>PVKB01000140.1:257500-327500 GCA_004027205.1 Ctenodactylus gundi
GTGAATGTCACTCTCCTTTTGGTAAGAAAGATGCTTCTTTTTCTTTTCCGAGGATTTCTTCCAAAGCATTCTTCTTGGACACACTGGGTTCTGTAATTTATCCATGTTAAGTAGCCCAAGCAGGATTACGCCAAGGATCAGCAAGAAAAGCATGAGTGATTTCTATCTCAAATAGTAGACGTTCATGGAGACAGAGAAAAAGCAATTCCTCATTTTTGAAGCAGTATAAGCCAGGCTTTGCTGTGAATACAGTCAGGGAGATGGATTTTGGCAAATTATATTGGCAAATCTGAAAGAGCTAGAAGCTCTCTGTTAACCCAGGAAGTAGCTCTAAGTTCTTTCTAATGTTCCTATGATAGAATGACGAAAGCTTCTGCTAGTTGTGGCTGTCTTTTATAAGTGGCTAGAGTGTCTGTGAATGTGTCTCTCCATGTTAAGGTTGTATTCAGAGACAGCCAAGCTGGGGAGCATGGTGAAGAGTTAGGGGGGCTGTCCTGGTCTTCTAGGTGAACACTCATCAGCAGGCACATGGATAAGGGAAGCAGAGAATTCTGAATTTTCAATCAAATGAAAACAATGAGGCATTAAAACTCAATGTCAGTTTTTTTTTTTTTTTTAAATAGAAGAGGTGCTTAACAGTTGTGGCTTCTACCTTGGAGTGGCCCTATGACTTTTCACTAGAATCTCTAGCGGATGTAGAGTTCAGAAGAATCCAAACCACTGACATCACTTAGAGACTTTGCGTGTGTGTGTCGGAATTGCAATTACTGCATTAGAGGATGGTTTGACACAGATGAACAGTGTATTTCAGTTATCAAAACTCTGGTCATTGTGAGGCAAAACTCTAAATCAAAAACCACAAGTAAATGCTCATAATACTGAGCTGGATGAAATACATTAGTCCAGGGCTTATCATTACAGTTACCAGTCTAGTCAGCTAAAGGACAGTTACGTTCATTTAAAAATATTACATTGATTCATTTGACAGTAATGATTCATTGACCTTTGGCACACATCCATATTTAGACCTTGCCATATCCAAAGGGTCCTCTGACAACAGAAACAATGTTCAGTCTAGTACCGATGACATTACTGCATAGAAAAAATTGGCAACACAACTTTAAAATGAAAGTAACATGCAACTTTAATGCAGATAACATTCTTCTTTCGCTTGGATAATAATGCAACACAAATACGAATATTATAATCTAATATAAAGACTTAGTGTTCTTTCTCAGAAAATCAGACAGATAATCATAATGTTCTTTTATGACAAAAACAATTTCTAATTTCTTTTATGGCCCTTATAGGCTAATAGATCACCAAAAATAAATACTTGGGGGCTAACTGTGACTCATTTGAAAGTCAATTAGAAATTGTGGAGGGATTATGTTATTAGGTTAAAGCCGTCTATGGCCCATTTATGACTATAGTTATTTCATAACATCTTTTCCTAAGTGATTGAAAAGACACATATGTTTAGTCTATTAAGAGAGACAGCGGGCATGCTCTGGGAACACAAGAGAGTTTCAATTACACAGGAAAAGGCGATAGCGCCAAGCCGGGTCACGACGGCCATGGTCTTTCTCAGCGGCGTTTAGCCTCCAGTGTCTAACGGCTGCCTGATTCTGTGGAGGGTGTCAGAGGCAAGGAGTGCAGCCTCTGACCAGGTGTGCGCCTGTGTCAGGCATCACGCGGTAACACAAGAGCAAAATGATTTTTTTTCAATTTCATGACATATCTACCTGCTTTGTTCTTGTATATGTGCTCTTTCACATACTTGCATTTTTAAAGGACCAATCTCACCCTCTCAAAAATTTCTACAAGCATTTTCTGCAATGCTAGGCTAGCAGTGGAAAATTTCTTTAGGGATTCTTGGTCATGAACAATTTTTATTTTGCCTTCAATTTTCTGAGAGACAAGCAGCACCAAATAATATGGACAGGAAACAGCAACAGAGAAAGTATAAGAAAAATGGGTGGATATTTGAATCATTTAACTGGTATCCTTCTAAAACAGTACCAGCTGTCTTATAAAATTTGTGAAACTTCCCATAATTATTATTTTTAATAGCATAATAATTTGCAAAACATAATAATTATATTCAACTTGGGAATTGGTATAAAATCTTTAAAAATCTGAATGCATGGATGTAGGGATAGTTAGGCAGATAAAATGACAAGCCAAATCTGGCAAAACATTAGTAATTAGTGAAATGAGAATAAATAATTTATGAAAATCTAAAAATTCTGAAATAACTAAGTATGGATTTATATCTATTGTTTTGTGTGTAATACACTTTTGTGATATAGACCTAAGTTTATTTAATGTAGCAATTCACTTATTCTTTCTTTGATGTAATTTTATTCTAAGAAAACTGATTGATGTCATGATCACCCAAATGTCTTTTGCATGTACACGTATTTACCTTCAGTACTTAGGACTTTGAAATTTAACTTCTTTTTCTTTCTCACATTTTCTAGCCTTATGAATTTCATTGTTATAGTTCTTTTCTTACGTGGACTGGTGGGTGAGGCCGTGTTAAAGAATCTTTAAAAAGATTTAGGAAGATATAGAAAACAAGAATTTTTAGCAAGTTGTCCCGAAAAAGTGCTCTGCTGGACCCAGAGCAAAGGTATAAAGATTTCACCACTTCAGCCCATTTTAGAGGTGGGAAACTGGGCTAAAAAGCTAAACTGATTTGAGTGGTGAAATGAGTCAGACACAGAATCTTAAATATGGTAAATATTGCATGATTTCTCTGATTTGGGAAACCCAGAATACAGGCATTCTATAGAGCCAAATGAATGTGACAGTGGGAGTTAGGGAGTGGGGAGGGTGTGGGAGGGCCAAAAATAGTGAGGGTAAGGAATTGTAGTGTTGATGTGATATATATGTGCTCATTATAAACCTTACGCATCACACACACACACACACACACACACACACACACACACACACACACACACATTAATAAAAATGGGAAATCTTTTGAATTTGAAGAATAAAATTTGAATTATAAAAATGTTAGATCTTCTCAATGCTATATCAGTAAAGATCTAAGTAACAAAAATGATAAAAGTTCTTTGGATAAGGTAGAGCCTTAGTAGGGGAAAAAAAGAGGGAGTGGAACCTTGTGCATGCCATCAGAGTCATGCACATAGGTGCATCAGCTCACATTCATGCAACTGATATACACTGAGGTACAAGAAGTGATAAAAAAAATATGGTGCATATTTAAATTTAAGGCATTATGGTGAAAGACACATTTTCGCTTATCCCCTCAAAAGTCTCCTCCTTTCAACACACTTGTTCCATTGTCCCTGCCCCTTTGTGAAGCAATTCCAGAAGTCCTCTTTTTTCATTATTTTTATAACGTATAATAAAAATGCAGCAAATGCTTTTGATAAGTATCATCCAACAGAAAATCAAGCCAGTAAAAACATTACAGTGTGTTCTAATCCTACATATTGAGTAGATCCAAGGCTGTGTGACTTGTGGTTTTTCTCCCAAAACAAAGTGACTATGAACTGTACACATTTTTAATCAGTGGAGAATATCCTATCAGCCATGACAGCCTGACATGACAAAAGACTTCCAGAGTTCATTCAGAAAGAGGCAGGAATGATAGGATACATGTGGCAAAATGAGTGTAAATATTTTGAGCAGAATCAATGGCAGTGTGTCATTTACAGTAACAAATGATTTCTATTTAAGCACACATTATTCTTCAATCCCACTTTGCATGTATGTATATTGAGCACTCTCCTTCTGGTTCCAGCTTTAGTGTGCATATTGCAATTTCAGTTGTCCATAGATTATCTCAACATGTCTTCTTGAATCAGCTGTTTCTTTGGTCGGCTGTAATCACTGTAGTGTAATTGTTTTCTGATGTCCGTAAAGTTAGAAGAACACTCAGAACGACAAACACTGAACATTCTCTCTAATATGCAGAATTTTAATAAAAGATGGCAAGGATGGAGAATGAAGGCTATTATTAGACAAGAGGAAGAATGTAGGATGGAAGGAAATGGAGGACAAGGATGGTTAGTGGGGAATGACTATCATCAAAATACTGTCTACACATTAACCCTCCCCAGAAAGTGACATTGGGAAAGAGGTTGGAGCAAGAAGGGTGATGGAGGTTGATTACAGTGTATTACATGCATATACAGATCTGCCAAAATGGAACTTACTAATCTGCATGACCAATGTGCACTTATTGAAAACGTGGGAAAAAGGAGAATTGCCTTGGGATATCACCATTGCAACATTTTTATCTCAGTGATCCCACCAGCTCTTTTGTGAGAGCCTCAGTGTGTACGTGTATGCTAGAAGGGGAACATTTTCACCTCCCCCCCCCCCTTTTTTTAACATAGTTCATTGTACAGAGGCGGCCATGGTTATGTGCAAAGTTTGTATCTGCAGATTGAACAAGTTGGACATAGGGAATGTTTGGAAACAAATATGTCTATGCTGAACACATGCAACTTCTTATCATATACTCTTAATACATGATAACTATGTAAGATTTACATGTATGAGGTATTATTATCAAGAGATAATTAAAAACATATCAGTTCAGAAGTTATATATAAATACTACTCTGTTGTGTATAAGAAACTGGAATTTTAGAATCCAGTCTCCTTGGAAATCCAAGTTTGTCTGTGTATACAAATTCTATGTGAGGAGAGAAACCATAGAGGAAGTAAACATATAGAGAGGCTCTGTTTATACCTCTAAAGGCTCCTTATTCACAGGAAGTCAGTTCTTGATTTACAGATTTAAATGGAATACTAATCAAAATGCTGGGAAGTTATTTTGTGAAGAATTAGGAGATCTATAGTGGGTCCTGAAACAACTTCCCTATAGAAATAATAGATGAACACTATGGTTATCAAACATGTGGCCTCAACTTTTGGTGGCCACCATAAAACCATGTCATTCCCATTCTTCTTTTAAAATACTTTCAATCCTTTCAGAAGCCATGAAACACTGAATAGGAGTCAAATTTGTTGGTCAGATATTATGACTTAATCAGAAGGATCAATCTCTAATAAGAGTTTGTTTAGAGATGAGCCTGTAAAATTGGGTGGTGTCTTCAGGATGATTTGAAAGTACAAAAGGTCACATGACAAGGTTTAAATCTCACTTAGGAAGAGACTCATAAACATGGCTGACTGTCAGGGGGATCAAAAGTCCAGACCCAGCCTGGGCAGTGTAGTGACTTAGCAAGACCCTGTCTCAAAAAACAAGGAAAGCAAATAGACAAATAAACCTGGGGATACAGATGAGTGCGCAAGCCTGGATGTGATCCCAGGTTTTTTTTTTTTTTCTAAAGGTATTAAAAGGCTAATGGTTAACTTAAATATTTAACAACAGGCAGAAAATATGTTGCAGTGTCCAATGTGGGAAATGGAACTTAGAGAAAGCAAAGGTTGTCCAAGTGTCAACCAGGGTTTAGACACATTTGGATAATCATCTTTGCAATTCTTCCTACCTCATGTATGCATATGGATTTTTTTCTAGAATTATTTTCAGACAGCTCATGGCAGTGGCAGGCCTGTCATTAAGTTCAATGACTTGCTGATCACCAAGGGAAAGGGGATTTGAACTGGAGGCTCAAGTCGTGCACTAGTCTCCATAGAAAAAGAATTCCTAGTACTTGATTCAACATATAATAATCTCCTTTTTATTGAATGAAATTCTAGCCAGTCACTTCGGTAGGACTGCTGAGTTTGTGTGCCTAACAGCAATTTTCACAGCCACTCTGAAATGAACAAGACTCTCTGATGACACAGTACATTGGTTTGACTCTCACCTTTTATTTTCTTCTCATCTGTCATAGTTACTTTCTCATTGCTGTGAAAATACCTGGCATCCACAACTCAGGGAGGAAAGATTTATTGCAGCTTACAGTTTCAGAGGGTCTCAGTCTGCTCATGAATGGGCAGCTGGAAAATGGAATCACATGGTGGGGCCGCAGCTAGAAGTGGAACTGGAGTTCCTGGGGCAGAGATCCTTACAACATGGTGGGGCAGAGAGGGAGAGTGGGAGGAGGGGCTGAACCAGCCACACACCCGTTGCGGTCAAGCCCACGTCCCTCCAGGTCAAGTCCTAAGTGTCCAACCTTTCCTTCTAGGCCCCACCTCCCAACCCTACCCAGTATCCATGTGAACATAAGGGTTTTGGGAGACACTCCAGATCCAAACCACTGCATCACCGAAGGTTTATAAATATTAACCCACTGGGGCTGGAGGAATGGCTCAGCAGCTAAAGCACTTGCTTAGTTAGCAAGCGCTTAGTCAAGTGCTAAGTACCCGAGTTTGATTCCCCAGCACCACATATGCTGGGTGTGGTGGTGCACACCTGTAATCCCAGCACCCGGGAGGCTGAGGCAGGAGAGCTGCCATGAGTCCAAGGCCAGCCTGGACTATGGAGCGAGACTCTGTCTGAAAAATGAATAAGTAAGTAAGTAAATAAATAAATATTAACTCACTAAGGATACGAACGTTTAAGTTCTCTGTCACAGATGTGAAAGATAGTCCTCTCCTACTTTAAAATGTTTGGAGAAGGCCAAAAAATCATTAATGTAAGACTTGATATAAAATGTATATAGTTATGAACACTAATACTTCATTATTTCAAGAATGGCTTATTCAGTGTAAGCTTCTTTGGGAGGGAGGGGATAGGATTTACTTAAAGTGAGAAAGGGAGAGGACCATTTATGGTTTAGGATCGAGGACGCTGGGTTTCAAAGGAAAACAGAAGTCGGGCATTGAAAGTTTCAGTTGTCCACGCCGGCTACCGTCTCCCCGCACCCTGTCACCATTTTGATTAGCAAACTCTAACCACATTCCTGTTTGTGAGTTGATTTCCGCATTGGTTGGCCCCAGCCTTATCTCAAACTGCTGCTTGGCCAATCTGCGTGGCAGCACAGAGGGCCTCGCTGAGTCCCTGTCTGCTCCCTACGTGCAACAGCAGGAGCCCATGCTGCCCTCACTGCTCTTCCACAATAGAATTTCAGAGTAGCTGGAGTTAATTAATGTAGACTTGGCTGTAGCTTGAGTTCATCCTTCCTAAGCCACCCAGTACCAGTCTCAGCAAAACAGTATTACCTCATTCACTGTAACAGCATTTCCATTAGGAAGGCCTCAGCGGTGTTTCACGAGCTGAGTTAACCCTCTCTGCTCAGAACTGGGAGCTTAGGAGTGGAACTTGTTGCTGGAATTTTTTTTTTTTTTAATGCAAGTTCCTTCTCACAGAAACTGTATGCAAAGACATGAACGGGTGTGCACAGACAAACACAGTCTTGTAGCATAGAACGCTTCTCTGTGATTTGAAAGCAGTCATCTCTGGCCTGCTATGTCCCAGCATCTGAGGCTGTTTGGTGTTGTTGATGCTTTTCTGAAACTGCCACAGAATGCAGGCCCTTACCTTTCAAGTGTTCACTGTAAATTATTGTTGAGATTAGCTTCTAGGAAGAAGTTAATCGTGTCACTACTACCTTTGATGGCTTTTCCTACTTTGTCTGAAATGTTCCCCACACTCGGTAGTGCCTCTGCTCAAACATGAATGACCTTCTCTGGACGGTTGAAATAGGCCTCTGGGAACCATCTGCTGGTATTGGTCTCTCAGCTTTATTAGCAGTACTCCTGGTGGAAAACACAAGTCTTCTCCCCCCTCCCCTTCCCTCCTCCCTCGTGTCCCCTCCCACCATCCCCTCACGCTCCCCTCCCCTCCCTCCTCCCCTTCCCTAGTCCCCTCCCCTCCCCCTCAGCTCTCATCCTCTGTGCACTGCGCTCCTTTCCCATCCCATCCTCTCCTCTCCTCCCTTCACTCCCCACTTCCATTCATCCTCTTTTCATCCTTTCCCCTCCCCACTCCCTGTCCTCCGCTTCCTACATTTCCTTCCTCCCCTTATCACATCTCTTTCTGTATAGTAAAAGACTTCATCCACATCTATGCCTTTCCATTACGTAGCGCCAAGTGGCCAACCCAGCAGATCCATTGGTGAAAACTGAAGGGGTGTTTTACCAGAACGAATTTGACTTGCGATGGGCAGTCTCTGGTGGGTATTTGCAAGCAGGACGGAAGTGCGGCTTGTACCCTATGAGTGCGCATGGATATGGTCGCAGTAAACTGGGATTGAGACAAAGAAGATGAGAAACAAGAATTACGACAGGAAGGCGTGCGTCAGGGAATCGGCCAGCTACCAGGGATACCAGGGACAGTAGCTTGTTCTGGTTCAGTATTATATAAGTCACTGTAAACTTCATTAGGCTTAAATAAAAATCATAGCAAGACAGCAAATTGCCTGATGATGCTCAGGAGGACTTGTTTGGTTGACAGTCAGGAAACTTGGTTCTTGGTCGTGATAAAATATAAAACTAATAACATATAAATTTTAAGCTCCAAAAGATGCCAATCTACCCATCAGTGTGGCATTTTGTTACCTTTTTTTTTTTTCTATTTCAGTAGCCACATTTTTTGAACATGGAAGGAATTATTTAACATTTTCTCTGAAGCAAGAAAAGGTGGAAGATATATTCCTTTATTGGGCCCAGAATTGTAGATTAACTCACTTATGATTTCATGTGATGCTAGGAAGTGGGGCATGGGCATGGTTCGGAACGGACCACTTAGTGCAGGCCTGGAGGGGTGGATTCCTGTCCCAACTACTTCCGCTTTCTTTCTCTGCTTCCTGACCAGGAGGAGAAGAGCAGCTTTCTCCCACCGCAGACCTTTTTATCATTGCTAGCTGGCCATGCAAGGACTGAGCCCCCTGCAACTGTAAGCTAAAAATAAACACCTCCCCTTTAAGGTTTGAGCGTTGGGTACGGCGCCCCAATGAGGAGAAAGTGACTGAGATAGAAGCTTGATTACAGCAAGAGTTTGAAATGGACTTACTGTAAAACCTGAGCCACATCATGGCAAATGGGAGTTGGTAAACGAATTTAGGAAACCATAATAGGAATTTAAAAAATTCTTAGTTTTGAAGTATGAAAAATGAAAATGTCTTAAGCATATTTTTACCCAAGCTAGGTGTTACAGCTGGAATTTGGAATGTCCTCCAAAAGCCTCTGGGATTTGGACGTGGTAGGATACCTATGGAACTGTATGCTTTTGAGAGGGGGGACCTGGCTACAAGGAACATATGCTTGGGGCTTGACCTGCAGGGGTTGTGTTGATAGTCTGAGATTAGGAAACACCTGGGGCGGAGCTTTCAGATGTGTGTGATTGACTCACGGACCAGAAAGTGAGAGAAGAGCCCCCTTGGGTGTGGGCAGCCCAACTAGCAGCTTGAACTAAATAGAAGAAGAAGCATTGTTACAGCTTCTTCCTGAGACATCTCAGGTTGCTCGAGTCTTTAGACGACAACTGCTTCCTCACTTGTCTTGCAGTGTGCCACGCAGTGAAGCTTTTCTCTGACTAGACCTTGGCCACGTGCTCCCACCATTGTAGGTCACCCGAGAATAGACAGTGTGAGACATTCTGAAATTGTGAGTCAAGAAAAATCTTTCAACTGTGTTGAAATTTTTATTTGTTTATTTCATTTTATTTTATTGATACAGGGTCATGCTCTGTAGCCTAGGCTGATACTGAACTCACTAAGGAGCCCAGGCTGGCCTTAGACTTGGGTCTGTCCTCCTACCTAAGCCTCCTGAGTACTGAGATTATAAGTGTGCACCACCATGCCCAGTTTATGTGGTGTTGAAGAACTGAATCCAGGTCTTGTTCTTGTTAGGCAAGCACTTTAATAACACAGTAGCATTCCTCCAGCCCCTTAGTTATTTATTTTTTTCGAGTCTGGCTCTGTAGTCTGGGATGATCCTGAAATCACTGTGGATCCCAAGCAGGCCTCAAACTCACAGCAGTCCTCTTGCCTCAGCCCCCAAGCTCAGAGATTACTGGCACAACCCACCGTGCCCAGCTTATGTGGAAATCATTCAACTTTTAAGTTATGGACGTGAGGTACTCTGTCCCAGCAACAAATAAGTAACTAAAAGATTACAAATACTAAAAGTTAAAAATAAGTAACTAAAATATTACGAATTATTTATAATACTAGTCCAAATATTTTTATGTTAACATATGACTGACAAAAATTTGAAGCTAGACGATTTTCTTGTTGGAATAAGTCATATTTGTCATCTTTCAAGAAGAGGAATCAATGAACGTGTTTATAATGAAAAAGAGGAACATTGCAAATTGAGTTATGAGAGTAATTAAGAGATGAAAAGCGGTTGTTTTGGTGCTGGGGACTGAGGAGAAGAGCGACAGGGTCTCTGTGTACATCTCCACATAGACAAAGCAGAAAGTCAATGGAGTTATTACAAAGGTCCAATGGAAGGGCCCAACATCTCGAGGAAAGGACATTTACTTTCTATTTTAAATCATTTAAATCATTTGTCTTGTGGTGAATAAAAGATTCTTTTTAATTAACAATAATTATTGGAACACATTTATTGAAACCAAAATATTAATTATAAAAATAAAACAATAAAATTATTATTAAAAAGGAAACACTACTCTCTAATCTTAACTTTTCCTCTTAAATTAAAAAGTTATATATTTCAGATATATTAGGCATGATGAACTTTAGTAAATGAAATTGTTATGAAAAGGAGAAGCCCAAGACACATATGAAGAAAGTCATAGGAAATGCTATCTTTGGTGAAGAAATATGATGATATTAGTAAATATGGCTTCTCAGTTAACAAGCAAAATTTTTTAGTTAATTTAGAAATTTTAATGTTGATATATTAAAAGAATTTGGGTATTGTATAGTATATTTTAATAAAAGGGAAAACGATTTCAAATGCTAGATGTTATCTTGAATTTCTAAAGAGAACAGAAATATAGTTTCTTTTTCAAGTTTTCTGCTGTTTTCTGTTCCTGAGCATTTTACTCAGGCTTAAAGCTTTTACTTCAGAATATGAATTGAAATTTGAAATATGCTGAAACCTATCCCTAGCAAAATGTCAGTTTCACCTACCTTTCCAATTTAGCTAACATTCATAAAACAAATTATCAGTAATTATCATAATTAGCAATAATTTATCAGAATCTACATTTAATTTCTGTGGCCTTTGAGAAAGAAACATGTTATTTTGAAATTAGTGATTCTTCTTTAATTAGTGCTAATTAGTAGGATCTAGATTGTGCATTTATGCATATCTTTGATACTTTTACCCAGGAACATAGGTATACTGAACACTTTCCCACTGAATTGAGGGTTTTTTTTTTTGAATATTTGTGTGATGTCAGATGAGATCTCTATGCACATTAAATGTCAAATCCTTATCTAGGAGATCAACATTGGCATACTTTGTTGACTAACATAGTAGACCCAAGTCGTCAAAAATAGCCACACATCCTGGCAAATCAACAATTTTAGAACTAAAATATATTACATGACCCTTTACTTTAAAAAGGCAACCAGAAAAACAACCTGAAGCTTAGAACACGTCCAATAATTCACAGAAGAGTAAAAATAACAGATTATGTACATGACTCATGAAAGACTTTAAATAAATATTTATTTCTTCTACCAGAGTCATGCCTAGTGTCAAACAGATGTATTTGACTTTGGATACCAATGAATCATGTTCTGACGTTTCTACCAAAGAATGAAGTTGAGTAGTTAAAAATCCTAAATGGCAAGTCGGAGTCGTGAATATACAATAACACCTCCCCTATATACGGACTAGTCATCCACTCATATCTGCATCTGGTGCACACACAGGCTTTCAGACCTCCTCATTTGTAAATGCAGGGGCATTATTAGAATTAGGGATCCTTATTATGGTAGAATTTAATGCCTCTGTATAGAGGCAAGGATGTGAATATGATACACATTGAAATACACAAATAATTCCAGATATTGAAATCTACAGAAGTGTGGAAGGACAGTATCACCTGAGATTTCTACACTGAAGTAATATGGAAAATTAATGTTGAAAGCAAATCAGAGGGATGGGTACAGTGGCAGAGAGTTGACTCAATGGTAGGACTTGAGGACATCTCTCTACCTAATGGTAATGTTCTATAAATATGTATCATTTTGATACATCATGAATGCTTTTCTCTCTGTACCTTTTTTTAAACTTTTAGTGTCCATTCAAGAGAAATAAGTGTTAAACAGAGAAATTCTTATTTGAAAAATTAAAGGATACCAAGAAAATGTAGCATCTAGTACCATCTAAAAAATTTCATATCTTGTTAAATGAGAAGTTACCAAATTAGAGAAGTAGATTCTCTGTGACATTGTAGCACAGTGCCCAAAAAGACTAATTGATATGTGCACATTATTTGACGACTCTTATTAAAAATTATTTATTCTGAATTGAGCAAATAGTAATTACTAGCATTTATCTTTTTTATTTCATTATCTTCTTTAAGCATCAGAAAAATCCTAAGAGATGAGGAATTGTCCTCATCATATTTATACAAGCATGAAAGTGTCAAAGATTAATGTCATTTCCAAAGTCACAAAAATAGTAAATGAAAGATCAGGCATTTGGCCAGGTTTTAATACCTTGCGGCACCATTTCCATCATAGCATACTCACCAGAAAGTCCATCTTTTTCTGGTCCTGGTTGCAAGAGTTACGGAACCTTCGCAAAACCCAACAGGACTGTTACTCATTGCTCATACTGAGTGTTAGTAAACATCATAAGATAAATTCAAGTCATTTATTTCTCTTGAGCTTGGGTCCTCATCTGTAAAATCAACATCACTATTGGGTTCTTGCCTATATCTGAGGAGTATTGCAAACATCAAATATTGTACTTTGTAGTTCAAAAGTTACAAAAGTAGTACATAAATATTTTTCTTCCTGGTCACTCACTGCTTAACGATGGGGCTGTGTTTTCAGCAATGCGCCGTCAGCTAATTTGGTTGTGGAGTCCAAGTCTCAGAGCATATTACATGATACAAGCCTGTATGGTAAGGTCAGCCACTCACCATGGTCTTTTGAACAGAGGAAAGGCAAACAAAAGATACATGAGTCTATGTGGGCCTAGCCTGTCACGTGATTTCACTGTAAACTTGTTTTATGAATAGAAGGAATATGCTATCAATAACAACATAAAGTATAGTGCAATAAATACATAAGCCAGTAAAAGAATCATTTATTATTAAGTATTTATGATGTGTTTGCATTGGCAGCAAATACACTAAGTATTTATTATGTGTTACACATGACGGCATACTTTTATAGAACAGGCAGTATAGTAAGTTCACACCACCATCCTTACACAAGCAGTGCCTTGCCTTATAGTGTGACTAAGGCTATGGCATCACCAGGCAACGGGACTGGACAGTGCGAACTTCTGAGCTCTGCCATGCCCTTATGGGACCACCCTGTGTCACCTACGTGATGCCTGGTACCGAGCCCAAGCCTGCCCTTATTACCAATAAGGACAAATGTAGGGCGGTGCAATGTTTGTAGGTAAAAGACGAAATCACCACATACAGCTAGAGCCAACCCCACATAGAGATAGAACATACATAGCTTCTTTTCATGTTGTGAAAAGTCAAGGGCTCACACGTTGGCAGGAAAGGAAGAAAATTCCTCAGGCCTGACAATGCTTGCCTTAGCTTATGAATGAGCTAAAGATGAAGGGAGAGTTGCTGAGATGAAACAAATGAACACAAATTCTAGATTCATCATCACGATGAGAATGAATGTAGAGACAGTAGCGAGGAAGAGATGACAGCAGGAAGCAAAGAGATGGAAAGTGAGTGGAGCCAGGGAGCCTGCAGGAAGTGGAGAGGGGAAGTCGAGGCACAGCCGCCTGACCGGCTGCCACCTGACCGGCTGCCACCAGCCCTCTGGAATTTTAGAAACAAAAGCCCAGGATTCTGGGTGGGGTTGAAGCTTGAGGAATTTTAAGTGTGACTAGTCAGGTAGCGAGACTATAGCACTGCAACCAACCCTGGGCAAGGCAGGACGCCTTCTGCTTGCAGCTTTCTCTAGAGAGTCTGGAAGAAAAGAAAAGCTGGCATAGTGCAGAGGAAATGAACTCGTCACTACCTCCTGAAAGCAGGGTGGCGTCCCAAGAACAGTGCCCGAGCGCTTCCGCTGGTTGTCTAGGGTTGATCTATCAGAAGCATTTGACTGCCCAGAACATTCACAGGAAATGACAACGTGGTGTCTTGGAGGCGGCGCTCAAGGAAGTGGTCCATCAGTGTTGGTCAGGCTGGATCTGCTTTACAGAAAGTCCAATGGCAGAAAGCCTCCAGGTGTGAGACAGAAGCCCCATAAGAACTCAAAAGAAGATGGGTTGTGTCGGGGTGGATTCTGAAGACCTGTGACATCCTCTGATAGATAAAATGTATCCATGAGTAAGGAAGGGAGCCTTGTAAAACAAAACAAAACAAAAAATAGAAACAATGCTCAACAAGAAGGAGAACTTAGAAATTAGAAATATGACAGCAGAAGGCTAACAATGGATAGGAGTTTTAGAGAAGAAAGTTAACACTTTTGTTAAAAATAATATAAAATTAATGAAAATTAAGGAAAGACAAAACAAAAAGGGAGTTAATAACTTCTGAATTCAAAATATTGGACTAACAAATACCCTAATATATTAGTAAAATGATACTTTTAAGCAGAGAAGGCAAAGGAAGTGAAGAAGGCAACATTGAAAATTTCTACAACAATCTTCCTCAGAGGGAAAAGACACGTTTAGGGTACGAAACACCTCCACATATTCTCCAGTATCACACGGAGGAGAAAGAGGACTCATGGAGAAGCTTAATTTGTGAAAGTTCAGATCACCTGGCATACCGAAAGATATGAAAAAATAAAACTATAAAGAAAATTCAGAAAATGGACTAAGAAAGTCACTTGCCAAAAATTGAAATCAGAGTGAAATTAGGGAATGAACTGCCTTCACGATCAGGAAGTTACTGTAGGACCAACTTATCTACCCAGTGTAGGAGTAGGTTAGACCCTTCTCAGGTGACACACTTTAGTTCATTTACCACCCACAAACTCTTTCTAAGACAACACTGGAACTCCATGTCTTTCAGAAACATAGCAAAAATATATGAATGCATTTCAACCCTGGAATGAAGGGGAAAAGATAACAGTGACAAAGGTGACCCTGAGTAAGCAGCTGGTCATAGGCTGATAGTTGAAAGCAGGTCTCAAAGAAATGACCCATCCTGGAACAGAGAAGGAGTGTGAAACAGGAAGAGGAACGTGTCGACCCAAATGTTGGCCTGTGTATCTTTGTGGAGAAGGCTTATAGAGTTTTCTAAAAAAAAGTTTAGGAGTGAATTAATGGCAAAAATATAGAAAACAGATCCAATGGAAAATTGAGGCCATTATTCACTCTAAAAACAAAACAAAAACAAAAATTTTGTGACTCAGCTATGAGCAATGTTTACACAGCTATATCATGTATATGAAGGATGTTGATTTAACCCAAAATGGTCATTTTAGAGAATAGAGGGAGGCAAGATAAATGTACTTGATTGAAAATATTGGCAGTGTGCTAGAAGGCAGAGGAAGGTTTAAAACAGTGGAACGCTTGTTTTTTAGTAGGACATGGAGACATCAGAAGCTTTTTAAAAGGAGCAATTGTCTAAGTATGCCTTTGTGAAATATGAAATTTACTGCTAGCTAAAACAATTGCAATAATTGAAGTAATTTTCCTTGGAGAAGAGAAATTAGGGACAAACAGGAATGCGGAAAGTTATGCTTCATGTTACAAGATCTTGATGTTTTAAAACAATGAGCTTGTTTTATTCTAACCAAAAATAAATTGTAAAAACCAATTCAGGAGCAGAAAAGGAAAACATTTTGAAGACTTATGGCTATGACCTCTTTACGATGGACTGCTCCTTCCCTTCAATCTGGAGTCAGTGTTTCCGGAAGAGCAAGAAGTAGGAGTTGGCAAATTTGACTCGGCACCTGCCTTTGTTTCTTGTGACCCATAAGAAAAAGAATGGTGGCTAGGAGTTTTAAGGAGTTGAAAAAATCAAGAGAATATTATTTCAAGTATAAAGATTGTATAAATTTCAATTCACCATAAATCAAGTTGTTATAGAATTCAGTCACATTTCTTTATGTGTTGTGTGAGGCTGGCTTCATACATACATTGAGGGCAGAGTTGCTCATTTGTGACTCTATGGCCTGTGAACTTTAAAACATTTGCTGTCTGATCCATTAGAGAAATAAAAATAACTGCCACCTGCTGTATAATGCCTTGAACAGTTCTACCCAAATTCACGTGCACTTGAATCTTACGAATGCAACCTTACCTGGAAACAGTCCTTGTGAATGTAATACGAAGACAAGGTCATATTGACATAGGGTGGGGCTTACGTCCATTGTGACCAGTGCTCATGTTAGAGGAGAAGCTTTCTGATACACAGGAGAAAATGTCATGTGGAGAAAGACACAGAAATCGGAGTGATCTACTCGTCAGCCAAAGTATTTCCATCAACCACCAGAAACGAGGGAGACCTAAGGGGCAAATTCTCCTTTCCACAGTCCTCCAGGAAGCATCCCTGATCACACCTTGATTTGTGGCTTCTAACTTCTTAAAACCGAGGGGGGATACATTTCTGCCAATTGCTTTTTGTTACAATAGATCTTGGAAGCAAACGCAGTCTAGATTTAAGGCTTGTAGCGATCGGTGCCTGCTGCACAACATGGTCATATGAGATCATATGAGGTTATATGAGAGCATGACTTCTATGATTTAATTTGCTGTTGTACATTATAACTTACTTCATAGAATGTTATGTTTTGCACACAGTGATTGGTGGTCCCTTAATTGCACATTGATACAATTCCCTTATGAAACAAGTAGCCTGGAGGATCTGGACAAGGCCAGAGCAAGGTGAGGTTGGGTGGAATATGGTGGGTGAAGTGGGACTTGCTGTTACATCATGAAATTACAGTATGCAGCTGAGAAATGGGAAGATAACCAAGAATAAGAGTGGTGGTGGTGTTTATATCTGCAGGACTTCATAAAGCAACAAAGAGTCTGTGAGCTGGGTGCGTACTACACTCAGGCATTGCGGCCTTTAAAGATCGCTGGTGACGCAGCTCTGGCAGGGGAGATGGCCCCACTGACCTGATCCCTTCTCTCTGGCTCCAGTTTCTCCCCTCTGAGCTCTCACCATCTGGCAAAGAAAGGAGCTATTCCCCCGCTACTATTTCTCAAGGAGGTGAGGGGCCTCTGCCACGTGAATGATAGGACATTCTATTCAAACTGAAATCTCATAGGTTCTGGGATTGATTTGTGGACTCAAATAACAAACAGAGATCACAAATTGCTTTCTGGATTTCAGTATCATGAACAGCTTTGGGAAAAGACAGTGGCTCCTTCCATCACTCTGGGTCTGAAGAGGGTTATGTGCTTTTACACACAAGTTTTAAAGTCAAAATAACAGTATGTGTGCATTATCTTACACAAAGTTTGAAGTGAGGTTAGAATAATTTTCTTTAGGTGGCTTTCTTTTGTGACATCATCCCTATCCTCCCAGATCATAAGAAACCAGAATTTTCTAGTTTATTCTTGTGTGTGTGTGTGTGTGTGTGTGTGTGTGTGTGCTGGAAATCAAATCCAGGACATCACACATGCTAAGCAAATGCTGTACCACAGAGCTCCATCCCGAGTGTCCCTAAAATACAGAATTTTAGAGCTGGACAACTCTCTAGTGCACGATTCACTTCTTGTGTAAAATATTCGCATTTCTAATTAGACTCAACAAAGTGACATCAGATTTTCAAGTTCTTCTCTAACTCTCATGAGATTATACTATGGGAAAAATATTCACAAGACAATTTCTATCTTCAGATGAAAGCAGGCAGAGAGTCAAGGCAGATAAAAGGGAGAACTTTCAAGGAAAAAATGATGTAGAATTTTGTCTTGTCAAGTGAATCACGCTGTAGAGGCTTTTCTCAGTGATCCTAACATCTTGACAAAAGCTCATTAATAGTCCTCATTGCTTACATGACCAAACATCACTAAAAAAAAAAAAAATCCTATATATTTTGAGAGATAAGAAAGTCCCACTTACTGCCTGTAACAACTCCAGGGCTGCCTAAAAAGTTGGTTCCCACAGCTGTGTCTCACTAATGAAGTCACCCAAACCACAAGGAGGGTGGCACTGCTGACCCTTCTGTTGCCGTATGCCAAATTTTAAAAGTAATGTGATAAGAGATTTGGATGGAGAAACAAAGCCAGCCTATGTGTGTAGCCACGTAACTGGGGAAATGACAAACCAAGATGCCACAGAATGGAAATAGATAATGTCAGACAAGAGGAATGTAATGTGGTCCTGCAGGCCCGGTCCCAGAACAACAGCATGTTCATGGCTCGCCCGTCTCCTCCTTTGATCTTTCACCTTTAAAGGCAAATAGAGAGCTGTGCTTAGTGACAAGGAGTAAAATCACCTTAGGAGGGTTCCTGCTTCATTCGGTTTTCAAATACTATAACTATTGAGGAGTCTTAGTCTGTGTTTTAACGTGACCCGCCAGTCCTTGGAAAAGCATCTCGTACTAAGGTTCACCAGGAATGCCTCATTAAACACACATTACTCCCATCGGGATACACCAGCAACTCATATCCCCTCTTCCCTAGTTGGAAAAAATCAGAAAACCGGTTTAGAATAAAAAGCCTACAATTTATAGATGGAAAATGTTTCCCTGGAAAATGACTAACACATGGTTGGGTTCCTGTCAGTATGTTCAGATATTAAGACACTAATATTCTTTAATTTTATGAACATAGTGTTCAACTTATGTTCAAGGATCTGAAAACACATCACAGATCTTCATGAAAAATAAGAAATAGTTTACTGAATGAAGGAAGAGAACTTAGGTATCACTATATCTCAGGATGAAACACTACATAGAAATGAAACAAATTATAGTCATCTCTGTTGACAGTATTTTTTAAGTAATGTCCTCTTGCTTGTCCATAGAAGCTCAGTTTGTCATTCAAAACACGATTGACTGAATTGAGCTAAATAAAAGGTTTGTATGTAAATTTTACCACTGTCAAATAGAAAGTGTTTTTATTTTTTACAAAACAAGGGTAATGTGATGAATTTAAAATTTAAAATCTAAAATCGGTGGTACCTACTCAACACTCATTACATAACCAGACAATTTGACCAAAATCAGGAAACAGAAGAAAGGAGAGGCAGAATACCCATGCTACAAAGAATATTGGTTCCCAGGAGCCAGATGTGGGGGTGACGGCTGGAAGACCACAAGTCCAAGGGCTGGCTGGCTAGCTTGGCAAGCACCTTTCTCAAGATGAAAATTAAATGGAGCAGGGGAAGCAACTCAGTGGTAGGATGGCCTGGTTTTATCTCTAGTATCAAAAAAAGAAGAAAAAGAAAAAAGTGGTACGAAGGGAAGACTAAAACAAGAAAGCTTAGATGGTGCAGTTGCAAATGGAAGTATAGAAATGTCATCTGTTCTTCTTTGCTTACTCTCAATATCAGCCGCAACAATAAAGTGAAGCATCAGTCTTGCTCAGCCCACTACTTGATCATTAGAATATTTGGATTTAGATTTGAAAGCAACCTTTTCTGGAAGTTTTCTGTATGAGTTTACTTTTCTCACTTATTGATAGGAATTGATAATTACCATGATTGCAATGAGAAATAATCAGTTAATATGTATATGGTAGTTTCTTTCCAATATGCATTTTCCCTGTACTTCAGGTTTATTAACATACATTTGAAAATATCCTGTGCAGTCAATACAGATATGCCCACTTCATAGTGGAGGAACTTGAGGAAGAGACGTTCTGTGATGTACCCATAGTAGTGAACTGGTAGGTGACAGAATTAAGTTGGAAATCAAGCCTCTGGTTCTAAAACCTGTGCTTAAAGGACAACATGAGAAAGTGTTAGATACTGCATAGTGAAACTACTGTCCCTCCACCCAAAGCATTTTCAAAATCAAGTATGTTCATTCTAACATTACTCATGTTATATACAGTATATCCATATGTCGTTCGATGGGAAAGATGATAGTAAAAAAAAAGCACTTGCAATCTGTGAATTAGCAAGGGTGCATAGATTATTTTTTTATCAGGGCTGCTAATTGACAGGTAATATCTTAGAATCATGAGTCACACATAGGAAGTTAGAGTATCTCACAATAAATCCATCCATCTATAAATAATAAGCTATTTTCATAAAACACATGAGTCATGAACCACTCCCAATCTACAATCTGAAGGGATACATTTTGTCTTAGTAAAAACTGTGGGGAGATTTCCTGTGCGTACCATGTTGAAAATAATAAATGTTCCTCCAAGGACCAATTAAGCAGGGATAAGTCTCAGGCTGTTCCTCATAAAACAATTGAGTAAGCAACAAATTGTTTAAAAATTGTTTAAAGATCAAGCTTTCCTAGAGAGCTAGTAACCGTGGCACCATAATTTGACATAATTGGAGCTATTTTAATGGGTTGTGGTATATCAAGTCTTTATCAAAAATATTCCCATCCAACTATATTTATCTTCAGAGGAAAATGGTGAAATGGTGACTACAGACAGTTATTATAGGGATTCTAAGAAATAAACCTTTGGTCACAGAATCAAGGTCTAGAAAATGCAGAAAAATGGGTAGGCACAGATTTCTTGAGGGGGACCTGAGTCTAGATGAAGACAAGATTATCTTCTTAGTGTCTTAATAAAGGTGCACAGATGGAAACCTTGCAAATTAACTCTGTTCTCAGTCTTTCTTCTTAAGCCTAATTCATATAATGCAAACAGGATTTGGTTGTGTTTTTAAATGTATACTGAATATAACTGGGGTTGGAAGCTGGCCAGCATCCAGGAGCCAAAATATAATATAATGTGTGGAGATTTTTCTCTCAAATATTTACTCTGTGGACTCCAAGGACCGTGTTTTTACTACAATCACTCATTGGGAACTTAACTATGAAGTTGTGTCAGTAAGAAGTTGTCCCTGTTAACATTGTTTCTATTACTGTGAATATTTGATTTAAAATTTTATCCTGAAGTATAACTTCTGCTTTCCTTTATCACAAAAGCTTTTTTTTCCCCCAGCTTTATTTTGTGCTAAATATAAAATGAATGTAGATCCCTTCTGTTTAGAGAAGCCCTGGAACCTTAGCCAATTTCAGAAAAGTGCTTGTTTGATGTATAAATCACAAAAGTGAATGTAGCAATTCAGTGTGATGATTATCTTTTAAAGTAAGAGATTTTTCATTCTCTCAGGTACGATGTCTGTCTTCACCACTTGCTAGCTCTGTGATTTTTGGTAAGCAACTCAAACTCTAAATATCTCTATCCATATCTAGTGCCTTTGATGCTGAAATCCATAAAAAGAAACTTTTAAGATGGTTGAGAGTATTAAGTGAGGATATAAAAAGATGTTTGAGTAGTGATTTGTATATTGTGTTAAAAATACTAAAAGTTGACAGCACCTTTCCAAAATTGCTCTACACTTGAAGGCAATGAACTATAAAAATCAAGTACCTGTCTTCACTCCTATGCTTGAAACAAAATGGTCAAACTCGAGATTGTGAAAAGGGGGGTTTACTCATGCGCTTTCTTTCTTAAGAGCCTAGAAATAGGAACCAATACGGGAATGAGACCCATCTTTGTCCAATAGAGCTTGTCTTTCTTGAATAAAATGATCCCAGCTTTTTCTGAGGTGATACTGGTACCTATTTCTTCTTCCACCCAAGACAGCCGATTCTGCCATTGGGCCAAGGTCGTACTTACTTTTTTCATAGGATGACACACCAGAACTTTCATTAGCATTTATATTTGACTCTGCACCTATTACAGTACTTTCTACGCAGGAGATGCCCAATAACGATACATTAAATTAGACCAAATTGCAGTTTTTTTTTAACTGTCCCATGGGATGTTTGATAGAGACAGAGGAAAGCTTAACTTGCCCCACTCTTCTAAAGCACATGCTGTAAATATTACATTCTCATCATTGTAGAGGCCAGAAGTCCAAGGTCAAGGTGGGAAGGGAGCTTCTTCTGAGGCCTTGCTCCACTGCTTGCAGATGACACCATCTCCTGTGGCTCACATCATTCCCTGTGTGTGCACTACATGTCCTAATCTCCTGTAACGAGGACACGGCTCACGCTACCTTCATTTCCTCTTTAATGGTCTTACCTCTAAATATAGCCACGTTGTGAGGCACTAGGTTAGAAATTAAATGTGTGACTTTTGTGCCTGCAGCTCATCCTAAACAATATGCTACGTGAAGTTTTGTTAGACTCGAGAACTTGCTCCTCAGCCGCACACAGCCAGAGATGGCATCTCCTTCTAATCTGCTCTTCCGCCAAGGAAGTTGTATCACATGGCATTGCCTCTACCATGAAAAAAAAAAAAAACAAAAAAACATATCTGACTAAAGAAAAGAATTGGCAAAATCCATTCATAAAATTAGTTATGTAATGATTTCTTGTGGCACTCTGAGGGAAAATAACATGGACATGACTTGATTTCTCGGGGAATTTCCAGTTAAAGATGGGAAAGTAATCACACTCTAGGGTCAAACCAATAATGTGGTCTTGTCTTCTGATGAGAACGAACAAAGATCTATGCTGTTGACTGGAGCCTGAAGGCTGTTGTTGAGGTAGGGGGAAACCTTGCTTCGGGGTGAATGAGAGCATTTTAGTCAAAGTAACAGTTGAGCAAGTGGTATGGGGTACTCAAAAAAGAGAGAGAAGAAAAAATTTGACTGAAATTTAAAGAATGAAGGAGATCTTGAGATGCAACTGCAGGATTATGAAAAAACAGACAGTGGGTCACCTCACTCTAAGCACCCTAGAAACTACAGGGAACTTCAGTCAGTGGAAATAGGATGGCGCACTAGAACTTTCATTAGTAAAAGCTATTTATTGCCTGTAAATAATTATTCAGATTGTGGTTCAGCTCCTCTTAGTGTGCTTTATACTGTTAACTTAGTAACTTATCTATGAACCAAACCCCAGCTAAGATAATTAAAAATAAGGTAAAGTAAACAGAAGATAGAGTTCATTTCTTATGACAGTAGTATTTGGTAAAAAATAACAGTTGGTGAGATCAAGAGCCAGTCTACTCAAAATACCTGCCCTCCCTTCACATCTGCATCTATCTTAGTACAATGTTATGATAAATAAAGAATATGTCTGACTATAGCAGTAATACAGTATCTGTGGTGTGGATCATTAAAATCCAAGTGTCAAATCTTAAACTGAGCATAGGAGAGTCTTGCGGAGTAGCTGGTAGCAGGGGAAGGAAATACATTTGCTTATATTTAAATGCAACCCTAGTAATTATTTGTCTTTTCTGTGAGACTTGCAGGCATCTGGATTCCATTCAGTCGACACATCAAATTGCCCTTCTCTGGTTGTTTCACAAACTGATGTAATCATAGATGTACAGCAAAGCCCTGGTCGCTGGCTTCCCCCCCCCCCCCCTTTGTAACTGTTGTGATTCAAAAATCACAAGTCATGCTATTCATTTCAGCCGCTATTTCAACTCTCTTAACCCGGCACTACATCCGACAGCTGTAAAGTCTTTCAGCCATAATACATCTCTGCCTGACTTCCCAAAGCAAACAGTGTTGAGGAGAGCGATCCCTCCAATAACATTTTGTCAGCTCAAATCACCGCCAAGGCATAAATGATTCCAACAGTCTGACCTGACTCCAGCCTTTCCAACCTCCGGTCCTTGTTTCCCATTTTCTTTTACTTGTGACCTGGTCTTAATATTCTGAAGACTTTAAAAAATGCTGTGTTCATTCCTCAAGATTGGCTGAATGCCCACTTAACTGTCTTTCTCTCTGTCTGTCTCTCTGTGTGTGTGAGTGTGTGTGAATATTCAGGCATAATTTAAGTACACACACACACACACACATACATGTATAAAATTCACAAAAACATACACACACACGTGTGTGTGTGTGTGTGTGTGTGTGTGTGTGTAACTAAGTTCCAGTGATGTTGAATTCAAATTTTAGTGATGATTCTCTTTCTTGGGAAGTGCATGAAACAAAGTGATTTTGAATTTGATTTTTTCGTTTTTGGTTCATGTAATTCCAAAGAGGGTGACATTCATGTGGCACGTGCCTCTGACACGTGCACATCATAAGTCATATGCAGAATGAATTCACAAGCATCCTGGGAGCTCTGGACCCTGCCCAGAAGCTCAGTCAAGCCCTATGAGCTGAGTAAAAAAATGAATATATCATTTAAGCCCATATTTTTGAATAGCAAGAAATATATCTAACACATATTGCAATCCATCTTCAGCGTTGGCTCTGCTTCTTAGTAGTATTTTGATTGTAGACGTTCTCTTTTCTCATATGCAAGTGGTGGTGCCATGACCTGGCTAATTAAATAAAACAGGGTTTGTTTTCTTTTGATTGCTGTTAGTGGTGCCCGTATTTTAACCCAGAGTGTGCTATTGAAATATGGGATGAAGTGTTACCTTCAGACAACTGGAAACTTGTAATTCTCCAACAAACTCAGCTACACTCAGTCTTTAGCTTGAACACTTCTGCCTAAAATCCTCATCTTTCATCCTCTCTGCTATCGGGTACTTCAGAAAAAATAGAAATATGGAATTATAGTAGTTTTATTTGAACATAATCTTGTTCTTTAATTTGAATTACATGTTCCTGCTCTATCGCTTCAACACTAAAATCCTGTTACTTGTGAAATGGTGTTATAAGATGAGCATTTGTTTATTTAATCATGATATCAACACAGTACATTCAAATATATTACAGATATTTTATGAAAAGAAATGATAAAAGATCATTAAGATGATGAACTTACAACTGTAAAATCAAAGTTTAAACGAGGGATGATAGTTGGAAACAATCATAGAAAAAAATTGTTAATGTCACCACTAGTCAATGTTGATTTTGAAACAAAGTGAACAATCATTTATTGTCTTTGGGGGGACATGTAGTGAGTTGGTGTAGAGTTTGGCTTCGTAAGCCTAGAAAGACTTGGGCTCAGATTCCCACTCTGACACATACTGTTCTTGTTAATACATTACTTTTGGTTTTGGGGGACTTCTTTCTTTCAAGTATAAATTAAGGAAATAAGAGTGTCTATCTGCTTCATAGAGTTTTCATAGAATAGCTCCTGGTTATTCCCAAAAAGTTAACATTTATTTTTAGCAAGGAAAATTATACATAAGCAGAAATTTGATGGACTTGTCTTCAGTCTTACAGTTAAATCATAAAAGACACTGAGTTATACTTAGGAATCCAAGACCATGCAGCATTCACGACTCAGAACAAAGGCTGTGGTCTACTATGAGTATTTTGCTGGGAATTTTTAAAAAAATGAAAATTGCGTCCTTGGAATTTTCCCACGGAGTCATTTTGGCAAAAAATAAAATAAAATTACACAAGTAATTGATATCACATATGCACGCAGTCCACTGAGGCAGGCTGAGCAGCTGGCTGGAGGAGCTAACTCCAGCCTAACAGAAGATCCTGGAAAAAAAAATTACCCCTGAGCGAGCATGTGGAAATGTGAGGAATGACTGGCCTTCATGCCAGGACACCAGCTTCTTTCAACAATTTTAAGTTTGACTGTCAAAATTATCGCTAGTTTAGAGAGCATTAATAAACCTGGATTCTATAAAACACACAAACTGATGATAATTTTAGAACTTGAAAAATTTGATAAAGCAATTATGAAGCACACAACTTCTTGAAGATTTTTTCTTTAAGGATGAATGTTTATTGAATCTTAAGCAATGGCTTTTCAAACTCAGACCATCTAAGCGCAAAGTGTGATTAATAACCCCGCAAACACTAAATGCTGAGTGTAATGGGAGAAAAAGAAAGTTGCTGTTGTGGGTACAAATGGATTTGGAATGTAACAGCCCGTCAAGAAGAGATTTTAAAAAAAGTATCATTGTCCTTAAGGATTTAGTTGTTGGAATTATGCTCTACATAAAGCTTTTAAAAACTAATTTTTGTTTGGAAAACAATCACTTCTATTTATCAACTAGTTTGAGAAAGAGCATCAGTTTATGATGGTCTTGGGCACCTCTGGCTTCTTGGGTCTCTGGAAAACATATCTTGTAACACAGGGAGTTACTAACACTTGGCACTGGCTCCTAGAAGGAAAGTCTAATGTTCAAGATAATAGTTCCGCAGTAGAAAAACCTGGGCACTCCTCTTTCAGAAACTGCAATGATACACTTTTAAATTAGAATCTTACTCTCATGAACATGCAGCCCATCAGACAAGACAGTCCTTCTGCTGAAGATACCCCACTTGATTTTTTACATAGTATTGATAATACAGTAGCCTTTTCACGGCCATCCAGTTCTGTTAATATGCTAGTTGTCTAGGTAATTGGATCTGCTGCCTTCTATTTTTTTCCCCTGCATGTTAGTAGACACCAGCTACTCAGTGTTTCTCCCTGTAACTCACACACTATTTACAGAATACAATACTGTTCTGCGATGAGTAATACTGGTTACAAGTTTTATGGAAATTTAAAGAAATAATGAGACCACCTAAGATGATTAAATAGGGAATAAGGGATTAAAAAAAAAAATCTCTGCTCCAAGCAGTACTTGATTCATTACATGCCACTGATGTTTGAACTCTGTTCAATTCCCTCAAAATTCTTATTATATTTCCTTTAACCATTTCATCAACCCAGAGTCTGATATTAAACCATATACAAAAGAAAAAAGTCAGGCAGTTGTAATTTTAGTTGTAACAACTACTTTTTAGTTAGATCATCATACAATTTAACAATAAGTGTGCCTCCAACATTAAGTGTGTGCCAAAGGATGGTTCGCATTATTAATGTTTTCCCCTTTGATTATTATGATATATTTATTTTGAAACAGATTTTCAATAAGTAGTTAGTTGTCCAGCCCGGCCTGGAACTGAGATTCTCTTCCATCAGCCTTCGAGAGTGCTAAGATTAGAGTCCTTTCCCAATAGCATTTTCTTTCCAGGCAGGCACACAAGATACGATTAGCTATTTTCTTTCTATTATACCGCAATCTCATCAGATTTTCCTTATTTAAAACTTTAAAACTTACGTTAATGGTTACTCCTGATACATTTTCGGGGAACCCCAAGTTCTTGCTTAGTTAATTCAAGTTATCAGAAGACACAAGACCTTTTGTGGTAATCTTTTACCATTATTTGCTTTTCTAGTCAGCTTTAACATATCCACATCACCTTCAACAATAAAGAAAAAAAAGCAAAAGAAGAAAAAAAGAACGTTTGATCTGTACCTAAGAGTAATCCAGCAAGTCTTTGGCATCCCTCTGTAGTCCAACGATATTGTCCCACGGTGGTACAGCGCAGGTTTTAGGGTCCCTTGCAAACTCCTGTCAACGGCCTGATGAAGCACTGGTACTCCACATGCCTTTGGAAAATTAGTTCTGACAAGGAAAGGAGTGTTTTGCTCAGGGTGAAAGAGTCAAAGTGAGAAGGTCAGAAGAATCCCTCGGGAGAGAGGAGAGAAAAGGGTCTTACATACATTCAAAGTGAAAATGGAGAAGTTGGGCAGGTAATCGAAACAACGCGATATTTTCAAGTCCACGTTTTCAGTAAATACTTAGTAAAATATTTCTGCAGCTGCCCCTTATTCTCTTACTCACCTCTTTACCTCAGAATGTATTGTTTTTTCTTTTAGTTTTCTGCAATTGGACATTATTTTAGCACATATCTAACTATGAAGTTGTGTTCTCAATCCAAAGAAAAATCTTTTTCTGATGTGTTTGCCTGTATTGTGTGTGTGTGTGTCTGTGTGTGTGTGTACAGGTTTTCTTCAGAGTACCAGAGGTTGAACCCAGGGCATTCATATTGAGCTGTATGTCCAGCATTTCCTTCCTTTTTTTCTCTCCTTATTTCTTTCTCTTTTTTCCTTCCTCCTCATTCTCTCTTTCTTTCTCTCAGACACAGTGTTACTAAGACACTAAGTTGCCCAGACTGGGCTCAAACATGTGATTCCCCCTGCCTCAGCCTCCCAGAATATTAAGATTACAGATGTATACCAACATGCAATTTAATTTCTATATTTTCATGTTTAAAAACATATTTTGCTTATAAAATTTGTATATATACCACATCATCTTTGTGCAGTCATCTGTACTTGGGAATATTATTCTACCATTAAGAATGACGAATTTGAGTCATTTGTAGGAAAGTGGATGCATCTTGAGACCATTACGCTCAGCGAAACAAATCAGACCCAAAAAGTTAAAATATCACATGGTTTCTCTAAAATGAGGAAACCAAACCATGAAAAATGTGAGAGATACAGAAGAAAGTAAGAAGATGGATTTTTGGAGAGGGAAATGGAAAGGAAGGGCAAGAGTGTAGGAAGGAGATAAGGAAGTGATATGTAAATAAAACATATAAAATAAAAAATTACATTCACTTACTTGTACTCAATTAATTTGTCTTCAAATCCCAATTTGGGATGGTCCCTAGCAAATATCATCCTCAATCCTACCTAAAAATTCTGTACAAATTATTACCAGAAAAGGACTTCAGTTCCTTAATTTTCTGTGGACATAGCTCAGTTAGCTGAAGGCTTTGAACTTGTTCCCCAGTACCACCAAAAAACAAACAAACAAACAAACAAACAAACAAACAAACAAATAAGTCAATAAATAAATGCATTCAGCTTATTTCCTCTTTCACCTCTCAGGACAATGCTTGGTGGTGCTGGTGGTGGTGGTGGGGGGAGTTCTGGTGAGCCATATTTCAAATAAGAGGTTTGACCTACTGAGGTTATTTCCATTTTTTAAAAAAATCGGTTATGCGATAATGTCTCTTTCTTAAGTGCATAGTATAATATACGGCCATCTTTTCTTTTCTTTCTCTCCTTTTTCTTTCTTTTTTCTCCTTTGAGTATTTGTTATTCACCTTTGAAAATCTAAGCTGTCTCTTCATTTTAAGTCAGCTGGCAGCATGGTACCACCAATATCAAGAGTATTTGTTGTAAAAATTATTAAAATGGAGATAGAAAATACTTTTCAGCTCGCTTTCTGGCCTATTCTATGGAATGACCTTAATTAATATGTTGTTTGGATTAAGGTCCTCTGACTTTTTAAGTCTAATCTAATACCCTGAGTCCTGTTCTGAATTCCACAACCGTTCTCTGACTTACATCTCACACCACACGTGGAAGAACTCCAAGCCATAGCTCTTCCCAAGGCTCTCCCGCATATTAACCATGCAAAACAAACAGAATAGGCCCTTGCTGTTTTTCCCCTTCCATACAATGTTTCCTTTCTGTGCATTTGGAAAGCTTCATGCCCACAGTGATGTTGTTTTAAGCTTTTGGTATGAGCATACTCCAACGTTCAAGTTCACATTACAAAAAGAAGAGAAAATATCATCTTAGCGAAAATATTTATAAAATTTAGAATTACAAACAACACATTGTCAGCAACATTCATAGAATTTCAGGGAATTTGGTCCACGCACACATCTGACTTTTGTCCTTCCCGGAGTGAATTCGCCTGACAGGAGAAATGACCTTGGAAGGTGTGGTCATTACTGAAGAGAGGTTTATTGTTCTCCCACAATGAAGATGACACTTCTAAGAAATAGTGACTCACTGGTCAATACAAGGAAGGCGTTGCCTCCGTGTCCTCCAGCATGTCCACAGTCTGCAAAGTGACTCACATGCCCATCACCAGCAAGCACTGGCTTCAAAGCAAAGCGTTTCTGTGAATCCCTGGCAAAACTGGGGGTGTGGCTTTGGTGTGGTAAGAAGGAGGCAGGAGTGAGGAGGATGAGAAAGACAGCCAAAAGTGAGAACTTGCAAGAGATCTTATCTTCCCCATAAGTCTTTGCAGTCTTTGGATACTCTCTGTGCACGGTGCAGAGGTTTATAGAGAAATCAAGGATGGGGCAAGTCAGGGAAACAAAGGCTTTCAAGTCACACCCAGGACTCCAAAGATGAGTCTGGCTGTAATGCCTCAGTGTGAGAAACAGTTGATAATCTCTTCTATACAAAGCCTGAAAGTGAAAGTGATTTCCTTTTAAGTTTTGCAAGCCCTGGGAGGCGCTGACAGCCTCCTGCAGGGAGGCTTTTGCTGATCAGATTTCAGCAGCTCATTGAGCTGCTGGGCCAACTTCTCCTTCTCCAGCACTCCCGGCCCAGGGCCCATATGGCCAAGTGCACTGCACAGAAGGGGCTTTTTCTCCTTCTCCCCTTTCCAATTGACACTCCAGGCAACCAGAAACCAGCATTCCTAGTGGGGCTTATTCCAAATTTATTTCCTGCTTTACATAATCAAAAGCCAATATTTTCATTATAAATTCAATGGTCTACCACAACTTAATAGGCACAATAATAAAACTTAAAATCATTTGGCAGTCACAAGTCTCTGACAGATCATTTGCAGGATTAAGACACTGCCAGCTTTGCAATTTTTATAACTTAATTTATTCAGAAAATCTCAAATTTAAGTGGTTAGTAAAGTCAACATTCCACAATACTTCTCTCGAATTGTATTGTCTTTCTGTTAAAGGATAAGGAAGGGAAATGTATTTGGGTGAGAAAACACTTGAGATTCAACTTTATTTCATGTGATGAATGATTTCTACTAAGGTAGGAATGAAACAGGAGAGAGGGAGAGAGAGACAGAGAGAGATTGTCAGAGAAAATATATTTTGCATGTCTGTTTCCACATGTTGTTTCCCCACTTCTAAAATTTTCCAGGGATGCAATCCAGAGTCAACAACATACTAGATTAACTGTAGAGACCCCAGCCAACGATTCAAAACCACACCAGCGAAAGTCATTTTGGGGCGAAATCTGTACGTCCCAGGCAAGTGTCTCAGAATCACAGAGCAAATGTGAAATCCTCTCAGACCCTGAGGGCCTCTTGCTGAAACCTCATCTTCCACTTGTGCCTCTGGGTCACTTGCAAACAGCAGGGCACCAGACGTGCCCTACCTTAGGAGGAACCAACCTAAGAACAAGAGGATGGAGTTTCACTGTGGGCTCGAAGCGCTTTGACCGCTGAGACTTTACAGTAAGTCAGGACCCGGCTGTAACACGATCATTTGTTGTTTCAGAATGTTAATCACTCCTTGGAGTTATCTAGCTATTTCAAAAATAAAGTAGAAACCACATGAAGACGAATTCACCCATCACTCCAAGGCCGTGTCAATAGTTTCAGAGAATGATCTGCAGTTATTCAATTATAGAATACTTTGTTCATTTCTCTTTGGACGCTGCAAGGTTTCTTGTTTATAGTTGAAGTCCCAAAGGACATCGGGGTGAAGTCACTCGGGTTTTGGCTGTGACGTGGCTTCCTCTTGGTGAACGAGTGCGCGAGGCCCTCTGTGCTTTCCTGAGATGTCTGAGTCACGTGAGTGTCGTCATCGTTGCTGTTCCGTATGTGGAGGTGGACAACAAATTTCCACTGTCATCGTGGTATGGAGGTGGCGGGGAGAGGAAGCCTGAGCAGTAGTCCTCATTGGCTGGTGTGATGCCAGGGCCTGGCTCTGCCCCTCTTCTGGGTTAGCCTGGGCAGGAAGAGCAAACTGTAGTGGCACTAATCCCCGGGATTTGGAAGGGGGGTGGAATTTTGAGCTCCCTTTGTCTTCAGACCTTTGCAGAGAGTGCTGTGGAGGAGAGCACAGCCTGACCTTGTCAGCAGGACAAGCTGCTATTGTTGGCTCCCCACAGTTGGGGTTTATGTTTAGAACAGAGCGAGCTCTTCTGATGAGTTTCGTTTCTTCAAAAGTGAGAACTAGGACCCAGTCGGTGGAGGATGTGACCAGAAAGGGCTGGAAAGTGAGCTCGGAACAGATAAGAAGAAGAAAGTCACTTATCGTCAACCATAAAAGCTTCTCCTGCACTGATAGCACCTTTCCTCCCTCTCCAGGGTGGAGAAATGGACCAACATTCTGATTGAGGGAGAGACTGAGGATTCTGGGGTAGCCGCGGTCCTTGTTTCTGTGCTAGTATAATATGCTCACGTCTGGCTAGAGGAATGGTTCAGAGGCTAAAGAGCCTGCTTACCAAGTGCTAACTCAAGTGCTAAGTACCCGAATTTGATTCCCCTGAACCCCATGAGGTGGGTATGGTAGTGCACGCCTGTTATCCCAGCACTGGGGAGGCTGAGACAGGAGGATTGCTGCAAGCCAAGGCCATCCTGGGCTCCATAGTGAGTTCAGCACCAGCTTGGGCTGCATAGTGAGACCCTGCTTCATATTCATATATATATATATATATATATATATATATATATATATATATATATGCGCACAAGACAAAAGCTACATTGTGATTCTGAAGAAATTAGATAATTCTTTAGTTCCTCAATTCAAGAAAGGTTTCCTGAAAGCAAGGCTACCAATATGATGTTTATAATTGAACTGGAGATGGATATTTAACCACTAAAGTCACTCGACAATTAATTAGGTTGGCCATTGATAACATCACTAAATAAATAATTTCAGAAGTTCAGAAAGTGAACGAAGGAATCAAATGCTACCTACATGTCATATATGGCTTTGAAAATGTTTTTTTAAATTTGCCATGTGGAATAATTCAATTATATTTTATTCTGCATAAAATCTCTGGTAACAAATTGTTCACAGAATGTCAGAATATGTAACACTATATGGAAGCTTTTGTTCATATTTTCCCATGTCCAAAAACAGTCCAAAACAATGATTCTTTGCTTTCTGACTTTTGTGTCTACCAGAAGCCGATTTCTATCAGACAGTTGCTAATGTTGAGTGTTAAAATGTGGAAACTGACTACCAGATCTGTTCTTAACTTCATACCTATCTACCTCACTCTGAGTGACTCTAAGAACACTACTCAACTTTTTTTTTTTTTGTGTGTGTGTGTGTCTACTAACAGAGTAACCTTGAATTCTTTAGGTCTACCATGTTGGAAACAAGTCAGTCATCAGGAACTGAAAGCTTAAAGCTGGTCCCAAAGGCCACAAAGCTAGACCACATCATGTTGTTTGGGTTTTCTTTTCATTCTTTACATAGTTTTGAATCTTGAGTTATGATTTTTCCCTTCCTAGATTTCAGTCAAATCCTCTAGATTATAAGCACAATTCCTGGATGTTCATTTAAATTCCTAAAGGCCACAGGGGCACATTTTGAAACACTATAGGGACTTTTGAAACTTAATCAACCTATCTGTCCAATGAAAATGCACAGAGAGATCTTTGGCTCCTTCTACGAGGACTCCAACTTGTCTCATTCTGTGCTTTCTTTAGTTAATTATTAAAATCTTCAGAAGATTTGAAAATCTTGAGAGTTTATAGCAAGATAACAACTTTATAAAGATAACTCAGTAATGAATTTCATGATTGCTTGACCTTAAAATCATGTTTTATTTTTCATTCCTTTAAATAAAAAATGACCTTTTATATTTTTATTACAGAAACATATTGGAAGAGGAAAATGTTGACTAGGAATCATGTGAGAAAACATCCTGATTATTGATTTATTTTTGAAAAAAATAAAAGAACTTAATTGTTTTCTTAAAAACTATTTTTTTGTAATATAGAATGTAAATACCGAGTTGTAGTATATCGCCACGTATGTAATATTTTCTACTCAGGGATTTTCCAAGTTTTATAAAGATTCATAAAATTAAGTGAACTACAAAATTGGAAACTCCTACAATAAGAAAAAATTAAAATATAATATAAAATTTGTCTTCCGGTCTGGAGAAAATATAGAGTACATGGACTCGATGTTAATAACAACAGTTACCCTTACCTTTTTTTTCCTCAAATAATATTTTGAAAGTAGTACCACCAGTACTTCATATGAATGTATTTTTCTTCTGATTTCTACAAAAATCAAGTCTTAAAATTTTGCCTTGTTTACAGCTTTTGAATTTACTTTGAAATTCATTAAACTCAAGAGATGCACACAATTGGCAAAAAAAAATTCATCCAAGGCAACAAGTGCTAATTTCAGCATATTCTTATCAATAAAATACATCAAAACTAAACTCTTTCATGTTCATTACACTCCATAATATGCCCTGTCACCATTCAGAAGATGCCAAAATATTAGTGTGTTACACGAATGGATTAAAATATATGGGGTGTATGTACACAGTGGAGTACTACTATGACATAAATACACACAGATTTGAGTCATTTATAGGTAATGCATACGACTGAAAGGCAGAAGATTAAGTATCACATGGCTTCATTCAGTTATCTTTTCACAATTTTCTGTCCAACTCGGTGCTTCCGTAAGAGGTCTAAGAACCATTTACCTGCAAATTACCTGTAGTGGTCCTTCATTATAAACCCTAGATCTCACCAAAATCTATAGAATCATCAGTTCTTGGGCTGAGCACTGAAATCTGCATGTTTGAAAACTACTGATCCAATAATCCAGTTCAGTCCACCCATCTTTTACTGGCTAGTCTAGTAGTAGTCTGGTTCAGCCTGTTGAAACCAGCACGTCTTCATTGCTGTCCAATGATGTTTCTTTCCCTTTTCTTTGGTGGTATTCTAATACCCCGACCCCTTCCTTCAAAGTTGTCTTTTCTCAAATGATTCAGTATGTTTCACAAATTTGTATAAGACATGCCTCATCTTTGTCGTAGTTCAAATTTATTGTGAATGGTCTCATAGCAACTTATGCTTTTGGATTTTAGGGATTTTATCAGTGCATTCGTTTTAGTTTCTGTGGTGCCAAGGATATAGCAATCGTGATTTTCAACTCATATCTGTAAGTGAATGAGTGGGTTATTGCAGTATCTTGCTTGTGACTCTCCAGTCCTTCCTTTATGACCATAATGTAGCTCCTTATCCGAAATGCGTCATCAAATTATATTGAATCTTTCTTCAAATGAGTTAGTTAAGATATCAATGAAAAAAAAAATTTTAGTGGCCCTATGGCAAGAGGAACAGGGCAACATTTAGCTCTTGGAGGACTCAAAATTCTAAAGTCAAAATTGTATTACCCAAGGTAGCTTTCCCTCATCCTATTTTAGCGTCTGATTCGTGTTTTTCTCTCCCTTGGAGACCTATAGGTTACTCCTGGTGGCACTCTAGCGCTGTCTTCCACACACTGTATCCATTTCCAGTTGGGTGCCAGTCCTCAACAGGAACATAGCTTGTGAAATTCGACTAAATGTTTAGTTGCAACACAGCGCTCTTCCATGACATACAGTTTGTGAAATGAACTCATTTTAATAAATATTAATTAAGCTCACAATACTGTTAATGCATTGTCCTGAAAGATGGAGTACTGATCAAGAGCCAGCTCATACACATAGGCTGTAGGCTTGCCCAGTGTGCCTAATGCTACCTCTAAACTTACCTTATTTTTAAGATGAAAAAACTAAGAAAAAAACCATGGCTGAGAGACCGGGAGACCATACTCTGTGTTCCTCGCTTATCTTTTCCACTAGGTCACTTCGCACTTCTTCCTGGTAGTTGGTCCCTTTTGCCAACTACAGCTGAGCCTGACCTTTCTGCTCACCGGCTCCAGTAAACACATCTGAGATATGAGAATCTCTTCTGATGTTAGTTTCCCCCCTTCTCTTCCTGGCTCACTTAGTCATCCACTTTACACAGTCCAAGCTTATATCTGGTCCAATATTATCCTTTGATCTTTTTCTACAACAATTTCAAACTTTAATCATAAGTTTTGTTTACAAGTAGATGTCAAGGTACAGCTGATAAAGTGAAAACATTTTATCACAAATGTGAATTTTAAAATTGGACCATTTTTGTATTGCCCCCAAACCCTTTGATATCTTTCTGATTCACTACTGAAGTTTCTGAGTCACTCCTGAAGTCTTCAACTCTTGACTCTCAAAACCTTCTTTAGTTTTTTTAACTTTCTCAAGTTCAAGTGTATTTTTCTCTGCCTACTGAAAATACTACTGAGACTTCATAAGTTTAGCCCACTATTCTCAGGCTCTCAAGCTGCCGTCTTTCTATCTATCCTTATTTCTATCAGAAGTACTGTGGTTCTCTAGTCTATAGAAACTTAATTTATATTTTCAGCCAACTGGGTCCCTCAACGGTTCCAGTCTACATTTTCTACAAGTCCTATCTCATGTCTCAGTGGCTGCTCCTTGTGCCATCATTAAAACTTTACACTAATACTAATAGAGAAATGTATGATTTCTAAAACAAACATGCTAAGAATCCATTTTAATATCCTCACACAAAGTGGAACATTAAGGGAAACTCCAGTGACTGGACAGATTTGATACATGGAAAAGTCTCCTTCCTTCCCTTGGGATTGTAAATTCTGTGCTAGAATCTTCCTCAACCATCTTCTTCTTTTTTCCTGTGTTCATCTAAATTTCCATTTTTAATAAGTAATCGGCAGTCTCATCTTGATATCAGTGAATGTTGAATGACCTTGTGGAAATGAACTAAAGTTCAGGAAAGTTCCTATTAATTCTAACACAATACATAACTTAGGTATGAAAAAGAATCCAAAGACACTTTGAAACTTATTATCTTGAAATAATATGAAGATTGTTAATAGGTGCAGCTCAGTGCCTTACCATAAGTACATAATGAATATATGAGTGAAAGAAATTTGGATCATGATCTCAGAAGGTACCTGAAACCACCACGAAACTTGCTGAACATCACAAGGGCCTGTTCTCACGGCATTTTGTTGAGACCTGAATTTAAATACTTTCATTTTAAATATCATTGCATCCAAATATATATATGATAATATCCCAGGCTAAAATTCTAAATTCTCTTTTCATCTATGTCTTTCTCCTTATTTAGTTTTTTTTTTAAAATTTTAGATTAGCTGTTCTGTTGGAAAAGTCTTTTCTCAAGTGTTTCAAGATTACCGAAGGAATGACAGTAAGTCCTGAAAAAAGCACACAACTTATTCCATTCCATTTTTAACTAACAGTTCCAAAGTTTGCATCAAATCAACCTTGACTGTTCTGTTCTACCTTTGTGTCCATGTTACTATTTTAGATTATTTTCCACTAGAAATGATCAAATGATCTTGGCTCTCCAGCATTCCTTCACCTACTCAGAGTGCAGGTTTGTGCATAATCTCAAAGTCACTACAGACATGGTGTGTGTGGAAGGGGAGGGGTGGGTTTTTTTCTCTTCTTTCCTTTTTTCCCTTTTCTTTCCCAGAGACTGGTAAAATCATACTGGCTCCAGAGCTTCGCCCTCCTGCCCTAGCAATAAAGGTCATCGGTAGCTCGGAGTCAGTTTTGGGTATCTCCCAATCAGAAACAAATAACAGTGACTCCTTGGGGAATCCATTGAGACCATTACAAGCCTTCCAATGAACAGTTAAGCTTTGTAGTGGGCCTCCTTGAGAAACAGCTGTTTGTCTAACCTTTGAACTGACCGATACATTAATCTGAAGCATAATTTAGTTCTGTCTGAGCTCCTGGGCATGGCCATGAATAGCTGGCCTGCTTACATTCTACCCAGCCTCCAAAATTATATTTTTGGTGCTTGTTTAAAAATAGCCATTTCCCCCTTCCCAATTTAATTAATGTGTGATGATTTGATAAGAAGATGCCAGAGCCACTGTATAAAAGTTCCTACTCCCGTATTCCGATAACACTGCCTCTATCTATACTTGATCCTGCTGTTACTTCCTGATACCCATCAGAATCTACAAAGCATCCACTCTGGTCCCTGGAGCCTCCTTTCACACCAAAGAGAAAGTTGTGCACAGATTTGCTCAGATGAGGGCAGGCTAAGAGGGGAGGGCACAAGTGCCCAAGCTCCTGCACTCGGGGCACTGTGACTACTCTTGGGTAACACTGCCACCTTCTACAGGAAAGGTCTTCCTGCAGCCACCTCCTGCAGAGTCTCCTTTTGCAAGCCAGAGTGGCTGATGGCATATGCCGTTCCTGTATTAGAACTGGATTCCTGCCACTTACTAGACAGAATGAGACAGAAGCCCTAGCAACTGGGAAGTTCCTTGGACTAGAAGCGTGTACCCGAGAAACTGAGATCCCATTCCTATGTGAGGTGGAGCAAAGGAAGTGGCCAAGGCAGGATGAGCAGAGGCTGTCACTTGGGAGAGCTTAAACAGAATGAGTTAAAAGCAAGTAACACAATATTCAGGAAACTTAGGGTTTCAAGGAACTACAAGTTTGCTGTTTGGAACACAACAGGAAAATACCACTGTCCACTTTTCTCAACTGAGACGCAAATGTTAACTGCTTCAGAAACACGTAGGAGCCCAGCTACTGTGGGATAACAAAAGGTCGGGGGCTAGGCTGGGAGCCCGCAAGCTGCTGGCTGAGTGTGACCCCGGAGAGTTACCAGCTAGTTACTAGCAGTAAAAACCATGAGAACTTTTTCACCTGTGTCTGTGTCTCCTGTGAAATGAGAAATAGAATGATTTACTTGTTGTTTTTCTTAATAGGATTGCTCTTTAAAAAAGGACAAAACAGTGAAAAAAGGGATTAACTCGGTTACTTTTTTGTTGCTAAGACAAAATACTCATCATCCTCAACTTAAGGAGAAAAGACTTATTTTAGCTCGCTATTTCAGAAGGTCACAGTCCGTTCACAGGTGGGCATCTGGAGGCGGTGGCAGGAAATGCGAGGTGGGGCCAGAGCTGTAGAAAGAGCTCCTCAGAGCACTGCAGAACCCAGCCAGGTGTGGGAGGACAGCACCAAGGCCTCCTGATCAAGCCCAGGCATCTGCCCCTTTCAGCCAGGCCTTCCTCCCAGCACAGTAGCATAGGGATGTGAGGCTTTTAGGGATGCTCCAAGTCCAAACCACAGTAGCGCCAGACACAAAATGTATCTCAAGACATACTAACAGATGATTGAAAACTTGAAACTCGGAGAACAGATTTAAGTATTCTCACCAAAAGGATTAGAGTGTGAAGCAGTGGGATGCTGATTGGATTGTTCTACCCACCTGTGACATGTATGCAAAACAAAATAGTTCACTGTACACCATAAATCTGTAATTTTTTGAGGCAGGGTCTCACTCAACAGTCCAGCCTGGTCCTGCGCTGACTATGTAATTCAGACTGGCCTTGAATTCACTGACAACAATCCTCCGATCTCAGCCTCACGAGTGCTGAGATTATAAGTGTGTGCCAGTATGCCCTGCGTATGTGGTTCTGGGGAATCAGTTTCAGGGCTTTGTGCTTCATAGGCAAGTCTTCCAACCTCTATGCTATTCCTTCAGCCACAAACATGTAACATTTATTTGCCAACTATACCTTAATAAAACAAAATCACTGCTTCTGCAATTAGTGGTTATAAGGCCTTTACCAACAGTTGTAACGCCTTTCAGTCACATAGCTGTGGAGAAGGCACTCCCTGTTTCTGGAGCTAAGTTTTCCAACACAGAAAATTGCATGAAGGGAGGGACCAGATTTTTAAACCTCAAATAGCTAGATATATAGCGCAATCTTGTAATTCTGGCACTTTGGGAGGCTGAGTAAAGAGGATCACAAGTTTGATTGCAACCTTGGCAACTTAGTGACTTAGTGAGACATGGTATTTTTAAAAAAAAAGAAAGGGGGTCTAGGAATGTGTCTCTGCTCAGTGTTGAGAACCGGGTTCAGCCTTGAGTACTAAACATTCACACATACACAAGCACACATGCAGAGAAACTTATAGCAATAAAATATCATGTCTGGCATAAAATGTTTGCATTGATATTTGTTAATATTTAAAGTAAGGACCACCAATATTTATGTTGCACTTACCAGTTTACACTGCATTTTCTCATCCTTTTTTGCCTTTATCCTTGTCTAAGCCTTTAAGGTAGATATTATTATGGTCTTATTTTGTAGATGAGGCAGTCAAAGTTCAGAAGGTTTAAATGACTTGCTCAAAGTTAAACAGATTTGGAAGCAAGGTTGTGTTCATATTTGTATTTTGTTATAAACTCAGAAACTTTTATACCCTTCTGGGTGATTACATTACAAAAATGCATTTCAGGTAGGTATATACCAAACATGTAATGCAAGAAATTGGTTCACAGTTGTTTGTATAGGAAGAAAAAAGTCTTCAAGACCTGAGCCTGTATTCACATGGCCTATAATTTCCAGCCCAATCACTCTCTAGTCTTTAGAATTAGAGGAATCTGCAAGATATTTCCAACATCCTTTCTAGGGTAATAGTAGTCTAAAAGTTTTGTGTTGTTTTTATAGCATCCCTCTCTCAACATGAGTGTATCTGAAAAATTGCTTTTTTTAAACACTGGTAGGGATTTTAAAACTATTTCTTTGAACACTTATTAAAAAAACACCTAGAAAAAAGAACAAAATGCACGCTCATGCAGATGAAGTCTAATAAATGCATGATATTTTGCTTTCTTTTTGTTGTAATTAACGGCACTTATAATAGATTTTGTTGTGATATTTTCATACATCTTATAGAGTACTTTGATCACATCCTCTCTCCCTGTTGTTCACTTATTCCTTTCATCATTCATGTTCTTTCTTCTTTTCTAATACCATCCCTTCTTCACAGTGTATTTTTCTTTTCTAATCCCACACGTGCATCGAAACACCTGGCCTATTGAGTCTGGTTTATTTTCTTCTTCTTGTTCTTCAAATACTTCTTCCTCTTTGTTGTTATCTACTGATGAGCATGTTGTCTGATGCCATTCTTTGGAATACTGTGCAGAGTGTCATAATAAATGAAGATTTGGGTGTTTCCAATGTACGCTGACATGTGTCTTTGATTCCTTTGCATATGCACCCAGGGTGTGGTAAAGCCGAGTCACATGGCAGTTCTCTTTTAAATATTCTGAAGAGTCTCCATTCTGATTTCACAGTGGCTGTACTAGTTTCCATTCCTTTCAACAGTATATCAGGGTTTCTTTTTCCTGTATTGTTTCCAATATTTGTTGTTGTTTTCTTGAATATAGCCATCCTAATTGGGACAAGATAGATTATAAATAAGAGCTTTGTCCGAATTTCATTGGTGGCTAAAAATGTTAAGCCTTTAAAAATACAGTTATTAGCCATTTGACAAGTTATTTCATAAAAGTAAACTCTCTCTATGAAGGCACTATTACCTTACTACCAAAGTTTGATAAGGAAAAAACAAAACAAAAAATAAAGACGGGAAGAAAACTATACAATAATATGTTTGACGGACATAGATGGCAAAATTTACTTGTAAATTAAATACAACATCACACAAAATATTATACACTGTGATCAAGTGGGTTGCCCGTTAAAAATGCAGAGTTGGTTTACCATGTTTAAATCAAAGCATGCAATACACCAAAAAAGTAGAACTAAGGACAAAAGCCACCTAACCATCTTTATAGATGCTGAAAATTATTTGTTAAAATTCAACCTTCATTCACGATTAAAAAGTAAACCTAACATACTAGGAATAGAAGAATTATGCTTCAGCCTTAAATAGCTATGTGCAAGAAATAATCAATGCTATATTAAATGGGAAAAAAACATTTTCTCTAAAATTAGGAATGAGACTAGCATGGCCACTACCATTATTGTTACTTGATATAGTTCTAGAAAATTTAGGCAAAGGAATTAGGCAAGAGAAAGAACGGAAAGAGGTATGAATAAAAATTGTTTTTTATTCTGTTTGAAAATGCTGCTTAGGAAACTGCCAAGACTTCACCATGAGCCGCTTAGACCGTTTTTAAAGGTTTTTCAAGCAAAGTAGTAGTTTACAAAATCAGCATAAAAACTGGCTCCTCTTTTATACACCAATAATGAACTCACTGGAAAGAAATTGAAAACCTGATTCTGTTCCCAACAGACTCAAAAATGATCTAGAAATAAACTTAACATCAAGCAGGGGGGAGAGCTCTGAATAAAAGTCATAAACCACTAAAGAAGGAAATTAAGGACACCACAGGGAGAATGACTGACATACCATGCTCATGAATAGGGAAAGTAATATAATGAAAATGGAGGTACTGTAGGCTGAAGGCAATCCTTAATCAAAATATGAATGGAATTTGTCACAGAACTGGATTTTAAAATATTTTAAATTCATATGGAAGCATGAAAAAAATCACAAATAACCCAACTAATCCTGAGCAAAAAGAACGATCTTGAAATACCTGGTTTAAAAATATACTGTAAAGCCATTACAACAAAAATATTATGGTATATTTATAAGAATAAGTACATATGTTTTGATGGAATAGAATGGAGGGTGCAAGCCCCAACCCATGTGTCTGCAGCTGTCCAATTCCCAAGAAGGACAGGTAGTCCTGGGCAAACTGCAGAGTTTAATGGGATAAATCAGACCTTTATCTTTCACTGTGTATAAAATGCAACTTAAAAGAAATCAAAAACATTAATGTAAAACTAAACCCTGGATGACACTAGAGGAAAGCAAAGGGAAAATGCTCCAAGATATTAGTATAGACAATGATTTCCTGAACAGTATTCCAAATAGCTCAAGAAAAGATAGGGGGTACTGACAAATGCAGCTGAGTCAATTTAAAAAGCTTCTGCACAACAAAGAAAACAATTATCAGATTAAGGAAATTGCCCACTAAAGGGAAAAATGTCTGCCAGCTAAATTCATCTGACAGATGAATATATGTGTGTGTGTGTGTGTGTGTGTGTGTGAGTGTGTGTGTGTGTGTGTGTATATATATATATATATATATATATATATATATATATATATACACTCATGATGTTGTAGTTGTATTTAATTTACAAGTAAATTTTGCCATCTGTGCTCATCAAGCATATTATTGTATAGTTTTCTTCCCATCTTTATTTTTTGTGTTGTGTATATATGTGTATATATATATGTATATACACACACACACACCTATGTAGTTTAACATCAAATAGCAATTAATCCAATCAATAAATAAGTAAATTAGTTAAACAGACATATCTCAGAAGACAAAATGAAGGTGCCTGTTTAGTCCTGTCCTTTCTGCCTGTGGGATGGGAGGACTTTGGAGGACTGCATGCGTTGGCGGAGAATGTTGTTTGGTTTTCAGGATTTGAATAAAGGAACTATGGGACACCCAGATAATCACACCGAGTCCGCCTCCTCTCTCTGTGTCCCTTCACTTTTCATTTCCAACATTTCTGTTCTGCAATCTTTCTGATATTTTTTTCTTACAAAGAAGAAATAAATTGCTAAGAAACTATTAATCCTCTTTTTCAAGCATATCAGTCTGTGTTTGCTTTTTGCAGAAAGCTAGAAGAACAGCCTCCTCCTGGAAGCTGTGGTGCTGGAGCATATTAGAAATGTTGTAAATTCATAATAGCAAATAAAAGAGAAAATACTCTTCATATTTTTATTATCTAAATGAAGGAGATAGCAGGCCCAGGAGACAGCATATGTTAGCAGATCTAAACCCAAAATATGAACAATAAATTTGTCAAATCTTGAGAGAAGTGGTCCTTCATTTTTTTCATATCGTATCAAGTTACAAAATTTGGGGGCTTTTTAAACAATAATTTATTATGTTAAAAATTCACTTAACATAAAATTTAGCATTGTTTTGTAAGTATGTGAATTCCCAATTCTCTAACACATTAGAACCTTGGACTGTGGGGAATCAGTGAGCATCTATGTCCACCTCTTTTTCAGAAGTTCATTCTTTTCATATCTTACCATTTCTGTACCCTGTAATTCATTGAGATCATTCACCAAGAATAGGGTCCTAGTTTCTATTTCATGGCTAGGACACACTGCCCAACCCTCACAACTCTAGGGAGGAAAGGCTTGTTTTGGCTCACGATTCAGGAGAACTCAGTCCCTTTGAGGACACTTAAGATGGCAGAAGGGGCCTGGTTAGTGAGAAGCCATGCACTGCATGGTGGACAGGAAGAGAGTGCACATCTCTTCTCCCACATCATCTCCCAGTCATCTGCCTCTTCCAGGTCAAGCCCCAGTCATCCTCCACCGTGACCAGGTCCCATCTCATAATAGCAAAGGAAATTAATAGATTAATTCTCATGATAAGTATGAAGCTTTGGGGAGACATTCCAGATTCAGACACAAGCAGGCACAATTCAGTGTACTTCCTTCCTGGTCATGATCTTTGAGAAGACTTTATTTTCTTTCAGTGTATGCAGGGGAATGCTTTTAGTATGTCAGGCAATGAATGCATAATAAATTATGATAAATGATGCATTTCCTCATTCCTTGAGGATAACACAGAGTGATAAATTAGACAGATGTCCAAGAGATAGGAAGTGATCATACCTGCAGTCTCAGCACTCCAGGAGGTTAAGGTAGGAAGATGACAAGTCTGAGAAGATCTTGTTCAATCTCCCGTAACAACCAAAAAAAAAAAAAATCTGAAATATGACATGACAATCAAATGAAATCCACCATTTTGATTGGATTTTGGGTGCTCTTAATTACATATACAAACATAAAGACATTACTACACATTGAGGCAAGCTTGAATGTGGATTGTATGATATATGCAATTTATTGTAATATTTATGTGAATCTAACTTTGTAGAGGTAGGAAGTCCTTGCCATTAAAGGTTTCCTGCAGTAATAGAAATGCCTTGGAGAGTACAAGATGCACAAAGACATCATGGCAGAAATGCATGTAAAGACGGTGAGATCGCCAGTAAATTGATACAATAAGTGAACAGAAGAAGGGGGGAAAGTTCATGATTGGCATTCGTAGCTATTCCATATACAATGCTGATTGTATTTTCGTTGCTTTTGTTGTGACACAGGGTTGTGAGCTCGGGACTTTTGCACTACATTTATAACTTTTTTGAAGGCTGAAAGTTGTTCAAAATAAGAATCAGCTTAAGGGGGCAGAAGCTGCTATTTTTTTTCCCTATCCAATTGGAATGGCACAGAATGTAAAATTCTTGAAAAAAATCATAATTTTACCCAAGCGCTGATAGTATTATTTTAAATTTCTGTTGCTAAGTGTGTTGCCAATCTAAGTATTGTCTTTTAAAAATAGAGAGTATTTCTTCCTTTGAGCTCAAAGATTTGTTCTCTCACCTTTGAAGTCCTCTCTCACTGCCTAGGCCAGGTGTGTTTGCTTATATTAATCCTGTTTGGGAATGAGTGTGCTCTTGAATTTATAAAATCACGTTTTTATTTTTGATCTAAAAATGTGGTGGTTTTGCTTAAAACAATCTATACTCACAGCTCTCTTTGGCTGTTCAATGTGTTGTTTAGGCGTTTTTCAAATAGATTTTTTCAAAACTATTTTAATATCTCTATTATTGTGTTTATTAAGGCACATTTTATGAAGATTTAATTCTACTGAAAGTTTCTAAAAATATTCTACAATCTCTTGCCCATTCTTATGTTAGCCTGTTGAGTTGAAGTACATTCACTAATGCATGAAGTGAATTGTGATCCTAAATCTGCTGTACCATCTGCTTGATTTTCTCACTCTCAATAGTGTTTTCTTGATATTGGTGAGTAGATCACCACTTTCTTTATAGTTTCCCCCAAAGGGAAGGTTTTAATTCCTGTTAGAGGGACAGATGGACTGGGTGATTCTGTTTCACCATGCTAGCTCAGATCACAGATTCCTACCTACCTAGGTCACTTGTTACTATTTTTGAGGACCGTAGAATCCCATCTCCATCTAATATGAGAAATTAGGATTGGGATGAAAACACACACCAAATGACTATGCCGGAGATAGAAAGAATCAGGTTTGCAGAGAAAGTTAGAGATGAAGGAAATGAAACAAAATTGTTTTTTCTAACAGGATTCCACATAAAGGAGGAACAGAATTCATATGGATAATCTTAGTCATCTTCTATGCATGATTTTAAATTCGCTTTCTTGTTACTGAGAACCAATACAAATTGAGTTAATTAAAGACAGAGAAAAGGTAATTTTTGAGTTCACAGTGGCATAGTAGTGATTTTATTTCTCTTCTCCAAGCCAGTCATCTAGAGGATAGAAGACATGGGATTTGTGATGTTTGTAGAGACGCAGCCTCACGTTTCCCACATATGGACCTGAAGGGGGAATGCTGAAATTGCTCATGCCTGAAGTTCTTTAGATTTGCTGTGGTTCAGGGGAGCCATATTCCTCCTTGAGATGAAGTTGTAATAAACTTAAGCCATTTATATTAGATGACAGAGCGAGGAACCAGGAGAAAGAGAGGGAGGAGGAATATATTGGTATGTTCATTTTTCTAAAATGAAAATTCCATCTTCAAAAACAGATTGTTGAGCTCTGTCTGTCTGAGCTCAGGTCACACAGATAAGTGATGAAAGCCAAGTCATATGCAAATTATTGAGTTAAGCCACTGACACTTAGGGGTAGTTTGTTGTACAACTAGGTTGTTTAACAACAAAAGCAAAAGGTTTTTAAGAAAGAGTTATTTAACACAATGGATGCACAATTTACTGACAATTGCTTTTGGACTGAAAGCTACCTTGGGAGTCAAAGTGACTGTCCGTAAGACATACTGTAGTCGCCATTTACTGACGAACTTCTACTAAAGGACAAATAAAGACAAGTCTCATTCGTTCAAAGACTGACAAGGCCTCTGAAATGCCGGGAATCCAACACCTGGATGCTGAATTCAGTTTGAGGCATCTGACCCCAGATGGTTTGGACCACGTTCAGAGAAGACTAATCCCAACTCTAACCCACACCTCCCACAATTAAGAGGTAAAATTTTTTAAAAATGCAGCAATCCAACAACAACACTCTACCCCACACATAAAACCACAGTGATTAAAGAAGGGAAGTCTGGCTGGAGATAAAAGATGGAATGTGTAGCCAACTACCGGGAAATGCACCTCAGGGCCAGCAACTCGTAACTACAGGAAAGGGGTGATCTGGTGCTACAAATATTTGAAAATCACCTTGCCTAAGTAATAGAACAACTTTTTCTTGGGTGTTACTAATAAGACAAACATTTTTTTTTTCCAAATCCATTTGCTTTTTCTTCTTCCCCCTTTTTTTTCTTTTAATCTTCTCAAGCCTACATCGAGAGATTGAAGCATCATCATTTTGAACCTGAAAGAGAATATATATATATATATATGTATACACACACACACACACATATATATTTTTCTTGTCTGTAGTTATTATTTTATCTAAAAAGTACTAGTATTTACCAGAGAAATTAATTGCAATGGTGCTTTCAGGTTTTTCCCTCTTTAAACATGCACATTAAAAAATTACATAGCATATTCTTATTCACATACATATAATAGGCATGTGTGTTCTTTCATTTTCCTGTTTTCTTTTCTTTTCACTTTGATAATCTGTATAGAGCGTAAGTTAGTAAAATAACAGTGAAAAAAACCATGTTTTACACAAATAGGCTTTACCTATTTGGAAACTGAAACAATTGTCATCTTGATGTGTGGTTGATATACATACTAAGCACCACCTCTGTGTTTGGCAGTGTGCTGTGTTAGTATTTAGTGAAATGAAGTTGGGAAACTCTGTCTTCTATCAGCTCCATTTCAGAGTAGAAAAAAAAAAAAAGAAACACCTTTTATGGCAACTACTGACCTTACAGTCTAAACACTCTATCAAAATTATTTGTAAGGAACGCTGAAGATTGAGAGAAAGGGTCCAAATGTCTTAGCTAATCCTTTGGTTGGGTCTTCAGTAATAACATTAAACCAACACAAAGCAGTAAAATACACAAGTGCGTCAGGTAAAATGTTACAGGTAAAAATGTTTTAGAAGACATGAACCAATATGTATTCCCTACATTTGTGAATAATCTGGAAGTCAACTGAAGTACAGAGATTTTTCAAATTTAATAAAATTTAAAGGTATTCCCCATGTATGTCCAGTTTTCTAGCGATCTCTCCTGAGATTTTTTTTTAGTTTAGAAAACTTTTTCTTCCTTGGGTGTGAAACTCACAGCTACAGTTAATGACATTTATTTTAGAGATTGGTATCCCTTTCCTGAGTAAGCTGATATTCTGCAAAATCCTGCCCATAGATGAAATGCAATTTTTTTCTCAATTTCCCCATGCACACAAATTTAATTTTACGGAGATGAAAGACTTTGTTGAATGTTTAGAGAAAAGCTTACTTATGTCATGATAATGTTGATATACTAATGATCCCCATAATACACACATTTGGACTCATTCTTTAATAGGCCCTAGCCTTTTCTCTTCTTGTTCATCTTTATGGACAAGAGTAGACTGTTATCTTACATGACCTTAAGTGTTTTTTAAGACTCTCTTTTTAAATTGTGAAGAGTAATCTATCTACTCCACCCGCAGAGTTGGCTATGTTTGTACTTTTACATATTCAAAATTTCCTTAATTTGCTTGAAGTGTTTTCCACCTATTGTGGCTTTGAATCTCCCTGCAACTTTAACAGACCTCGCAAAAGTTAAATGTAGATTTGCTTGATTTCAGCCTCTTACCTGTGAAGTTACCAGACTATAGGCAATTTTTGATTTAAGCATCATTTTTTGTTCGCTGTGAATCTGACACAGGGCTTAGTATTTGAGGTGCTTATTGTGTACTTTCATTGCAGTCAACACCTGTTGGAAGAAAGCATTTTGATGTAGATGTTGCTATCTGATAACTTCAACTCTTTTATTCTAAATTGGAGGCAATTTTTATCTGCTCAGAGACAGTTAATGATGGTGTAGACATCTTTTTATTACCATGAGCAGGGTGGAGGTAGATAATACTTAGTCATCTAGAGGTTAGAAGTCAAAAATGATGCTCAAAACTCTCTCATGCAGGGGATTGCTACCTGCAACAAAGAATTGTCTACTCAAAAGTGTTGGTATTTTCAAGACTGAGAAACTCTGGCTTATCTGACTCTTAAAAGGAGCTCTGGAAGTACCAAGTCCCCCTTTGGGTCATGATGGCTCAGTTCTTCATTATAGAGGGAAAGAGGCATCTATGTTTGTGATCTATGTAGAGAACAAATATTTTCCATCACTTTTCATCTGTTACTGAACATAAGTAGTCAGTTTGGAGCATAGCTAACTATATGACCTAGTGTTTACTGAGTTTAGAATAGTCGCTGACATGATGTAACTGTACAATGACACCTCGTCCCTGTGCCACCTGTTCACGAATTTGATTGCCTCAAAATAACTGTAAACGCTTGTTAAGATTTCGATCTCTGTCCAACTCCGTGATAAATCAGAGGAAACCACTTAACATTTGTGTCCTGTGATCAAAAGCCACATGAGAATTTTGTGATTTTTTAATGTGAACAGTGGGAAAAAAAAACCTACCACTTGTAGCCATCTGATCTACTTCTGCTACAATCTGCGGATCGATTCCTGTGCTCACAAAACTCCCATCAGGAGTTGATCTCCTTAGATGTCTGCAAAAAAGTACAACTCGCTGTCTCAAATGGGGGCTCATTCTAACTTAAGACACATATTTTCCCCTTTAATCTTAAAATTTTCTTGTTATAACATCATTCTACAACTCATAAGTATGTCCAATAAATGATCTTTTCTATGTCAATAATTCTCAGAGATATTTTGTCTCCACCTAATAGATTGCCATTTTTTACCAAAATAAATATTTTTTTTTTTTCCTGCAAGTGATAGAAAACTCAAAGCCTGGAATGGCGTCTGCTTAATTCTAGAGTACTGTCCTGTGTCAGCCGCTATGAATTCTAGGCTAATGTTTGAGTCTTGAATATTACTTTGTCATATATTTTAACAAAGCTTTTGCCTTATTGTTCAGAAAAAAATTTAAGTATTATTTTGTGTTTTGAAATAAATCTTAGATTTGACAGTCCAATAAAAACCTCCGCAGTATATAAATAGTATCAAATTAATGTTTAATATCTTTCACAGACAATAATCATTATTTGCATTTGTTTTTTAGTGTGAATTTGAATAAAATAATGTCCGAGAAATAACAAAGATAGCTTCAGGAAAAATAATGGAAACTTTGCATTTCTCATTGTTTTCATTAGTGTAGTTTCTAAATTGTCTTTGAGTATGTTAGTTATTTCTGTGGTATTTTAAGTAGTTGAAGCCCAAAGTGCATAACGATATGAGAACATAATGAGGTTTTCCTTCTGGAATGAATGATACTAACAACGAAAAGAATATGTTCATAATTATTCATAACGGTTAATTCCAAGTTGAATAATTAACATAAAATTGCAAGAAGAAACATTTGATCATGTGTAATATGTGTCTTGTGAAGTGGCATTGCATAATAAGTCTGGAGAAAGTTAATGAGTGCCCATTTGAAATCCCTGGTCATTTATGTTTATGCTTATTAGTATATAATAATTAATAAAATAGTTGAAAATAGTTGGTGATAAGAAAACAGGATATAAGTAGCTCTCCATGTGTATGCCCTTGATGAGGACATTCTCTTTGGAAAAATGAGTTCACTGTGTCACATTTAAAAGAGGCCAAGTTTCATATCTTAATTTCAGTCATAAGAGTTAACTTTATGGAGTAAACTCAGGACCTTATTTTTCTATTAAAAAATAAGCATGTTTTGCCATTTTGAATTGAAGAGAATACTAACAATAACATGTCATCTGTGTGAAGGGAGAAATCATTTCCTGTACATTCTCTAGGCTTTGTTAATCACCTAGTCCTTTTGGACTATTTTTACCTGCAGAAAATAAACCAATGTTCATTTTAATACAAATATTTAGCATAAAGTTGATGTAAGATGCTACATCATAAAGGATAGCTCAATGGCCACAGTCAATAATTCTCATATCTTAGTAGATTTGTACTGCAAGAATGTATTTATGACTCAAGAGAAAAGTCTATTGCCAGTTTGTTCGTGGATAGGAAGTCATTTTTTTAGTATTTAAGTCATCTGTTGTATGCTGTACCAAAGGTCACATAGTAGATTTTAGGGGCAGGACCAGAAGTGGTATACACAGCTTCCTCCACGAAACAGAATTCTGTCACCTATCTAATGAAGCACAGAAATATCCCATTGTGTTTTCAGAAAAGAAGGAAAAAATGGCATTTGATGAATGGTGTTGTTCTCTGCCACTGAATGATTTTGGGCAACAATTTCTTTTATTTATTTTTAGCTAAAATTTCATGACTTAACTCTCCATTCCGCAATACATCCTGAGCTCTGAATTTTATCATAATCTTAGTTTATTCTAGCTTCCTAAATTCTAGTCAGTTTGTGAGGAGACTCAAGTGACACAAGCCTGTAATCTCGGCACTCTGGGAGTACATTAGAGCCCCCCTTCCCCACCTTGTGGACATCCTAGCAACGGAACAAGACCTTGACTCAAAATAAAAAATAAAAATGTCCTGTGAGTGTAGCTCAGTGTGAAGGCCCTGGGTTCAATCCTTGGTAAAAACGAACAGAACAGACTGTGTGACAAAGTGATCCACTGGATTACTTAGGTCTGGTCTAAACTGCCAGGGGGTAAACTGATGATCAGTGGAAATGTGTCTTCTACTCCACAATGGCCACTCAGTGCACATCACTAACATGATTGACACAAAGTCATGCGCCACTAACAGACCTCCCCACATCACCTCACACTCACCTGCAACCAGCATGCCTACCAGCTCATCCACTTGGGCTCACACTCATCTACCAGCACGCCTTGCCTCACACCACAGAGGTTCATGTAGCTCATCCCACGCTGGGGACACAGGCACAGTCTGTGCCATTCCTTCACACCTCCACACACCTCCACCTCTCAGCCATAGTCCTAATCCCACAATTGTCTTTCACTCCACATACTCATTTTTTTCCATATGTTTTTGACCCTTTCAGTCTGTTCTCCCCACAGCAGCAGCATGGCTGATCTCAAAATATTCGTAAGATTTTATCACAATTCTTGCTCAAAACTCTTAGACTTCTTCACAATAGTTTGAGAGTACTTTTCTCTGATTCTCATGTCCTGGCGTCATCTAAACCTGATCTACTCATCAGAATCTACTCGATCCCCTCTAACGAGTCAAATTCATCTTTCACTGTCTTTTCGTGTATCAGTCCGCCCTCTCCAGAAACCATTTTCTGTTCTCTGAGTATTCGTTCCTCAGAACCTTGCCCTTGATCTCAGAACTCGCTCCTTAGGTAACATCTCCAAAAACGAACACATAAACAAAGAAAAACCCCAGCAGCTATCCACTTAAAACTGTCCCTATGCTTCTCCTTTATTTATGTCCCCTTATCTACATAAATTTTTACCATGGGACTTACAATTGATTACTTGGGCTTGTAGAATCAGCCCATATGCTTGCTTATTAATGGTCTGAGTGTCCCACTAAAATATGAATTCCAGCGATTTGACAAACTTACTTTCCTGTTCCGTTTTTTGAACCTAGAATGGTACCTGTCATGTCACTTGAAAAGTGCATTTTCTATAATAGTATATAGATGAAATCATAAATAAATAAATGGCATTTAATTGAGCTTAGAAGGGTGAGTAAAAAATGACCAAGTAGTAACTGGCTAGTGGATAATCAAAACCAAAAGAATAGCGAATGCATATGTATTAAAAACAAGTTTTGGGACAATTTAGTGAAAGAGTATTTTTGATGTGCCTAAGTTATTTTCTAGTAAAATAAGTGAAAACATCAGATTTATGATTAAACCATATGGTCTCTTCAACCTGAACTAAAAATCTGTTCTGGGAGAGTCTTAAGTTTATACTAGCAATATAGTCTAATTATTAATTTATTTCCAGTCACTACATAATAGTCGATATATACTTTAGCGTAGACCTGAGAATCTTTAGAAAATTTTCAGACAAGAAATGTTTATCATGTTCTTAAATTCTATGTAATGTAAAATACAGCTTTCTATCACTTTAAAGTGTTGTCATAAAATACGATATGACTTACACTAAATACAGGTAATAAGCATTATACTTAACACAAAGTAGGCATTCGCTGATCATGACATTAACATTTAAAGGGTGTTTTTTTTTTTTTTTACTGAACTTGTTGCTGAAATATTACAATCATCTTTGTATAAGTACAGAATTACTGAGTATATTTCCAAACTTCATGTTAAACCTTAATAATAATTTTAATTACTGATTTGAAGACTGGGAAAGTTGCCATTCTGCAATCTTAAAACAATAACAGGAAAAATTTCTTTCCCTGTACTTTCTTCCCCCGATTGAGATGTCCTCACTATTTCCATGTGGGGTGGTGTATTATAACCTATATAATTAACTTTCCAGGACTGCAAACCGCAGTTCTATCTCTGTCGGACAGTTTCATAACACTAAATTATATTAGTGCAAGAAATTAATTAAAAATAGATTTCTAATTATTATTGCCTGTGTTGAGCTCTATTTTTCATAGTTCTTTTACAAATAAGTTTTTACCTTTAACTTTTAAATTTTCCTGAATGGCTAATAAGTTAATGACAGGAATCTCAGGTATATGCAGGCTTCTGCAGCAAGGTGACCATTACTGACAGTGACTTCATGTGTCCCCTGAGATGAGCTTCTGATGCTTGTGCAGACTTTGGAGTGAGTTCAGCCAGTGTGTCTTGTTGCTAAAGCTTTCTGACACATTCCGGACTGGTAGCCCACCTCATGGCGTCACTGTAAAGGCACAGGGGGCCGGTATTGTTCTTCATATACTTTCAACGGCGTCATCCACACTTACATTGTTTTTTTTTTTTTCCCCAAGACTAAGGTCAAGGTAGAGTCACACTCTTGAGGATACAACCCACCAGCCAGTGCCTTCTCACCCACGGTGTGGCACACACATCTCAGTATACCTTGAGTTTTTATGAACTATTATTTACACAACGCTAGAAGCTGTGATTGGATCCTTTTTGACCTTTAGGCTTCAAAAAATAATGCAGCCAATCTGAGGGAAAATTTCTTAATTTCTCTGAGATTATGCATTTCACTTAAAATACATGTTTCTATTTTGTAAGGTAAATGTATGACTCTTCTCTTTGGTCTTTCTGCCTCTGGCCAGCCTCTGTGACCTTCTGATAAAAAAGTTTGCCTTTCTCTAGCGTCCTTCGTGAATACTTTCAGATTTATACCTGGCCCACTGTCCACTTGTCTCGTGTGCACCCTTCAGACTCAATGGGTCAGGTGGCACATGAGCTTCCTCGGCGACCTGTGTCACACCAGACCCTTTGGTTATGAAGAATATATGATCATTTTTAATCTTAGGTTACCTGATAACACAGACAGTCGCTGAGACAGAGGAGAGGAAATGGCACTGCTGGAAGAGGAAGAAATTGATACAGTGCTTAGTCAGAGCTGACGGAAGTTCAGAGGAGAAAGCAACCCAGCCGTTCACTGCTAAAAGGGAGTGTGTGCAGAGTAGTCTCACTTGACTTGCCAATCTGAAAATCTCCCGAAGAAAGAAGTAAATGGCGGACCAACAGATATGAAACATACCCAGTGTGAAGTTAGTTGTGTGTTTTTACTCACGTTGATTTTATAACATAGCCTGTGTTAATTATGAAAGCAAATAATGCTGGGTCTCGGTTTTCCATCCTCAGTCACTTTGACTACACAGAACACGTCAAAGAGTAAAAACCATTTCACCAAATATTGGTTTATTTTTCATTCGATATTCATACAATGTTTTCTTTAACCTCATCCTTATATATGGGCTCAAGGCAAGGATTCAGTGGTTGGTAAAGGAATGCTAAGACCAGGCTGAAGGCAAAGGGGATATGTGGGTAAACGAATGGCAGGGACAAGTTCATCACTGCGATGGCCACTTCTTCAGCTCAAGCCATGAGACCCCAGGTGGCTGCTCAGAACATTAATGCACTTGGCAAGTGAGATTTTTCTGACTTGCACAGTTCTCTAACAGTAGCCCATGAAAGGGGACGGCAGTGCCGCATGCCAGCTCTGTAGTTTTTTCCAGCGTTCCATTTCTCTTTTCCAGAATACATCCTTTGGAGAACTACCATGCTCGCGCATTCAGATTATATCACTCAGCCCCTTGTCACCTGCGTGGCCTGTTATCACAAGTATCATACCCTCTCATGGCGCATTGCGTCCATGTCTGGGGACAGAAAAGAAAATCAGCCTGGGTACGTTGTTGACTAGAAGAGACAGGGAAGGAGAAAAGAAGGTCCCCATTGTTTGTATCCCACACAGCACTTGTCCATCCTGTCCCGTACCTACTGATGACTTTCTAGCAAGTCGTGCCATGTGTTCATGCAAAGGAGGAGCCCAGAGACCTGCCAGGTAACTCTGTGCCAGGGTGGCATGCATCTTTTCACTTCACTTTAGTCACCATTCTGACCAGTGCTACATGGGGCATTGCAGATCTGTAGGCATTAGTGTCTTCCACAACCCTGCACCAAACATTTTTCTAAAAATCTTTTCCCATTCTCTACTGCTTAATTGCTTTGATGATTAGCTATGTGAGAGGAACAGTTTTGAGAGGAACACTTGGGGAGGAGTTAATTATATATAGTTGCTGTAGAGTTGCTGGGTTCTTGCTGAAGCCAACCCAGACCTCCTTTCTAGAAGTGTATGCTTGGGTACTGGCACATCTTATATTTGGAAACTGGGTGATTAGTCATGATCGTAAAAGGCAAGAGTTGCCTTTCACCTTCTGCGAACCTGCTGTTGATTTTTTCCGGTAACATAAACCATATATCACCGTACTCAGTTGCCCTTTGCTTTCATACCCAGGGGAAACACATGATCTTCAGGTCTCGAGGGACCAATGTCTGATTTGCTGCTCTGGCCTCAGCTGCTGTGTTATGCTGATTACACCCACCTGGATGCTGAAGTGCCATCGTTTGCAGACATCCCATAATCCCATCTTCTTTAAAGAAAACAGACAGATTCATAGATGCATTCCATCCTGCAAACCTCTTCTGCAAAGGAATGCCTTATGAGATACTTGACTTCCTAACCCCACCTGCCACAGTAGATTGTATACACCCTCAGTAAACAGAGGATGCTTCGCTTGCTCCTGGAGAAAGTGGTCATGTGTAGAATCATGAATCATATATGAAAGTCATTATAACATCATTTATTAGAACTTTCTGACTACCTCATTTTGCCAAGTAAGTTTTTCTGCTAGCAAATTTTGTGTGCTTTTGACAATCATTGAGTCCAGACTTGTGCACGCCGACTCTGCAAATAATGAGGGCCACTACAATAGTCTTACCAGATATCTTCTACCTCAATACGTGAGATTCTGAATATATTCCATCTTGCATCCCTGTCTGACAGTCTTGAGACCCAGACCCAAACATCCTCTCTAGTTTGTTGCCACTGCTTGGTCAGGACTTGCCAGGACTTTCCAAGACAGGTTGCTTCTTCCTAGAGTAGACCTTTAACTTACCCTTGGGGCTATATTGGTAGCCGACTTTGGCTATGACCTGTAGATAGGGGAGAGACTACTTGTCAAAATCGTCAGACATCTATCTCCTCCTGGAATCCCACTGCACCGTCTCCAGGTGAAGGAGCGCTGAAGTACTCATATGACAGTGGTCAAGGACTACTATAAGGGGCCCTTACTGTCAGAGCCAAGTACACAGTGCACCATCTCATATCTTAGTTTCCAACACGTTCACTCTGAGAGTCCAAACTTTGTCATGGAGAAACTCCCAAAACTGTGAATTTAGTTTCTCTAGTTTCCTGACTATGTAATAAATGAGAAAGTTATAGTTTAAGATACTCTGTTATTGTCATAAATAATTTCCTCACATCCCAGTTGTTATAAAAAAATGATTCCCATCATGTTTATGCTGCTAGGTAAAACGAGCAGTTTTTGTTTAAAGAGAGCTCGAGGACCCAGAGCCCATTTGGAAGCACAGGTGATGAAGCCTTGGCCTTCGAAAGAGTAAAGACTACAGTAAACGCTGGGATCACAACAACTTGCTGGGACATTCAGTATGGGCTGCAGGAGCAAAGGGATCGGAATGGAGCAGACTGAGAACAGAGGAAGGAGGGGGTAGTGGGCAACCCTAGTTTAGGTTTCTTAGAGACTACAAGGCTTATGACCTTCATCTTTGGAGCACCTGTACAAACACTGCAACCCCTGATAAAGATCAAAACAACTGGTAATCAAATATTGAAATCAACTAATCATAAATCAAGTAATTAGCTAAAGACAACCAGTAATCAAATGTGGAAATCCTAACCATTGGTAGTGCATCTTCCCTGCCCATCATCTTCCTATGATCTGAATCACAGTTACAGCTATTTTTGGAAACATAATTTTCATTGCATTTTTCACAGTGTGATCAAGAAGCCATTTTACACATGAAAGAAGCAATTAGCATATATCTGGAAACAAATATGTATTACCTGAAACAAATACTTCCTCAAGGCCACCCAAACTAGACAGAGATGTACAGAAATATACATAAATGAATGAAACATGTCAAATTATCCAAGCTGGAATGTTTACATTAATGCTAAATATACATAGAGCATCAAAGGTATGAAATCAGTAAACTAGGCAAATTCAAAGTGTTTTTATTATCTTCGCGATTCATCTCAAATAATCCTTTTTGAAAATTGCCAGAGGTAGAGCTGATCATGTATGCATAAATACATATATATGTATTTATATATTCATTGATATGTGTGCGTGCATGGATTGTGTATGTATGTGTATGTATATTTTGCACATATATACATATATAATACACACTTTATAGCACAAACCACCTTATTTTGTCTACTTTATATGTATCTCACTACATGGATAATTAAAGGTAGCATTTTTCATCTATCTATCTAAAACAGTGACCTCCATATGCAATATCTTAATGAACTCATGAGTGAAAAATTGGCATTTTTTTATTTTCAAGTGCTTCAAGCTTATCAGAATTTGCTATTTTTCATTACTTATTTTTCTCAGTAATAATTCCCTGGTTTGCCAACCAGGCATCCTGAGTTCATAAACACAATACCACCAAAATGGTCTCTGAAGACAAGAGCTGAAGTTTAGTTTTGCTGAGATGTAACTCAGCAAATAATTTAAGAATATCATACACATAATAAAAATGAAAATCTCAACTGTAAGTCTTTTATTATTTCAGCTGCATTGACAATGCAAAAGAATTTGCCAAAAAGGAAAAGAGCGTATCAGACTTCTCACTGTAGGTATGTATTATTTTACATCTGATCGTGTGTGCGTGCGTGTGTGCACATGCACACATGTGTATGGGTGCTATTAGTTTTCCCCTAAACCAGAGAATTAGAATGTTTCATGAAATTAATGGGAAGAGTATCCTAGAAAGAATAAAAGGAGAGCTGGATAAATTAAAGATGTTATCTTCAACCAAACAGGAGTAATTGGCTAAATTAACTTGTCTTAAAAAGACACGTGCTGAGACATTGCAAACCAAAGTAAAGATAAAAGGAAATTAGAGAAAGTAATATGGAATACAAATAGCGATGGTTAGAAACAGAGGAAAGATCAGGAATCCCACTCCAGAGGGGAGTAGGGTTTCCAGGCAAGTAAATAGCTAATTGTGCCAGCTTTTTGTATGCAGAAAAAAAAAAAAAAAAAAGACTAAGCCTGAGCCTGGTCCAAATGATCTATGATTCTTGACAAAATTCTTGCATTTAATTTCTTTCCCAAGTCCTGCGCAAACAAACAAAAAGGAGATGTATATTAAAGTAAAAAGAGTAGGAACAGGTAATGCTCTTCTCTTAACCAATCCAAGCTGCCAGAAGATTAGGATTTGTGCGTAATTGAGCAGATTGACTAATGAACAATTTAAAGCATTTATGTTTTCCAACCGTTGTCTGATGACTTTGACGTTCTCTCTGTTTTAGAATAATCTTGATTTCAGAATGGCAATTGTGGGTTTACTAAGGTCAATATCAGAAGTTAGGCAGAATAGAAATAAGTAAACTAGGCACTGAGTTGAATTCCATACATGCTTCTCTCTGCAAGAACCTCACAAACAAAAATTATAGTGAAAAGGAAATGCTGCCCCCCCCCCTCCACTGGAAGAACAAACCAAATCTTCACTACAAGGCTATTGCATCATTATTGACTATTTTTAATGTATGCATTTATCTTGTTTTTCTTTATTAGAGAATCATTGTTTTCAAAAAAGTGAAAGTGCTTTTATGTTTCTCAAAAACATTGAATTTATTATGCTTAAAATTTAAAGGAAAAAACCAACCTCAGTTATCATTTCCAATGAAAATACTTACTTATGGTGAGTCTACAGAATATTTGCATTGATTTACAGAAGAATTAATTTAACATCAGGTCCTTGACTGAAAAGTGGCCATCTTAGGGTTACGCTGCCTTCCTATCCCTTCTCTGACGCTTATTGCCTGAGCAGTCTCCTTCGTGGCTTTTCCCTGAGAAGCTGATCATTCCTGCGCATTTCCCCTGTGCAGGTATGACAATGGCAGTAGTAGCTTAGGAGACAGTAATTCAGCTTTGCAATCTAATGTTTTTGTGACATGAATAATGGGAATTTCCGTTAAAGGTGTTAGCGTGGCATTGTGGGCAGAAAACTATCGTAACATTTTTGTTTAAGGCTGGCCTCCCAGAAGAAAACATACAGATTGAGTTATTGTTATGACAGTATAAAATATCCCAGCTTTCTAGTAGATCATAATTAACTGTAGCTTCTACAGTTCCCAATGTCAGCATTCGCCATGTTTTTATGATGAATAATGCATAGAGGGAGAGCAGAACTTTTCGTGAATGACAAAATATTTTGCAGCCAAGGACACTACACTCATTGTTGTATTTCTGGTATCCAAAACTATATCAGAGAGGTTAGAGCTTCTGTGATCACACAAGAAAACACTCACGCAAACACTCCCAACACTGGGGTTAAAGATATGCCGGTAAAGCCATGTGTTGACAGTTTTTCAATTTTTTAATTCTTTTCCTTTTCATCCAACCTGAAAATGGCTAGTTGGTGATCTTGCTTGCTTCCTCAAATCATTTTATAATCAATTTTGAATGATTTGTTTAAGTTTCTCTTTACCCACCGTTACCCTAAGTTGATATCTCAGCAATTGGAAATGTCTTCTTGAAAGTTATTGTGGTGACTTATACAATTATTGCCGAGGAATATAGTTTTTAACCAAAGCAAGATTTAGGGATCCCAAAACTGTGTGCATATTCAAGTGGTAGTTGCTTTCTCTTGTCTAATCTCTTGCTCGTTGAACGTTAAATTTTTAATTACATAATCCAAGAGATTTTGTGAGGGCAGTTCTGGCGCTGTAGCAGCTGTAATGCGGTACAAAATCCTGTGCACAAAATCCCACTTCTCTTTAACGTTTGCAATACTTTAGATGATGTAGTTCATCAATGTCAAAGATCATGGTTATGATTACAATTCCAAAAACGAAGGCAAGGAGCTTTGGGGAAAAAAAGAACTGCTGATCTAAATCACAGCAGCAAGTCAAAAATAATGACTTCCTGGCTGGATCTCCATGGGCCCTTGCCCTCATACTTCTCATTCGTGTGGGTGTAGTTTTATCACTTGGTCTTTTCAAAAAGAAAATCCAAACAGAGCAATGCCTGAGCCCTGTGAACCGGAACGCTTTATTTGGAATGAGCGGTGATCCGCGTGGTGGAGTTTTTAACTTCTCCAAAGGTATGAGTGTGCATGCAAGGGTGAGAAGCCAGAGGCGAGCACTGTCTTTGCTGTACCGACTTTCTAAGAATGATAAAAGATGAAAGAGCAGGTAGAAAGATAACTGGGTTAGATTATGTATCCTTTTACTGGCCTTGCATTTCAACACAAGCCCTGTACTGTCTAACTTACTGTCCCATGCCTCTTCTAAACGCCTTTTTTTACCTTAGCGGGAACTGCAATAGATCTAGCTGGGGGCAGGACCAAGAAAATTTGGCAAAAATCAAACTTCAATATCACTGAGTTCTTGGAAGTACACATGAGATTCCTCTCCATGTGTATATTATGGGATACTGAAAATATTTTGGTGAATATTTTCACATATTCATGTGCATATGTATTTTTACATATACAGAAAAGTCATATAATTAAGTTAATCAAGTGATACATATTTTATTTCTTATGGGACATTTACTGTGTGCAATAACTAAAATTTCAATGGTGTGAAGTTTATTAAAAGTGTATTAGTTGTTACATGAGGCGACTTAGCAGTGATACACTTTTTACATGTAGTTAACTTATATTCTGGAGTCTACAGTACACCATTAGAGGCCTCATTATACGTCAGTAGTGCAGAAAGCCATTCAGGAACAATACAATAATTGATAGTCATCACCACATTGGAGTTTGCTGCAAACCCTTAAGTGACACGAGAGTCCATCTGATAGTCCTCGGTCATGGGTTAGGAGCTAAACGGTGCAGCCTGGTAGGACCCGTTCAGTGACGGCGGTAGAAATGACAGTTATCCCAAGATTTGATTGCATTGCCTTACAGTAGACCGAAAAGCTGAATCTGTATCTCAGAGAAAAGATTACAGATCTCACAGAATTTTTAAAAACATTTTTTGCTTTTGAATTCACTTATTCTTTGTTCTTATTAGTGTAGGCATTGGACCCAAAATGTATTTCACTATTTTTTCCTTCCAGCTTAAATGAATACTTTATATCGCTAACGCTCACTTTTAGGAGGTAGCATGCCTTTGCTGTGAGTTCTATAGGTCTAAAATCAAAAGCACCAAATAGCACACAGTTAAAAACCTTCAGTCACACCAATCTCAGTAAAGTCATTGAGATTAAGTGTTGGGATTTATGATGGTAATTCTCAGCTTAAACATTGTTTAATAAATTCAGAGAGCTATCGGATTTATTTATAAATTTGAGCAACACATTCCCAAATACGATTCTCAGTTACATTTCCGGTGACACCCTGAGGCACTCGCCTCCTTCTCCGAAGCCTTAAGGGCGCGGGCTCCATGCCTGTTTTCATTCCAACTTCTGCCTCACTGTGCAATGCTATTCAGAAAGGCGACCCCTCCCCTCCCCCTTGAAGGGAGGCTCTTACCTTTAATTCTGGGTGGAATCTACACCATGACTGCTAAGACAGCTATGCCTAGTATGTAGTTTAAGTTTGACCGAAAGGAAATCTTTGTGACCTACACATGTAGAAATTCCACCAGCAATAACAAGTCATGCCAAAGTGTATATTTGCGTCTTGAACTGTAATTCTATCTGTTCTTCAGATATGATCTGGAAGACAGGCCCAGGGATGCAAGCCTGTAATCCTAGCACTTTGGGAGGCTGAGGAAGGAGGATCACAAGTTTGAGCTCAGCCTGCCTGGACAACTTAGCAACTTGGCAAGATTCTGTCTCAAAAGTAAAACTAAAAAAGAAGCTGCAAATATAGCTCAATGTGAAGGCCCTGTCTTGATTCCCAGCACCATGAAAATAATTAATTAATTAAATGAAACTTAATTTATTTCAAAAAATAAATAAAATAAGGCCAGAAGCTTGGCTGCGCAGGCCGAGGTGGGACAGGCCTTCACCCAGGATTCATTTATGTGTCGCTATTCAAAGCTCAGTTGTTTATTTCTCGTTTTTCCATGACTTTTCAAAGATCATATCAGGTAATTTTTTTCCTCCCAGCAAATGTGTCAACCACAGAAAAATAGATTATTTTTTGTTTTGTTTTTTGTTTTGTTTTGTTTTTTTTTTTGTCTTGAAACAGGTCTTACTCTGTAAGTCTAGGTTTCTCCAAAACCTACTGTGTAGCCCAGGTTAGCTTCAAACTCATGGTAAATCCTCCTGCCTCAGTCTACTGAGTGCTGGAATTACAGGACTGTGCCACTGTGTCTAGCTAATTTTTGTGTGGTGCTGGGGGAGAAAACCCAGGGCCTGGTGCACACTAAACAAGTACTCTAGCCACAGAGGTATGTCCACTAGCTAGTTTCTGTATCTAGACAGCCATTCCTATGGGACCTGCCACTGAACAGAACTGGCAAAGTATTTTATCCTAAAAATTCTGCATACTTATTAGCTAGATGGCAAAGTTGAAGTAACACTATTGATTTTATAGCTTATATTAGGGAGATCAGTTACTCAGGTTCAAGGTAAATATGAAGTACACTCAAGTAAAAAAAAATATTTTTTGAGACAGGGTCTCCGTCTGTAGCCCAGGCTGGTCCTGAACCCACCATGGAGCCCAGGCTGGCCTTGGATTCACGGCAATCCTCTTGTCTCAGCCTCCCGAGTGCTGGGATTACAGCTGTGCACCACTCCTGGTTCATGTGGGCTGGAGAACTGAACATAGCTCTTGACTTGCCCCTCACTGGGCAAGCACTTTAACAGCTGAGCCATTCTTCAGCCCCTCAAGTTAATTTTTAAGAACTAACATTGCATATGACAGCCTCCCGCTCCAGGCCGGGGCTTTTATTTACGTTCGTTTGTCTATTCCATTAATGATGTGGCCAGGAACACCAGTCTTGAGACTGCACTGCACTGCTTTGCATCTTCTCCCCCACATTATCTTGAAGTTCTGAGAACTGTACCAGGCACAGGCTGTTTCTTCAACATGCACAATTCTGTGTTCCTTGAGATACATGCAGACATGAACAAAGTTGCTATATCTCTCACAAGCATACCTAATTTTGCCATACTCATAAAAGTATTCCTTTCCTTTACAAACATATATTTATTTTTGTCATGCTAGCTTACTTTTATTGAATAGCCACAGTCGGGAATAACTTTAACTGTGAAAATAATACTACTTTTATAGAAATGAATGAAATATGCACAAGTATAATCAGTAGTTTTTCTTTGAGGAAATACTTCGGTATTATTACTTTTCTTTGAGACTGAGTCAAGTTATTAAGTTACCCAGGCTGGGCTCGAACTTGCGATCTCCTGGCCTCAGCTTTCCAGAGCAGTGGGATTACAGGCATGCACCATCCCACTTGGCTAACCTTGGTACCTTGAATGAAGTAGCAAATTGCTTTAAACTGTGAAATAGTTGCTTATAATTCATAGCATAAAAAATACATTGTTCCCAAGGAGAAGTTTTTCACTATGAAAGAGAGCAGTAAAAATTATTTAGGAAAAATAAGCAGTAGAGACCATGGAATCTGTTGCCATAATTTCTCAAATTAATAACTAGATCTATTGTGAGGTTGTGATAGAGCAATAGGAAAATTAATTCCAATCCACATGCCCTGGCCTTTTGTGACCACAGAGATAACTTTCAAAGCAATAATTAATAATTTATAACTTAAGAGATGGCATTTTTGGTAAGGAAATGGTAGCAAGTATTTAATAACAAAAAGAAAATCATGTACAATTTCTTTTGCTATATGATGATAAAAAAGCGTCATAAACAGAAGTTTCATTTTCTGAGGTCATGTAGTATTTTTAATCAAGAGTTAGTTTTGACTGTTGAAGTGATTCTCCCCACTCTGCCAAAGCAATGTACTTCTCATGATCAGAGCAAATATCCAGTGCACACAAAGTAATTTAAAATGCAGATACCACTGTCACTAAATACAGGTTGTACATCAGCAGAAAAGGCATTATGGGAGTCATTTGAAAAATAAAAACATATAATTTCTCCTACAAGACACACCATCTACTTGCGTGGTATTTTTATTAAAGAAATGAGAACATTTTTGTCCTAACCAAAAACCTATCTGTGATATTCCATAGAGGGAAAGTGTGTATTATGCCTGAGATCGTTGACTTGAGTGAACAAAAGCTGAGCACAGTAGACCAGCGCTGTGGCTATTCACCCTGCGTTTCTCTATCCTAGTGAGACCTAAGTGTACCCACTTTTAAGGTAGGTCTTAGATAGGCTCCATCTCACTATCTGCATAGACGTAGAAACGGTTCTACAGTGCAGTTTCAGCCCTTTCCCTTGTGCAAGTGACCAGGCCTGTGTCTGAGTCCTCAGGGTAGGGATGGTTTTAGGCATTTTAACTTTTGTAGAAATGAGATAAATGCTTTAAATGTTTTTGGTGATTTTATTTGACTAAATTTTTTTATGGCTATTCCATGGGCATCGTTATAGGCTTCAGACACTGTATGGTAACCAGTTACTTGGAAGCACTAGGGAGGGACTAGGGAGGGAGGGAAAAATGGAGGGAGGGAGGGAGAAAGAGAGAGAGAGAGAGAGAGAGAGAGAGAGAAAGACAGGGACAGAGGAGAGGAGAGAGAGACAGAGAGAGGGGAAAAGGAGAAATATTGAGTCTTAAAGGAACAGGAGTACATTAAGAGAGATGTCAGACTGTTTTCTACCTTAGGGTACTTTCAAATCATCATAAAATTATGGATATTAGTTTTTATGTACAGGTCTATAAAATCAAAGAGCTGAATTAGTGTGTGTGTATGTGTAGAAACTAAAAAAAGGAAAAGAGAAATAGTAGCCTCAAAATATTGATATAAATGAGGAACTAAGTTGTGGTTGTGCACTGTGGGGAGAACTCAAGCCTAGCAGAAATCAAACGCTGGAAGTCCGAAGTGTCAGACAGGACATTGTGGCTGCTGCCTCAGCTAGGGGATGGAATCTGGAGTGGAAGTGTGTATGTATGAACTGTCTGATACCATGTACGAGTCAGTATCCTTAGAAATGAAGAAATTAGAAGTCTGTGAGATACACTTTCCTCGACGTGCCCTAGTCAGGAAAGAAAATGTAGTCAGTAAAAGTGAATCCCAAGATGTGACAAACAATGGAATTAGCACAAAAGTTCTTTTTAGAGATGTACAAGTGCAATCAGAATATTAAAACTATTGTCATGATGAGGAGCACATGAAATAGACAATGCTCTTATAAAAAGAAAAATCTTAAACAGCACTACAATATCTAAAATAAAAAATTCACTGAAGAACAGAAGATAGTAGGGAAAGATTCAATGAATGTTCAAAATATAAATGAAATTACAGATGAGATTAGAAAAATTGGGCACTGAAAATACAATATACAAAAATGAAAACAATGCACATTAAGAAGAAATATATTCTTAAGTGTTTATAGTACAAAAATTTCAATTCCTTGATCTAAGTTTGTAAGTTAAGAAGGTCATGAAATATGGTTAACCAAAAGTAAGCAGAACCCCAGAGGCATATCTCAGTGGTTAAAGAGCCTGCCTGGCAGTAGCAAAGTCCTGCGATTTTAATTTCCCAGTGCCACATAACCTGGGTGGAGGTGGCAGCATGTGCCTGTAAGCCCTGAATTCAGAAAGGTGAAGCAAGCACGTGTCTGAGAACAGACAGTTCTACGTAATGAATTCAGGACCAGCCTGGGCTACAGTGAAACCTACTCGAAAGGAAGGAAGGAAGGAAGAAAGAAAGAAAGAGAAAGGAAGGAAGGAAGGAAGGAAGGAAGGAAGGAGAGGTCAGTGAATTTTAAAACAAATAGTGTGCTAAGCTAATAAAGAAAAAATGAGCCAATTAAAATACTAAAATTCATAAAGCTTTACAAGAATCATGAGGTAAATAAGCAAATTATAAATTTTCATTATTAGGCTATAAAGGGAGACTATTACTATGAAAAGTAAACATTAAGGAATAAAAAAGGTATCCTAAACATTTTTTATAAATTAATTTAAAAGTGAAGATGAAAAATGGCATTTATAACATGAAGAAAAACGAGGTAGAAAAATTTTTTCAAAGGTCATGAGTCCATATTTTGAGTTTTCATAAAAATGGCAGTCACAGATATAGAAAGAAAATAATGACTGATGAACATGCTGAACATTAACAGTTGCATAATCCCTATCTTACTCAGATTTTTACAGAAAGAAAAATTTTGCAAAATCCTTTATTGATATTCACAAAACCCTGTAATATAAGATACAAGAAGAAATAAAGCTATAGGCAGATGTTCCTTGTGAATACTATTTTTAAGATTTTTGGCAAAAGATTAATACACCGAGTCCAGCAGCATGTAAGTGTGTGTGCGTGTGTGTGTGTGTGTGTGTGAGAGAGAGAGAGAGAGAGAGAGAGAGAGAGAGAGAGAGAGAGAGAGAGAAGTTTGGTTTATCCCTAGAATGTTTTTCTTCAAATTGCATAAATCAATCTAAATAACTGTGAACATGTAGTAAAAAACAACATACACGTGATACTACAAAAAAGCATTTGACACAATCCAACATTTCTTTAAGGAAGAAGGCAGGTTTGTGGCTTAATCTATTTTTTCCTTGTAGTTTCCGTTCTGCCTTACCTATTTTGGGGCTCGATGAATCGTCCATGTACATTCATGTTTGTCCTACATTGCTGGAAGATTATAAATTGTTAAGATAATAGTAATTATGAGGAAGAATCACTAGTAATGCTTTTGCTTAAACCCTATTTAGTTAGACATTAATACAGCTACATTTAATTTTTGTCTCATATTTGCTTTGTATGTGTTTTCATCCTTATCTTTAGCTTGTGTGTATGCTATTAATTTATTTACCTTTCTTTGCTGCAAAGTCTCTTCTGAAAATCTCTGTTATCTACATATGGCATTTAATCCATTACATCCAATTATTTTGGGATATGACTTCACATGCCTTTTATTATTATTTCTATCTTCCTCAATTTTAATATTATCCCCTATTTTTAACCCTTATTTCAATTATTTATTCTGTGAGTCTCTATTTTTCTAGGAATTCTTGTTTTGAATGTTTTCACTAATCTGTGTGAAGCTTTCTCATAGCTATTTTAAAAGTTAATAAAGTTACCATAAATGTAGTTGTGAAATCAAGTTAAAGTATGGGAGAGTAAAATTATAACATATGTTACAGATAAAAAAATGGTATTCAAACTGTATAAGAACTTGTATAAATCAGTAAGATAAAAGGCCAGTAATCTAATTTGAAAACAAGAGAAAGGACAAGAATATGGAATTTAAGATGGAAATCAAATGACCAACATATGAATAGATGTTTAAATTTTAATTGCTTAATATAAATGTTTAGACTGATCATCTGAAAATAGAAATTTAAAAATAATGACAGTCTTTCTTTAAAAACAAAGAAATCCTTTTTAGTCACAACAAAAAGAATGAACCTGGAGAGCATTATACTGAGTGGAACTAGCCCTGCCCTGAAAGAAAAATATAAAATGATCTCACTTCTGTGTGAGATCATCTTAAACTGTTGAATTCACAGAAGTAGGAAGGTAGTTGCTATGGACAGAGCACATGAGATTCTGGTCTTTGAATACAAAGTTTCCTCCAAAGAAAGGGGGAATAAATTCTAAAGCTCCACTGTCCACACAGTGATTACAGTGAATAATGCGCTGCATGCTCGAAAATCGCCATGAGAAAAGATGTTCAATGTTCTCAAACAACACAACAACAACCACAAAACCATAGGTCCAGGCTACAATCTGAAGGACGGTTTTCACACCTACACTATAAAAACGTGCTATCTTGTTCCTCAGTGGTTGTGATGGGGAAAGGGTGCAGAATAATATCAAATTGTGTTCCTAGAGAAGGAATCAAGTATGTTAATTTTTGGTAATCAAGCAGTTAAAATTAATGAATGACCTCTACATTAATCAACATGTATACACTTTCAAAATATTATGCTGAATAAAAAGGAAGATATCAAAAGCTTTCTATATTATAGGTTTTTTGTTTTAATTTGGAAAAACAAAACAAAAAGTTGACTTGTGTGTAAATATATGAAACAAAACTATAAAACAGGTTAAAAAAAAGGCTAAAGGTTATATCTGGAAGGAGTTAAAAATATGGCAAAGCTTCTTGAGGTCAGTGTTTAAAAAGTACGGTGACCATTTGCCTTGTCTTGGAAGGAACAAGGTCCCATTGTCAGCTTTCTTGGAAGTGGTGGTAGGAGAAGACCCAGACTGCCTCATTGAAAATAGCATTGAGACAAGCAAATGCACAGTAGAGACACCTCCATAATCGATAACGTTGTGCTGATGAGTTTCCAAAACAGCGGAGAGAGGACAGGGGTAGAGGTTAAATTTGCATCTGCAAAAAGAGTATTGGAGCGTTGTATTACTGGGCTATTCTCTGCTCACATGTTTACAAACATTAGCTATTTCATTTTTATTTTTCCCCTTTTTATTAATATGTGTAGATGAGATGCATAATGTTTACACTGAACTTGAGTGTTTTGTGCACATGTATGTGTCGTCAGAGTTACAAGGCCTTCCCTTCTCCCTTTATTGGCCGTCCTGTACCCTTCTCCTTCCCCCTGACTCCCACAGTTCCCTCCCCCCATTTACTTCTATGAAGTGACTGTAGTTCTGGGTTTCTTGTATTAGAGAAACCAGTTCATGTTTAACCTTGCATGACTGAGTGTGATGGTGTCAAGTTGAGTTCATTTACCTACTGTCTCATTTTTAAAAACCACAGCGAATGTCTGCATGTGAAGTGCCTGTTGTATGTAGGGGCCCTTTTTTGGTCCCAAAAGTTTGTGAAGGAGCCAAATATCTCCCTCTGTTATGGACAAGAGAACCTCATGAATTTGTTCTAGATCACAGCGTTGTGGAAGGAAAGCTTGGAGACCAATCCTGACATGGTATTCTTAATTGTTATACTGAATTGTTAGCAGTAAGGTTTCTGGCTCTAAAGTGGTGGAATTTCACTAAAGTTACTAAGAAGAGAATCAGAGAAATTCATCTAGCAGGTCTAATCCATGAGAAGAGTTCTACCCTCTAGGTCAAATTCCTGAGTGACACAGAGCCTTGGACATGATTGGAACACGAGGGACAAATGAGAAGAGGGGAGAGGGACCGACAAAGTGTCCTTCCAGTGCCTCCGGAGACCACCCTGAGGTAGCTGATGGGCGTACAGGAGTGGCCTGAGAGGGACTTATAATGAGGGGCAGACCCTGTGGCAAAATCAATTATATGTAACAGAAGAGACACAGCGAACCTCTACCAACGACTCTGCCAAAGCCACTTGATAACTTGTTTGCCGAGGCCATGGATTTAGATCAAGAGTTGTGAGTGAGCAATTTTCTATTATCATAAATGACAGGAGCCATGTCAGCACAGGAAATAAGGACACCATACTCATAAGGTGTCCCCAGCTGCACACGGGCCTTGTGTGCATGTGGCAAGCGCTCTACCTATGAGCTATATCCACATCCTTTACACTTTTTCTAGCTTCTTCTTTTCACTTTTGTCCCAATTCAGCTCATTTTTCATAGCACTTTTTGATTCTGCTACTTCTGCTCATCTTAGTTGTTCCTGACAGAATCGAGGAAGCGGTAGATTGTCCTATACCTACCATGTACTTGTGTGTGCAAATGTATCTGACGACTAAAGGGCCGAGAAACTAGTTCACAGACTGACTC
>PVKB01000140.1:330000-632278 GCA_004027205.1 Ctenodactylus gundi
AGATTATCAATCCCTAAAAGATGCAAAAAAATATACAGCAACAGCAACAGTAGTGACAGCTATATTAATATAAAAAGAAAATAATTAACTGGCTTCTATTGAAACTGAATCACAACAAGTGATGCTAAACAATAATTCTTTTAAAAAGAACACTTCCCATAATTTAAATCAAGAGGGTGAAATAACAACTAATGGTATGATTTGAGTACATGGGTTAAAAGTGGTCATCGAATTCCCACCAAAAAAAAAAAAAAAAAGAAGACTGAAGTAAATTAGAAGCAACTTGGCGAGGTTTTTTTTGAAATTCAAGTTTTAAGAAAAAAATCCACAACCATTTGAGCTTTTTTTTTTTTCATTACACACTGGTTTCAGATTCTTTTTTCCTTAAAAGTGCCAGCATACACTGTAAAAATGAGAACTGGTTTTGAGAGAAACGTATACAGGCCAGGAATGTTTTAATCAGACACAAACTAATTTATGTGCTGGAAGAACAGAATAAATTACATGCTTAGATATGGAGAATTCAGAATATAACTGCTCAGAGATGTACACTTTGAAATTTGTACTCAAAGATATGCATCGGCAGGCTAAAAGATGAATACCATTAAAAAAGTGAAGGTTGGAATACTTGCACCTGATGATACCAGAGTATATGCTGATACTGGTTAAAAATCTATTTGCCTAACAAGCAAAAAATAGTTACCTGAAGCACTCAGTCCTCAGGAAACTTCACAACAACAACAACAACAACAAAAAGGCAACAAAACTCACGTTGGAAAAAATAATGTATGTGTATGCATATATGTATTCTATAATATATAATTAATAACATGAGTACTGTGTGACTGTAATTTTTACTTCAAGTAGATACAAAATTTACAGTGCGATCATGAAGACATTACACAGTTTCTACAGTTGTAAATATATAAGTTATCAAGCTGAAATAATTTACTTCTTGGAAAGTAAGACTTAAACTGGATCATTAGATTACACTGTCACATAAAAATGAAATTGATCAATATAAAAATAGAAGAGACGAATGACAGTATTTCTGTTCTTGGGGAAGTCACAAAAATCTTAAGCATATATCCTGTGAAATTCCCCAAATAAAAGTTAAATATTGCAGTGTTCTTCCAGAAGAAACCTGTGAAATTTTCTCTTACCTTGATTAATGACTAGAGACGTAGGATAATATTCATTTATAGGACAAATGATATGTCATAGATGTTTTATGCATTAGCCTCATATCATCTCGCTTAAACATTTAATTATAACAGTTTGTCAATAGTTTGACGTCCACAATTTAACACATATTAAATAACACATTGCTTCCTTTGGCAGTAGTCTTTGACTATCCCCAGTACTATATTTAAAACAAAACTTATTTAAATAATCAAATTTGTCATTTGCAATGACCTCAGAGGTAGGAATAATCCATGGTTTTTACAGATGTAGAAAAGGAAGGTAAGAAATCATTTTCAAAATAACAACATTTAGGGCTTGAAGCAGGATTTGAATTCAGGCCTGTGACAGAGTCTGAGGGCTGGATGACTTCCTGTTTTCTTGGTGTTATATCACATGGAACATAAGAAATGAACGTTGTCCGTTTTGTTCTTGGCTGCTTTCCCTTGGTTTCATTTCTGGGATAGTTTATGGTAAGCACCCAATAAATAATAGCTGGCTACTTGTATATATATATATATATATATATATATATATATATATATATATATATATGTATATATATATCCATTATATTAGAGACTATGAAATGCAAGGTGAAAATGAAAGAAATTATTACCTCAAAGAAGCTTTCAGTTGGGGGGTTGTAGTAGAGGCTATACAATAAAATTATAAAAACTATTTTAAAAGTGTAACACTGCATGTCCATCAACGCAGTGCTATTTTCATATAGGAAAAGAGACTGTTCAGTATGCTTGTGTCTTTGCATTATAAAAGCAGGGGTCATCTGGGAGGCTTCAATGTCATGTTTTACAGTAAACAATAAAAGAATATTCACCGGATAAGGCCACCCAAGAAGATAAGAGCCGACGTGCTGTGGGTCCTCATGCATATAATTTTCCATCAAACCAGATTTCTCCTCTCTTTTCTTGTCCCCCTGTTACCTTACTAGGATCTTCACCACATTAAAACATTGTGTGACTATGTCTGAATTATAGACTACAGTGTTACTTTTCGAACAGTCGTTCAGTGTGGTCATTTCTATTTCAAGCCTATAAATTAGATTTCCAAGTAATAATTATCTGAATTTTATTCTTCATTGATTTTTTTTTCTAGGATTTTAACCTAATTTTACCTGGAAGGAAAAAAAAAAAAAAACTAGGCACATGTATTTTCTCAGAGTCACACAATGCGGCGTTTGCGAGTCTTCCTGTCTCCGGGAGACTGGGCCATTCCTTCGCCTCTGACGCCTGATGCGCTTCCAGGCTTTTTAGTACTTTATCAGTGAGTATTAACTTACGAGTGACGGCAGAAAAGGGAGTCAGGAACCTGGCGTTTGCGTTTGGCAGCCTTTCCTCTTGGTTTTCATGTCTGAATTGTCTGCTATTCTAAAAATCGTGAGAGAATTTCTGTGACCCTCTGAATGACCTTCTTTGAAAAACATCCTTCTTTGTGGAGTTCAGAGACCCAGGGAGCAAGTGAACTTTGAGGGAGACTGGCTCAACCCGGAGTATGAGGACAGAGCTGAGAGCAAATATTAACCCAGCAGAACGAGTATGGAGAACCTCAAGAGTCCGCATGGACTCTGCATGTGATCGGAGGAAGAATTTCCCTGTGGCGGTGCCTCGGGAACCAGGAAGGCTACAGAAGCAGAAAGCAGGCGGAGAAGTGTGCAGCTGTTACATGCAGGGCCATTTCACAAGGAATTCGCCTCATTAATAGCTTGAAGAATTAGCTTGGCTTTTATCACCTGCATCAGAATTTGAACCCCCACTTTATGTATTTAATATTTAAATACATAAACACTCTTTAAAATAAAAAAGTAACCCCTGGAATATGGAGCTACTTTGATCTGGACTCTGGAAGGACTCTCCTCAGCACTCTCTGGTGTGAGGGCCTTGCTGGCAGGCAGGGGCCTTGCCGCACACATCGCGAAGGTACTGCCAAGATTTGTGGACAAGCCTCAGAGTCTTCATGTGGTCATACATTCTTCATAGCCTGTTCCTTAGATGAGTTGTGTGAACTAGGACGAGTATTCATTGTTGTGTACCCATTTACAAATGTCCAGGTCAAAGGAAATCATCACTGTCCCATGCAAAACTCAGATACGCATCCTTTCCGCGTTGTCTCTAGTTTTTCCCAGCTAAACCTTCACAGGCCTGCTGAGTAGGACGGCCCCCAAAGTCCTCTCTCCTCTCTCGCAGAGGGTATGTGTGCTTTTACACAAAATTCCAAGTTGCTGCCCGTTCTCTCTTCGGCTTTTAGATTCTTGCTAAGTGAACAAAAATTAGAAAAGAAGCTGAGAGCCTTGGGGGACGTTGATACATGCCTGTAATCCCAGCGCTGTGGGAGGCTGAGAGATCCAAAGGCCAAACTAGCCCGAGCAACTTAATAACTTCGTAAGACCCAGTCTCAGGGGGAAAAAAGGAAGGGCTGGGGATGTTGAGGGTGTCCCTGAGTGCAAGGGCTCCCAGTAATGCAAAATCAAAAGGAAGAAATTTTTGTCTATAGTGCTGTTAAAACACTAGTAGTTATTTCTGTTAAAATCTAGAGAGAACCTATTTGATTTAACAGATGTAAAATTTAGTTTGTAGCTATAAAATTGGTAAATACAAGTATATATTGTTTATCAGGACCTGACGTTGCACGTTCAAAGATTTCAGGTTAATCTAGTCCTTACAGTTCTCATATATAACCCTCAGTTAAATTTCCCCTAAAATTTTTGAAGCTGAAACCTAAAACCCTCAAAATGAAAACTTCAGTTAAATGGAATACCACATTTTTCAAGATTTTTGGTTATAAATAAATATGTAGAGTGAAAGAAGAGACTGTCAGTCACTCAAGGGAATGATTTTAGTGTGAATTATCTGTTTCATTTTATGTACAGAATTTCCTATTCTTATTTGTCACCCTTACGAAAGTACTTCTCACAATATACATATGAGAAAATCGCAAGTTTACCTTACTTTATATAAACAAAGTTTAATTTATCCAATTTGAGGTTGGTACTTACAATACATACTCAGTAGTTTTTACTGTGTTCGTTTTTATCTGGATATGTGATGAAGGGAAGCAAGTTTCAAAAATTAGTCATTTTATACTATCTAATCAACTGACAGAACAAAGGAATTTTGTTCAGGTTTATTTTACCCCCAAATGCACTTTCCTGTGTGACTAGCGTAGTGTTAAGAAAAGACATAAGCAGTTCTCTTGTGATTTCTAAGAATATCTTTACCCAAATATATGTGAGTGGCTTAGTTATACAACTTTTTGGATTTTATGTGGGGTAGCAAACAAAAAATAAATATCAAGAAATTGGCTTTATCTTATCTAGTTTGTTTTGCAGATCTACAAATATTTCCTTATAACACACGCACACATGATACATATTGCCACTTTAATCTATGCATAAACTTAGAAGGACCTTATACTAACAGAGATAAAGTTTCTATGCCACTGGATAGTGTTTTCCTACTCAGGTGGAGTTCCTGTGCCAGGATGATAAAAAAGAAATTAAAAAATGACATTTGGTACCTGAAAAAAAATTGTTTTGCCTTTTTTTCGTCATTTAATCATACTACAAATATTATTGATAATTCCTGTTCTATTTTTGTAGATTATTTTTGTTTTGCTGCTTGCAACATTAAAAGCCATTGTAACTCCCATCAAAGAGGCATAAAAGTAATTTGAAGAAGCTACTCCAAGCATACATTAAAAATATTCTAATGTAAATTGTGACTTCTCATAGATGGTTAGCTAATTGTAAAGTTCAAGCTTTATTTGATAAGAAAGGCATAAGAGATATAGGCCAAAGATTTTTTTAAGTGAAGGTTGAAATAACTAGGAATATTCCCTGAAGTAAAGGTGATTAAATTTAGCTTAATTGATTCATTCAATATATTCATAAATATATACATTAATTATCTTTATTTTATCACACAAATGTGATTATTTTGCTCTGCGAATTGACATAATCTCTGGTCTTTCCCATCCTGGGAAAGCAATTCATAAGCAAAGACCCCTTGCTCAGGTACACGTATTCAGATTGATATTGCTCCGGAACAAAATGAGAAGGGAGAGAAGAGAATTCTTTGTTCTAAACTGTGATACTAAGACAGCGACACCTTCCTATTTGTCATTAATCCTTGAATTGATGACAATTAAATTATTTACCAATTTTTTCTCCACGAAAAATAATTCACCGTACAAACTTTTCGCCTCTTAGAGCTATCTCAATTTTTTTTCAATTTTTTTTTTTTTTTTGACTCATCTGGAGTTTAAAACCAACTGAGCCCAAAAAACTAAATTGTGGTCAGCTAATTGTCTCAACTACAGTTATTTGAACTGCGTATTCATGGTGAGCTGTGCGTGTGTGTGCAGACTGCAGAATGCTGGAGAAAATGAAGTGTATTCTCGCTATACGTGGCCGAAAGCAATTACAAAGCAAATGCGTTCTTAAAACTTTGGCTACTCTTAGCACCATTGGGTGACGGAAGAGACTAAGATGATCTGTTTAGAGTTCCCTCCTACCTGCTTTTTTTTTTTTCTTTTTCATCTCTTTCTCTCTTCCTTGCACTCTTGGCGTTCTAGTGAGTATCAACACGTTCTTATAAGACTGATTGCAAATAAGAAAGCCTTCTTGGCTACGTTAGTATGGCGAGCCACAGAGAAGGTGAGCTGTGAGTTGGAAAGTCACCCAGTGTGTTTCACACTTTGGTGCCCCTAGAAACTGAGGACGGAGGGTTGTGTCACTGAATTGTAGGAAGGCACAAGGCACATTTTGGAGACAAACGCTGTCATTGCCATCCAGTGGCAACCTAAGTTATTGCATGTGTGGCTGTCCCCCATTTCTGTCTCCTGGGAACTGAGTGAAGATTGGTACAGAGTCCTGCATCTTAAATAGAAAACTGGAAAGTCCACATGGCTTGTTGATTTGGCCTTAACAATTCAAGGTGTATGAAGAGCAAACCGACTTAACAGATGTAATAGCTTTTTTCTATCCTGAGATTTGGATGGAGTGGACGTAGACCGAAAAACCTTTTGAGTAAATAAATGTCCACTGATTTGTGAACTAAGACTCAAAGTGCTTAAATGGACCTTAAATTACCTCCTATTAGAAGCTTTCCACTTAAAAATACTCTGTAATTTGGTCCATTTTTAAAAGAAATATGGGAACCAGAAATATGCGAGAAATCCAGGTTAAGGGTAGGAGTGTAGTGCATATATCCACGCTTAAGTAAATATATAACCTGGTAAAGAAAAGTCAAGTATTCAGAAGAGGGAGCAATCTTCTTCTATTTGGTGGTTATTAGTTTCATATAACTTTACTAACTTTAGTGTTTATTCCACAAATAGGAAACATTTCTCTGCTCTCTGGAAAAATTTCAGTGGAACCTGCACCTTAGCCGTTTTGTTTTAAATCTACTAAGAGTTAAGGGGTGGGGGGAGTAGCATAATGGTAACTTTAATTTCCCAGCACCGCGTAAGCCAGATGTGGTGGTTCTTCCCTTTAACCCCAGCACTTGGAAGTCTGAGGGAGGGGGATTGCTGTCAGTTAGAGACCAGCCTGAGCTACATAGTGAATTCCAGACCAGCCTGGACTAGAGAGCAAGACCCTATCTCAAAGAAGCAAACAAACAAAAACAAAGCAAAGCAAAAAAAAATTGACTAGTTTTTTTTTTTTAGCATTTTGTAATATTAATGTATTCCTGCAAAGCTCACATCTTAATTCAACAAACTAGATGGTCTAGATTTTGTGCATTTACTAACCTGGATTTCTAATACACTTCAATAAGGTTAAACTACACACCTACAAACATAGGAAAAGTTCAAGTGTTCACCCCCTGGCCTATAAATAATGTATGATTAACTCCTGATTGTGTTGCTTTAGGAAAGTGTTGACTTTCTCTAGGCACTGGTTTTTAGTGTTGTATTGCTGTTTGTTTTCTGTTCATAGGAGAAGGCTAGAGCAAGAAATGAGATCTGATGAGAAAGGGTTGTACTTTGCATTTTGGTCTGAGTGAAGTTATTTCACCTTAGGACAGCCAATGACTTTGCTATGTGCAACACATATTTGAATTTTTCAGTGTGTGTTTAGATTATAATGCACTAAAAGTAATCCACAACACCAAAATGAAAATTGAGTTAATCTGAGATTTTTTGCTCCTGCTCTTGCTGATCAATCCATAGGGGTCTTTGGAACATGAATAATAGTTCACTTACTTTGGAATCTGTGATCTAAGCCATTTTCAACAAACCATGTTCTGCCAACAAGCTTCAAAAATTCTGAAAAGCAGTATAAAATGTATATATTAACACCTGGTCTCACACTGACTCCCTTATTTTGAAAGAACTTTTATTAAGTAGAATCAAATTGAATACACAACTGAGAGCAATATCTTCATGTACATTCGTCTCTTAAAGCGCTTTGAACATTTTCCTTTAAAAAGTTAGGATTTGTTACTTTTCTTTCTGTTACATATTTGCTTGAAATGTAAGCACATGCTTTCTTCCAGAAAAATTGGAATTCATCCAAATTACAAGGAAAAAACCCTACACACAGTTAAGTATTCTTAGAGGTGTTACCCAATGCCCACTTTTCTCTTGTTTGGACTACGTGTTTATCTCCCACTCTTCAGGCCTTGAGCCTGCACACTGAGCTCTCTTTGTGCAGCAGTCTGTTTAGTCCATTCAACTAATCATCCCACTACTAATCTTATTAAAACTGCATGTCCTCCATTCATAATACTGTTCTGATCTCAATTGCTATTTTTAGGAATATTGGCTCGTAGAAAGTATGACATGGGTGTTATTATTCCGGATCTAGTGTCACATGATCAGCGTGAGGGTCTTGTGAAGGCTTTATCATTGGCACATGCAAAAGACATAAAGGGGCAGCAGGAAGGAAGGATCGAAAGAGTGCTTAGGATGAAGAGCACAGCAGCTGGCCTCAATTGCCCTTTTCCAGGAATTATTTTTATGTGCTCAGTGCCTCTTAGTGGTCAGACATTTCCATTCAGTAGAGTTGTGTTGTACATGATAAAATAAGCCATTTTTGTGCCTTTTCCATTGGAAACTTACTAAGACATGGGATACTGGAAGTCTGTATGTAGAAGTTGTCTAGCACTTGTTTTATTTTTAAGACAATACACTTTAACCTGGCCTGTTTTTCTGCACTCAGCAAATACATGTTGAGAAGTCACTAGGTACAAGACAGTGTAGAAAAATAAGTCATCTTAGCAACAATACTTCGAAGATAATGGGATTTTAAATAATGGGAGGCATCTCCTTAATGATCCGTACTTTTTGTCTTCACGTGAAGCTGCCTCCTGGAAATCAGTTCCCAGGTCTTATCCCTTGTACATCGGTGTCCCATACCAAGTTGAAGGACTAAAGTGAAATCTACACCACCGAAGGAACTGGAAGAGCTAGTTTTCAAATAAGGGGGAAAAGTTCAGAATTCAGTGTTGCATTTAGCAAAAATATATTCCCAGGCAATTGATCATTGTTATTTGAAAATTCAGAAAGAAAAATTTTATGATGGAAAAAATGAACTATTAATATACTAATGATGCCATCCATTGATTTGGTGTACCAGTTGCCTGCACTGGAGAATCCACTGAATACACCCTTGCCTCTCTATATCCAATTCTGAAGAACTCAGTGAAAATTTTTATGATTAGCATACTGTTTTTTTCCTCATAGCAAGATTGATCTTAATAGTAATGAGTATTAGTAATACCCCGTTTAGATCACAAAGGACACTTGGTCAAAAAATAGAAAATTTAAGACAGTAGAAAATGTAATACCTTATGAAATAAGCCTCATTAAAAGGAAAATATTTTGTTTTCTGCCCTTCTTAACAGTTATGAAACACACTTAAAAGATTTACAAAACCGTACTGAGGATGCTTTTAGATTGTATACAACTGAGTCAAAGAAAAACTATTTGAGAGTGACAAATACACAAAACAAATGCAGCTTCTAAAACCAAAATGGCTTACTTTTAGTTTTAAAAATTATACCTTCATAGTAATTATATTTAGAAAGTATGAATAATAATTTTACTAAATTTTATTCAGTTTGTGCATGTCATGTGATTTATATCTTAAATGCCTTATGTGAGATGAGGATTTTGACAGGTGATTGGACTGTAAGGGAGTTATAGTGACAGAAGGACTGACTGGCCTGGTCAAGGAGCCAGGACACAGGTGATAGGCCCATAAGGATGTATTCTAGTCCTTCCCTCCTCCTTTTGCTGTCTGCTCCCTAGATGCTGTGGCATCCACAGCTCCCTTTTCTATTCTCCACACCATTTGTTCCTAAAATAGTGAGCCAAAGTAAGCCAGTACTCTTCTAAGTTGTGCATGTGGGGTACTTTGCCCCAGCAATGGGAAAGTGACTAGTACAACAGGAAACAAATGTGACTGGACTAGGTACTATAACTAAAGCCTACATCTCATTTCTGAAACTTTACATCCATTCTCTCAAGTCTAATGCTAGTATAAAAAGGAAACTCATGCCACATATTTTTTGGTGTTATGTTCCACTTACAGCCTCAACTAGCAAATTTTGGTCCTACATTTTGTGTGATTTCCAGAGCTAGTTTTTGAAGATTCCATTTGAAGAAGGGATGCAGAGTAGCTAAAAGCTCATCTAAACCAATATGTCCCAATATTCATCCATAAAAACAAAAGGATGTATCTAAATGAGATACTTTTTGCATATGTAATGTGAATGTTCCTTCCTGAATGGGTAAAGTACACAGTGTAGGAGAAGAAACACAATTTTTGGAGGGACTCTAAAGGCTTGCTTTTATCTGATGTCGATAATGAATGAAAATATCAAAGCATAGCAATGACTAGACTTTTTAGAGAACACCCACACTAATCCTATTCCCATGAATTCCTAGTTCTTTCAAACGCGAGGTTTTAACAGAGTCAGTTGAAGTCTGCCTTCTTTGATTTGTATAAATATTATTCCAGCTAAATCCTTAACATAGATGAACCTTAGTATTAATAATATTTCTCCAGTAATGATTGAAGAAAGGGTAAAACTCTTGACCATCTTAATGACTGATTTTCCTAATTATATCAGACAAGGACCAACCAGGAAACAGAATCTACACAGTAAACTTAATGGGAAATGACATATGTATACATGGTTAATGAATGTATTTAGAAAAATATATAGATCGGATTATTAAAGTCAAAATCATTAATATTAGAACAATAACTCAAAGGAATATTCAGTAGTGTGTCCTTCCCCTGAAGCTGAGGTTGTCTACCCCCGCAAAAGTGTGTGGAGGACTGCTCTGTCCCCCACCGCCTGGGATCCAAGCTTCACCCGAAAGTGCATGTTAGTGACCTGTTGGATGGAAATGTTTGCTGAAAGGCCAACAGGGATAACTGGGCATCTGAGTGTTCAGATGTCACAGGAGTGCTCATGAGGAGATGCCCACGCATGACTCACTGGAGTCTGTTAGCAGCAGCGGCACCCTGGATCTCTCTCTTTATGTGTCAGAGAAGGTGGCCTTGGAGGGAGTGCCATGCTGCACCGCTGCCACACAGTACAGAGGTTTGCTGAGAGACCACAAAGTGGACAAAGAGCAGTTTTGTCCTCCAAGTTCCGTCACATCCTCAGCAGACAAAATTCAACCTCATGCCAGGTGGCATGGGAGACATAATTAGGAATCACGAGACAGGTGTTATGCTGTTTTGTTTTTTGTTTTTAAATCACAACCAGCAGACTGACAACTGCCCTTACCCAACTTAACAAATGTCATCAGTGGTTTTTTTTTCCTGGACCAACAATGGTGATGTCATGACAGTGTAGATACAACTTGCACTGTCTGTTCAATCCAGAAGTTGAATTTTTCATTGACTAGAGCACAAAGTTAAACTAGACACTCACCCTTTCTCTTATCATAAAAATATTTTCAGGATATGAAGATACTCAATAAAAACATATCCCAGACTCTCTTGCAGCTATTTGAGGACAGGTGACTCGGTTCTGGGCAAAATGATTTACAGGGAAGGGGAATACTCTGTTTCCACATGACCTTTAAGGAAAGGAGATGGCTTCTCCTTCCCTTTTATTCACCTTGCTGACTAGAAACCAGACCTGAGATTGAGTCGTATTGACCGTTCAAATTACAGAAGTGCCTGGAGATACCGGAAGAAAAGAGGAAAAGCTCTGCCCCTCGAGGGCCTTAGAAAACAAAGTTACCTCATTGGGTCAAACTTATGTGTGAGAGGAAAAAAAGAAAGAAATATTTGTTTTATTTGATCTATTATTTTGGGTTTTTGTCACAATATTATTTAGCTTGTCAGGTTTGACTCTCTTAACTGTCATCATCTAAAAAGTCACGTATAAAGACCTATTAATCAAAGTAACTTTCTCTGGGTGGGGTGAGGGGGAACTTCCATGATTTGAAACACAAGCTCAAAACCATAGCTTCCTCACTAATTTAAGACCTGTTATATTCATAAGTTTACTTTCTCAAAATAAATTCTCAGCGCTTGTAATTTAACATTTTCAAGATTAAAATCATACTTATCAAATTATTTCATTATGTTGTCATTTTCAAAGGCTGTGTCTCTTGTTCTAATGCTTGTTTCTCATAAGAAAAAAGACGTGGTTCTGTCTGAAGCATAAATTGGTAAATTGAGGTTGTATGGGCACCAGGGTGTACTTCCATCTTGGAATTCCTCATTGGATCTAGACCTGTCCAGATGTCGTTGATAGTGTATGCCTCTTCAGTTTCCCCGATATGAGTGGAGAATAATGTATCCCAACTGCTGAGCTTGCGGTTGATAGATGTCCTCATTTATCATTCATTCCTACTCAGGAGCTGCACTCAGAGTCAGAGGAGAAGTCACTTTTCCCAGGACTCTGCCCTCATTCATACTCAGTGAGAGGTTGATGAAAATATGAAGACCCAGGTCCATTGAAACCAACATGAAACCAAGTTGCTCAATGGACCTTTGAGGAAACTTCCAACTTTGAGACTCTCTGGAGTCTGAGACTTTCACAACAGTCTCTGTATCATGGTCAGTTTCTTTCTGCAAATATTTTGCTTCCTTCTTTTTCTCCACACAGTTAGTCTGAAGAATGTTCCTAAGAATCTTCCTGTTTGTTTTCATATCATGGTTTGCCTTCCTGAGAGAATGACGTGCATGCTAGATGCATTAGATATCTGAGCAAACCCAAGAGTCTGCCAGCCAAACTTCAGTCCTCTTCCAAAGATCAATACCACTCACTTGACTAGAAGTCTCCTGAAGAGCAATTGATAGACTTTGGCCTATGAATCATGTTATAGTCCCTGTCTGTCATTTGCAGATGGGCAGACTGGATCATACGCAAACCAATAAACTGATCTGTAGACATGCTGAAATCTAGAGCCAAAATACTGCATATTTTTCTCTAGTGAATCTAATGCTCGAGTAGACTCTGATATTTAATAATTTAACCAAGTCCTAAATCTCATCAACAACCAACCTCACCAAGAAAATAAGGACAAAATAGTTTCCAATTAAGGGTTTAAAACTTGTTCTTCACTCTAATAATTTTTAAGGCAAAAGATAATTTCCTTACAATATTTTTATTTTATGATAAAAACTTTTGACAAATAAAATGCTTGAAAATTTTGGCAAACCATTCGAAACTCAAAAGCATACCGGGGGGGGGGGTAAATTATTAATTAATCTATATGTACTGGGATGTAATATATTATTGATAGTTTGGAAACATAATTATTAGATGTCGTAAGTGTTGATTGCTCACTTTTAAAAGTCTTTTATGGAAGAAGAGTGTTATATATTGGAAAATTATGGTTTTGTTGCCAATAGAATAGTTTGATCCTTATTGTTATGTCTCAACCAGAGAGAAAAAAACAGAAAAGAGAAAACCATTGATGATGCATAGGATAGGATAAGTTGTAAAAAGTTTATTGATTAATTTAGTTTAGTTTAAGATTTATTTATTTATTTATTTATAATATTTTTGAGACAGCATCTTGCTCTGTAGTCCAAGTTGATCCTGAACTTATTGTCCAGCCCCGGCTGGCCGAGAACTGATGGCAATCTTCCTGCCTCAGGGTCTTCAGGGCTGGGATCACAGGCATGTACCACTACGTCCAGCTATATGTAGGGCTAGGTCTAAAACCTGGGGCTTCACACTTTCTAGGCAAGTGCTCTAATCACTGAGCTACCTCCTATCTACCAAAGTTTTCTTTTTTTCAAAGAAAGTAATTGATAACTATTCCTGAAGTTGAATAGTGAACTGACTGCATAATATTCTATAATCTTAAAGATTCTTCTTTTATTACTCAATCATAAATTTTTACCTAAGCCTTGAGATACGAGAGTGATAGTTAATTACACATACTCAAATGAACTCTTAGTTGTTTATTTTTTTCTAGTTTGATCCAAAATTATTTAATTTCACGTAACTGGCACATGATGCTTCTTCAGGATGAAGAGCTATAAAACTTACGATCTGAAATTCTGCTTCTTTAATTATGTTTAAAAATCCCATTTCAACACACTAAAATAACTTGCTAATTGGGCCTAACAAGGGAAAGAAAAAGCAGAATGTTATATATATTTTAAATTTGTTACTTTTAAACTTCCAAAGATATAAATGTTAATGTATATGATGGAAATAATAATTCAAAATCGATCTATACTAATTAATAAAACACTGCAGGCACAAAATTGTTTTCCTTTGGTAACTTGATTGTTTAAAACAAAAGTTGAAAGAATATTAAAACAATTTTTAACTAAAAAATACATATCTTTTGGCAAAACAGATGTGGGATTGAATTAAGTCCTGTTTTAAACGGAGTGACTATGGAAGAATTAGATGAAAAATAGGATTCTATGACTTGCCTAATCGAAGTATACAAATTTGATCCCAATTCCTGATGAGCAGAGTCCAAAATAAGTGTCAGTTTCAGGACTGCATTCGCCCTGCACTCAGAAGGGCGCAGATATGATGCATTACTGCCTTTCCCTTTTTATCATGCGTGTATTTTTCCCAGTGCAAACCCATCTTTATTGAAAATTTAAATCCGAATTAGTAGGATCGGAATCAGCGAGGTCAGATGAATTTTTTTCTAAGTCGTGTACCATACGATGGTTGATCTCCCAAGCAAAATGTGACTTTGATATTCACTCTGCATCAAATTTAAAACTTTTTTGAGGACGATGAATAAAGATCATTCAGTCCCCAAGTTCAGTGACACTCTCATCAACTTCTGATGGATTATCTTCCTTGGCAAGACTTTTGTCAGTAACATCTCTTGAAGAATTATGTAAGGACAGAAAAAAAATTTAATAGACATTGTTGTGAACAATAACTCTACAAGAAAGACTCCTTCCACATAAAGTGTAGCTTAAATAAATGGGAAGTGTGTGCAAACCCTTTTATTCCGGACAAGAAAGTCATTTAAATATTTATCAAATGTGATTTACATGAAAATACCATCCTCCTGTTCACTTGTGCTGCGGCTGCTGGGTCCTTCAGAGTTGACTTCTTTAAATATATATTTGAAAACAAAATTATGTTATGATATCAAATAGAAAAAGTAAATACAAGCGGAATGGGAAACTTGGGGTAGAAGAAGTAGGTACAGGCCCCGTGCAGAAGAATCTAGCTCGTTGAATTGTTACACACTGAACCGGGAGTGGGCTTATTTAAATCTATTTTTCTTTATGAATTATACCCGGCTATCATCACGGAGGTACACAGCCAGGGTAAAAATAAAGAAAGGTTTTTTTTTTTTTCAGGACAACTTGCTGATAAGCTGTCAGATGAGGGAGATCTGTTCATTTTCTCACATCTCTGGCTGATTTTTTAAATTAATGTTTTAAACGATTTTCCGGGCATGCATTTGGGTTTTCTGTGGCTTTCCGCGAAGGAATCTACCTGAAGGCCGAAGGCCGGATCTCATTTTTCTCTTTGGACGCACAGCCGATTTGCATACGGAATTGCGAAATCAATAGCAAGAGTTGTAGGGGTTTTTGCTGCCGAAGACAGGCTGATTCCTCTCTCCTGCCCGAGCCAGCAGGCAAGATTACGCAGGTGTTTGCCTGCAGGAGAATCCTGCTAATTAGGGAAAGAGCTAGGCACTGGAAACCAACCTGCAGGTATTTTCAAGTAAAACTGTTGAAGTGACAAGCCTACGGAGTGATTTGCTTTGTTTGAATAACTGGAAAAGTTTTCATCTCTTCGTGAGTGCCATAATACTGCCCAGTTTCTGCTCTGGATAAGGCATTGAGATCATAGGCCTTATGTAGGTGTCGCTGGGGGAAAAATAATAATGGTAACATTAAAATGACCTTTTAATCATGGTAATAAAAGAAATAGTCAACCTAAAGTTCACATTGACCCCACGTATGGCTGTGACCCTTGCTGCTCGTGGGGGAGCCTGTATTTTTCCAGAATAGGACAATGGTAACAGAATTATCTTCCCCTCTTGCTTTTCTGTGGCTCCGTCTTCTAATGACATAAATTCCTGACAGCATGGCCTCAGCCATCATCCAAATCATTTGTTTACAAAGTACTCCAAACATTTCCTGTGCTGGGTTAAAGAGATAGAGTTCCTGCCCCGAAGAGCTTTGTTACCTGGTCCATGACAGCTTCTTTAGGAACGTCAGTTCGTATTTCTTGATCTGTCTAAAGAGCTTGCATATAAGTAGTATTTTTGCTTCCCAGTCAAAAAACAAGCTATCATCCCTGACTGTAGTGGAAAAGCACTGTAGAAATCACAATATCATAGTTTTCTGCTGTAGTGTTCTCAGAGCAGCCTAACTTTATTGTTTCCTACTTCAGACATCCTACAAAAGGAAGATGAATAAAAGAAATTTGGGAATTTCAAGTTCATGAAAAAGTCTATGAAAGAAAGTTAGCAGTGAAGATTAAAGGTGATTATACTGTAGAAAACTGGAAATATGCATTTGCAAATTGAGAGATTTAGGGTTAAAGAATAGTTAGATTCAAGGCCTTTTGTATCATTATCAAACACACTTGCGTGAACACACACATGCACACCCACACTCACACTCTGTCTCAATTCAGGGGTGAGCTTAAAAGTAAACTGATATTCAAGTAGAACTAACCAGAAACTCTTCAAACACATCTCTCTAATGCATAGATAAGTATGTTTGTAACAGGGATAATTCTATTCATTGAAATGCATTTTAATTGGTCATCTATTTGATTACATGATGCATTTTTTTAAGAACACATACAGGTTCAATCAGTGAGGGACCAGCCCTTAATTTAAAAATTATAATTAAATGTCTGTCACCATTCTCTAAGAGGAAATTCACATTTTTGTACAAGGAAACAAACAAAAAACACTAAGATGTGATTGGAAATGGAATCAGTTTAATACAACTCTATTTCATTTTCAAGCAGATTCAATGAAATGACTCAGACTTGGGGGATAGAATTTCTTTCTGACATTTATATCAGCCCCGAGGCAAAAGACTCAGAAATCATAATCCCAGTGATCATTTGTCTTTCTAAATTAGCAACAATGAATCAGAAATTGTTCTGAATCTCAGCTGCATCAAGTTGAGTGCATAGTCAAAGATATAATTTATGAAAAACCTTTACTCACCCACTGTGAAGTCATAACATATGTAGGGTAAAGTCATCAGACTACCATTAAGAATTTCACAGCTTCAAATCTAGGAATTTTGCAAATGTATCATAACTATTACACCATTTAAAAATACTCCTATTATGTTTCCGTTGAAATTAGCATCAGCAACAAGCCATGTCGGTCCTGTCATAGCCACCGGCGCGTCTTCTCTAAGTGAGTGTGGTGAAGAGGAAGAAAGGTCACAGGGAGAGAAGTGTCCTTGTTCTGGTGCCTGAGGCTGGGGAAGGAACAGAATCATGAGGTTTGGCAGACCTGCGTTAGGTCCTCTGTTGAGGTACTTAACTTCTCCTCGGTCTTGAGTTTTTTGTACAGTAAGAAAAGTAGTTATAATTTCTTAGGGATAAATACATTGTTTCTTTAGTGACAGAGGGAGAGGAATTGTGCCCAAGAAGCTGAACTTCCAGATTCTTCCCAAATGACTGATCTGTTGTTTAGTAGAAGATGTGGACGGGGGAAGAATGTTACCTTGTAAGTGTGGGGGGTGTGCGCCCTGTGGTCCAGAGAGCAGCCAGGATTCTAAGATGGTGCTCCAAATTCTCACCAGCTGCATGCGTGTCGTGGATCGTCCCTTTCCCCTTTGTGTGAATGTGTCAATATGAAGTGCGTCCTCTGTCATCGGGTTCTAGTGCACGACAAAGGTGAAGGGATTTTAGTCCCAAATTCACTGACATGTAGGTAACCCAAAGGGAGACTGCAAGCTGCGCTTGACTGCTCAGGATAAAACCTACAGAGGAGGGCCTGGCTGCCTCCTGTGCAGAGGTACTCTCCTTCCTTCTGGTCTCACAGACGTAGACAGCCATGACGTGAGCTGCCGTGGGCTGTGGGCCTCAGTCCTGCGGCTGTAAGAAGCCTTGTTTTGCCAGCAGCTCTCATACATGTGAAAATTCTCAGCCTGACTGCTACTTTTCTTGAGACTCCAAGGACTGAGCTCAGCTAAAGCATGCCTCGTTCTTTATCCCACTAAACTGTAGAGTAACACATGCTTGTTGAAAGTCGCTAAACTTGCTATATTTTTTTGTGTATAGGCAGGAAACTACTCTCTCTAATACGTGTGTTCATGAGAATGAGAGACCTTGGATGTGAATTGTGGAGAACAAAGTGGGTAGACCTTGGATTAGTGACCAGACATTACCATAATCCCCATAAATGAAAAGATGAATTTTAGGAAGATGAATTTCAGAAACTTAGAGATGTTGACAGGATAGAGGGAAAAATTTTTAAAGGACTAAAAAGAATTGATTGTGGAAAGACAGAGAGGGAGTTGAGGGTGAAGGATAGTATTTCAGAAGGTGTGATACCAAGTTCCTAGTATTTTGGGTGCTGTTTCTTCTGTCCTGGTATTATCTAGCCAGGTGCATTCAGATATCTTAAGTTACTGTGGGTTCTGAGGCTGACTTAACTCTCCCCGCTGGTATGGGCTGCTAAGGCAGGCAGCACGCATGACTCTACATCTGAAACTCCGGAGGGAGGGGCCATTATGGAAACAGAAGCGTAGAGATGAAGTGGGGAGAGAGAACAGGGAAAGGAAGCTGATTGGTCGAGATGACTGGGAAAGGAGGGTGGGCACCCCAGACACTGCTCCAAGTCTCCACTGTCTTCCAGGCGTTTTCATTTATTTCCTAGAAAATATTGCTAATCTGATTGTGCAGTTTGTAGCTGTCCTTATCCTGCTTTCTGATAAGAGTAGTGTTTATGTTTTTCTTTTCATTTCTGATCCTGATTTGATTATCTTGAGAGTCTAAGTTTCTCCATATAAATGAGAGTTACGGATGGAAAGCAGTAGTCACCACTGGGATTTATAGATTTACAAATGTGCAGATTTGTTTCCAGTTTAACTTTCACATCTGCAGTATCTAGAGTAGCTACACAAATCTACCGTGTAATAAAGGTGTCAGTGCTCTGGCGATATATCCAAAGCATCATTTGTGCATTTCTGGATTTTTCAGGTAAGATACCTAAAAGGTGGAATTTATCCATTACCTGAAAACTTTTACTCCAATAAGTAGTCTAGGCGGAAATTGGAATGGGGATTTTTAAAATAGATATATTTTAAAAGTAGATGAAAATCAAAAAAGCACCAAGAGTTTATTTTTATTAGAAATTCATGATCTGGATTCCTTTAAAATGAAAAATGCTGGTTTTGTTATTGTGACATTTCAAAAAATGAGATTGCTTGCACAGCAATGTTTTTCCCCATTTTATTTATATGTATAAGTGCAAGATTTAAGATTTACAGCAATGTTCTTATACCATCGTAAGGGCTCAGTCATAGTAATTCTCTTCGTTATTTATTTGTTGATGGCACAAAATGCCCTACATCCACATTTTAAGGGAGGAAAGGTTCATTTTAGCTTGCAGTTCAGAAGGTTCTCACACAGTGTATGTACGGGCACCAGCAAAGGTGGAAGCACACGGCAGAGGCTGGAGAGCTGCTCGCGCATGGCAGACAGAAAGCCAAGAGTTGCCGGAACCACTGGATGTCTGGAGACTAAGGGAAGGCCAGAACTTTCCCCTGAAAGGCTGTTAACTATGTTTCGTCTTCCTTCCTTTAGTGAGCTAAAGCTGCCATTTGGGTGGCCATTCAGGGTGAGTGCCGCCCCTTCACTTTCTGGCTGTAAGTCAGTAACAAACACCTGAAAGCTCTGCGTCAGGCACACCTCAATCTCAAAAAATTGACACTTGCAACTAAGCCCCACCCCTGTAGAACAAACAGTTCAATAGGTTTCCCACTGTATTCAAATACATGAGGTTCTTGAGGGACATTCCAGATTCATACTGTAATTGTCATTATTCATTTATTTGGCTACATGGGTTCAGGAAGAGTAGCTTAAAGGGAAAGTGTGACACCAACAGGGCAGAAGCAGAAGTCAGGCGCCAATGCATTGGCTGCTCAGGGTTGTCACTCACCCTGGATCAATCTGTTTTTCCCCTTAACTTCCTTAACATATGACATTCTGTCCCCATGATGCCACCTCATGGCTGCCAATTGGTCACTACATTTCCAAGACAGAAGTCCGTGGCTCATGTGGGATAAAGGAATGTGAACATTTGACTGCAGATACTACTTTTCAAGAAAGCTTAACCTTTTTAATGAGGAGGGTTAGCCTTCTCAAGCCACTGTTGCCATCTGCCTTTGGATAAACTATAACCTTCTTAAACTGTGAGCTAAAAAACAACCTGTCTTCCCTTAATTTGTTTGTCACAGCAATAAAAAAAGGAACAGGACAACCACCCTACGTTCTAGAACAGAGACTTTACTCACCGTAATCCTGGCATAAGAAAGAACTAGGTTTTTTTTTAAAAATCTTAGCTTTCCATTCAGTAGATGTGTATTCTAAAGTTTCAGTTTCTTTAGAAGTGAGTTGGAGAAAATATTCACCTCAAAATGGATGCTGAATTTATAAAAATCAATAGATAAGAGTTGAGAGATGAATCTTGGTTGAAAACACAAATGTATTTTCTAAATAATTGAAGATAGGTTGTTATAGGAGCTTTAAGGCTGTGTTTTAGATCAAAGTAGACAAAATGTATGGTGGGCTTGAACTATAACTGTTGAACCCACTGCTAGGGATTTCTGTTACTACTCATCTGCACAATGAAAATTTAATGGCATCTTTGAGTAGTGATAAATGTTTCTTCAAAAGTAGGAATATTTTAGAATATTTAGAAAATCCACATGGACTCTAAAATTCATTGTGGTTATTCTCTTAAAGCATCTTGCTTAGATCTGAGAGGCAACAGTTTGTTGACTACTTTTCCATGTTTTGACAGACATACAAATATACTCTACTAACTAGAGGTGGCATTTTTCTCTTCTACCCTTGAAGGGATATGAACATAAAGCCTAGCATCCAAAATTCCTTTCAGCCCTCATCAAAAGACTAAAAGCTAACCAACCTTCACACCAGCAAGGTTCATGGCACAACTCCACAAAACGATGTGTCCTAGCTTCAGGGAGATTAGGTTACAGTGAAGAGAAGTCCAGCCTCGAGGCCATTGCACAAGGTATATGGAGGGACCCCTGACCAGGGAAAGCAATGACCGGAACAAGGAGCCCTCAAGGCAGTGCCCAAGGGAAACTCTTATTTCTCACACTGTCCCTTTTTCACACAGCTTCTTTTGGACAACAGCCACTTGAACATGTAGTTGAGTTATCAGTATGCAATAATCCTTTTGACAAGTAATTAAAGTAGCAGTGCAACTGGTGTACCATTAATGGTCGATGGACTCTTCAGTAGAAGTTGATCAGCAGTCGACTGGTGTTTAGAGTTGACAAGAAGTCTGCCAGTATCCCGGTGGGAGAAACTTTTCTGTAGCAAGGACACTGAAAATACAAATCGTAATCAACTGCCAGCAACCATAATTTACTTAATATTTCTAAGTTTAGACACAGATGAATTTCACTAAGATAGTGAGGTGAGATCCAGCCCTGTTTCTACCATTTGCTTTGTGTAGGTTGAAAGATGCATCCTAGCCTCTTTTTGTCTTATTAATACTCTCTCTCTCTCTCTCTCTCTCTCTCTCTCTCTCTCTCTCTGTGTGTGTGTGTGTGTGTGTGTGTGTGTGTGTTTATGTATCATGGGAAACAAGCAGCATCTAGATAAGTGATCTAATCTATGTGGAAATGTTTCATACAAATTTATGTAAGATTTGGCAATGTTAAATTCTTCTATCACAGAACCACCCACTCTCTTCCTTGCAAGGCTATCATGACTCAGTCCTAAGTCGTTTGTCCCTGGGAATATTGCTTTCTCTTGAGCCTTTTCATTTTGTCTCTCTTTGATCTATTTTAATCAACTTAATATTCTTAATTGTTTTCTATCTAGAGATATTCATTATATCTCTTTCCTCTGATGAGATCTATTCCCTGTATGCCACTTTAATTTCTTTACACTATCTGAACAAAAATAAGAGGATATGAGTAAAGGGAGTGGGGGTGACTTAGTATTGCCACGAGAAATTGAAGTCCTAACATGGTATTTTGAATACTGTTATTTTTAAGTTTAAAATGGACTTCCTCTTTTTTTTCATTTTAAATGGAATTTGGGATAATCTTCCATATTTTAAACTAACATTAGACTAATGTGCTATGCATCTATATTGAAATATAACTCATTTTAGTTGATAGAATTAAAAGTCTGGCCAACATGGTTTTGCCCACAAGATATGACCTTGATTGTATAAGTTCAATAGATGTCGAGCTATAGAAATGAACTTGGTTAATTAAAAAATTAATTGATTACATATGTCCATCTCTTGCTAGGTATAATGCTTTTTTTTTTTTTTGTATTTACGTCTTGAGATATTGAGATAGTGATTGCTGTAGAAAAAAAAAAGGTAGTGGAGGCATGGACCAGAGACAAGAATATAAAAGAGAAAAACCACATCTATTCATAATCTTCTGAAATGACATAGTATAATTACATACCTTAAGAAAGAGTTAAAAGTAACATATGAAAGAGATACATGAATATCCATGTTTATAGCAGCACAATTAACAATAGTCAAAATGTGGAAGATACCATAATGTCCATCAACAGATCAACGGATACAAAAATGGTGATATATGTACACAATGGATTACTACTCCTCCATAAAAACAGATAGGCAGGAGGCTTCTGTATGTAAATGGATGTGACCTGAGGCCATCATGCTTAGAGAAGTGAGCCAAAGTCAAGGCTAAATATTATATGTTTTCTCTAATATGAGAAATCCAGAATATAGCATTTTATAAAACAAAATGGGTGTGATAGTGGGAAGCAGGGGATGAGGGAGGGGGTGGGAGGCGCAAAAAGAGGGAAGGGAAGGGATTGTAATGGGGATTGTAGTATGGACAGGACATTTGTGTGCCCCAAATACTCAAGCTCAGTGTAACCATTGTGTATCACACACACACACACACACACACACACACACACACACACACACACGGGGAAAAGTGAAATTGCTTGCAAGGAATACAAAAATGGAAGAGACTCCTTCACCAGCCTATGGAGTTACCAGTTGTCAAGTTGTAGTTTTTTAAGGTACTCAGCCTGAATACATCCTTCCTGTGGCCATGAGCTCAGAGAGGTGTCTAGTTCTGTTCTTTGTACCAATCTTCTGACTGTACATGGAAGGCAACTGTCCTCCTATCAAGGGGGTTATTTTCCTGGCATCATGTGGGGTTACTTAGTGTCAAACTGCAAGTAAAACTCCCTTGACTCACCGGGAGAAAGGCAACGGTTTGCACTTGGCCTCACCGAATGAAAATACAAACTGCGGACCCAGCGTCACTCTTCCATTCGCAGAGCACACTTTCCCTTTATCTTTTGTGTTCGTTCATTGTTTAACTCTGCAAATTTAGCAAAACATGTTAGCTTAAAGCTTTAATTGAATCTATTGAAAAATTAAGGGTCCTAGCTACATAATTTACCCTGCGCAGGACCCAACACAGGACCCATAATGGGCAGATGGTGTATGCCGCTGCTGCTGGAGTCGAGTGACGCTGTATGCCGCCGCTGCGGGAGTGGAGTGGCGCTGATGCTTAGTTGTGTGTCTTTCCCCACACCCAGCACACTGAGGCCACTCTGTTCCTCTTGATCTTTATACTTTTATTTGGCAACAGTATTGCGTGTGTGAGAGTTAGGTAGGTAGTTGGAAAAAAAGTATTTCACTGTTGTCTCTCGATTTCAAATGAGTTCATAAAAAGACAGGACTTCAAACTTCTGCCTCTGGCTGGAAATTACTATTTTGATTGTTCAACTAACTTCCCAGAGAGAAGTGGGAGGGGACCCTACTCCATCCCTTTCCCCACATTAATCATTTCTAAGAAAACAAAGCATTTGTGAGTTCACAGAGCACAGTACCCCTATCTTTAGACATCCAGCAACGTCCCTTTCAATACTTCATCCCAAATTAAGCAGTCTCCTTCCTTGTTTGCTGATGTGCATATTGAATTAGGAAACAATCTTTTACTAGATGTTAACACACGCCAGCCTCCTCCTCTTAATGCGATCCAGTCAGTGCTGAGATAATTAACAACATTCATTCCTCCAACCTAGTTCTTTGCATTTTTCCTGCCCTGCAAATATTCTTATAACTAGTTATTCTCTATTGGTCCATCCAACCGCACGTACATTAATCCAGAAGATGTTTGTATAATTGTCTCCTTCAGTCATTAAACTGACCCAAGTCCTCAAGAATGAAAGGAAAGGAACGTGACAATAAAGAGTAAAAAGCAAAGAAAAAATAAAGAAGGAAAGAACCTCTGTAGGAGCATAAGGTGTGTGGGAAGAGAAGGCTCCTGTTGATTTCACGTACTTAGAGGCAAGATTAATAAAGAGCAACGTGGTGTAAGTGGTATGCATCCTTGCGATAGAAACGTAAAGGAAGAAATATTGCAATAAGCCTATAAGGAAAAGATGTAGAAAAGGGGGTCTTCGGTTAATCTTCAGTGACAAATAAAATAAAATAAAATAAAATAAATGGTGGGAGGAAATCTGTGAGTGAAAGAAAACTGGTCCACATGAGTGTCATAGGAGTGACAGGAAAACAAGCTGGTGACGCAGGTTTGAACAAAAACCTCCACAGACTTTAGGTGGTTAATTCCATTTTTTCAAACCTACAAGACCAATCCTATTTAAATTTTAGTAAGAAATGTATTTTTGTACATATGTCTTGTTGCGTAAACAAACTGGATTTCTAGGTTTCCTAAGATTTTCTAAAAATCTTAAAGCTTTATTCTTTCATTTTTAAAATTTACTGTCTGTGTGGCTTATGACATGAAACACACTTGGTCTCCTCTGAAGCCTGAGTCTATTTCCTTTCTCTATGTTCATGAGTGTGTGAGCAATATGATAATGTCTGCTGTTAAAAACCCTATTTAACGGGTATTTCTTGTTAAAACTCCTAAGAATCACATAAAGTTTGTGATGATTATCAAACAGGACAACAGCGCACAGTAGTACTTATACTAAGTGCTCATTGTTTGTGAGTCTCAGATGGCAAAGGTCATATGCCACCGTCCTTGCTTGAGTACACTTGTCTGCAATTACACAGGCATATGACAAAGATAAATGATTGAAGGTGGGTCAACATAACTTCTTATGATTGTCACGTAGTCACCACTGAGCTTGGAAGACGGTAATAACTCCAAGGCAGAAAGTAGGGTCTAAAATACCACGTAGTCAAGAACACTGCTGAGAAATACCTGCCTTCAGAGAGGGGAGGCTTGTTGAAAAGGTACCAAATCAGGGGGAAAAAGTGTGAGAAAAAACTACTCAAGTTTCTAAGCCTGTATTGTTTTCATGGGAATTATGATACTGTCTGACCTTACTTAAAAGGATTTTGTGAGATTTTTACTAATGCTCAAATGGTAGATATGACTAGTCTTCAATGACCTATGGTGCTATAAAATGTAGATATACAAGGGAGGGAGGAAGGGAGGGAGGGAGGGAGGGAGAGAAACAGAGAGACAGAGAGAGAGAGAAATTGAAACCATGTTCAGAGGACTATTTTTCTTCCTCACCCTAACACATAAACCTGGCACATTCATAGAAACAAACTAAGTACATATTTTCTAGAGTCTTACAGGCTGGATTCATAAACCAGGAAGGGGAAAATGCCCTCTGTGAGAATCGTCCTTTCTTCCACTTTCTTCCCGTCCCCTTCTCAACACTTGCCAGCCCTCTGGTGACCGGTGACCGTGCGAAGGAGCTTCCATTCTCTGAGTCTGGCGGGACCTCCTCTTACAGAGATGCCCCATTTTGTCCTTGGCCTGTCTATCTGAAGGTCAGTGGTTGACTATCCCATAAGTGCATAATTTTTGTGTCATTCTGAGGTTTTTTTTTTTTTTTTTTTTTGGTACTTTCCTCTCTAATTTTCATTCTCAGTAAGAGACGTTCATACTCCACCACTAGCATAGGGTGGCATCATTAAGTGGTTATTTGATTTTTCTGAGCAAGATAAAAACATGTTCCTGATAAGAAAAGGTGGCCGCCATAAGATGAGGCAGAAGGCGTGGCAGGTGGGAGGACGGCTTCTGTCCCTTCTCATCTCTGCCATTTGTACCTGCCCTGGGTACTTTATCCACCTCTTCATCTTTGAAGTTCCATCCACAAGAAGTTACTTTATCAGGGAACCTAAATTTCAATCTCTAAACATGTTCCAGAATCAAATTAAACTACAGATAATTTTGTTCTGAAAACTGTGTGCCATCTGTAATTGCAAGACAGACAGGAGGAAAGGCTGCCCTAATTTTAAGCCTTTTGTTATGAATCCATATCTTTGCTGTGAAATCAGAATGTCAGTCTTCCAACCCATGGAACCAAATAAAAATAAATGTATCATGCGGTTAGACAGGATATGACACTGACTCAATAAGGCAGTGGGGTGTGTAAAAAAATGTCACGAGGAAAGGAAAAAGGGTGAAAGCAATATTGCCCAGCACCGTCTTGTTATGAGTGTTCTTTTTAATATCTAGAGGTTCATACCATCTTGTGTTGGTTCCCAGTCTTGTGATCAGTAACGTTTAAAGAAACCCTGAATTAGGAACTCACATTCTGTACCTTAAATGTTTCATTTTTTAATTTGCATATCTACTCCTTTTTTTGTAATTCTTTGCTTTTGTGTGCAACCTGACATGCAATATTGTTTAAATAAGACATATTAAAGAAAGGGGTATCGCTTGGGTGAAAGCCCACTTAGAAAAACACAAACTGTATCAAGTCTTTCTCAATGTATTTTATATTTTTACTTAGAATTTACTTATTTTTTACATTCATTACTGTTTTTAAAAGTGAAAACGAATAGCAAAGCTGTTTTATTTGTCAATATACTAAATTATCAGGACCACAAAAGTAAATTCTCTTGGAAATTTGATACAAAAGTGAACTTTCACTTTCTACTGTGTTGCTTTCACCCTGCTTTTTCTTTATTCGGCAATACCTGGCTTGAGATGTTCATATTTTCTGTTCTTAAACTATTTAAGACATAAGTAAATAGAAAAATACAAAGCTTTCAAAAGATCTTCTCAACATGGTTTTATTTTGTTATTTTGTGGTTATATGAAATCATCCAGAAAAATTAAAACAGAGACTGTTCTCTAAATATACCCCCGACATGTTTCACGACCTCCTATGTGATAGTCCCTCATTAATGACTATAATTAGAGAGCTTAAGCTTTAGACGTGTTTAAATCTTTGAGCCCTCAAAGAATACAGAAGTCTACTAAAATATCTTGTGGTTTCAGTGAAGTACAGTTTTGAAAGTATTTTTAAAATGCTCCAAAAACAAGTAAGATCTATATTATAATCAGTAAATTCTGTGTGATTAAATTAAAATCTATTTTATAAATCTAATAGGTGTTTTCTCAACTTAAGAGCAAATAAGTACTTTGCAAGAGCTCCCAAGATCCCCTATCAAATCCTACATTACTTCATTTTTATTAACTTTGTTGTGAAATTTATTATAGCTGTAGACATGCAGAGGTGAGTGTGAAATAGACATGACAGGTAAATGAAAAACACAAGGGCCTGCTATAGGGTTTGAGGAGTAGCTCAGTGGCTGAAAGTCTTATGACTAGCGAACGGGAAGCTCTGGGTTCAAATGTCCTGCACCTGCACATAAAGATTAGCTGGGTGTGGTGGCACACACGTGTAATCCCAGCATTTGTGAGGATTGCCATGAGTCTGAGGCCCGGCTGGGTTGTAGAGTAACTTGAGGTTCAGCTTGAATTATAGAAAGAGAGAGAGATTCTGTCAGGAGAAAAAAAAGCTAAAAATAATACTAGTTGTAGAACAACTTACAGCCACAAAGAACTGTTATTTTTCACTAAAGAACTGAAAGAATTGACAGGATCTTCTAACATAAGGGTTCAGGTTATAAGTCTTAACCAACACAAACGCGTTCCTTTTTGGGGGGGGAAGAATCATAAAAATCATGTGATTAACACAAGTCGATTTATTATAACAAAGACAATTAAGCCCTACAAGATTGTAGTTCCCCCATATTAAGGGGCTGATTTTTTTACCCCAAGCAGTAGACGGAAGAAACACGTTTTCATATTGTGTGATGAAAAGCAGTAATGTGTATCTGTTTTTAATTTTTGAAAACAGTTGATTAAAAACATTTTCAAAGACTCAAATTATTCCTGATATGGAGAATAACCATTGCAAATATCTCATGAAAGGGTACACTTATCATTTTATTTCGTGTCTTGATTTAATGTACAAAAACTTCACTATGAAAAACATATAGTGTGGATTTTGCATTTCGAGAAATTATTTGGAGGATTCTAACTAAAAAAATTTATGAAATATCCATCAGTTCTTGCTTTATAAATATGTGCTATAAAATTATAGTTAAAGGAAATGAAGCAAAATGGAAAGAAAGGTGTTTATTTGAAATGATAATATATTATTTTACTTTTTGAGGAGAGGGAAGAAATAAATTTTAAGTCAAGAAATTCAACTGAGTGAACATATATTTTAAAGAACAAAAACAAATCAAAAAACCTTTTCAATATGTTATTCCAGATTCATTGACCCTCTGAAATTAATATTTTAAATACCTTTTATATAAATGTAAATAGTAAGTGAAAGTTAAAGATTGTACTGACTTTGAAAGTGAATTAAGATATAAATTCAATCCAAAATTGTGTGCAGAATATTCTGTAACATTACATTTAAGTAATATTCTATAGTACCAAATATAATGCATGATCAAAGGAGTGAATATCAATAATGAACCAAAGAACTTTAAGCAAATATACTGTAACTGGTATCTTAGAAATGTTAAGGACTGTATAAAAATGAATAGCCTTGAAAGTTAAACTCGTAAATCAAACCAATTTTCCTGATCTGGAACAAAATTCAAGTAGTAGAGATAAGGGGTAAACCACTACCAGATTGGGTTTTATGTTGTGGATTGATTCACCCAAGGGAAGCAAAGCAGGGTATCACTTAGATTCATGCAGATTGATTTCCACAGGAAAAAGCCAAGAGCAAAGTGGTTCTTCCTAATTTAGTGACCAAACACCCTACCATATTCCCATAGGTGGAATAAAGTGCTCTGAAAATTAATGCTTTGTAAAAATGCCCCACCATGAGAAAGAAATATTGCTTCCTGGGTGCCGAGGATGTTCTATACATCAAGTTATAGCCCTGAATTAATCTGAACCCGAAATTGAAGCATATGAAATGGGACACCAGAACTCAGAAATGTGTGCTTCTAATCAGTATGCATGGCATGTAAATGGAAACAAAATACGCACCAGAAGAGAATATAAACTCGATGCTTGTTCATACCCTTTATTGTCATTGCTCTTGATTTCTTTTTATTTTCATTAGGACTTAGCTTATTTATTCCACAGATAACCTCAGAAACTTCCTAAGTTTTTGTGATACTCAGTGGCAAATCTCACTGATGTCCCTGAAAGTTACATAGTTTCCTATTTCAGGGTCATTGATTAGGAGTAGAGTGAGAAGCCATGACAACTGGAGACACACATGGGTGGCGATGGGTATTGAAAAGTCAACGCAGAAAAAAGAATTCGCAGAGGACATTGTTGCAGGGGAAAAATTAGATTTCTGTTTTCCAACAGACCCTAGAAGAAGATGAAAGGTCCATAGAGATACTGCGTGCATAGAGCTCTGTCCTCCGAGAATTTGCATTAAGAAAGGGAGAAGACGCGAGTTCTAAGTTGCGTCCCGATCACAAACCAGCTCTGGGTGCCCTGGGTGCCCTGGGTGCCTCACCCAATCCTCAGAGTCTCAGGGCCTTCAAATTTCAAATGATGAAATAGACTGAAGTTTCTCAAAATGCTTAAAATTCTAATTAAGGTTTTGGAGTGGAGTTCCTCCATGCAAAAGTAATTTCGATGCCTTTTCTGCAGCAATAGTATCTATTGTCATTTTAATATCATTTTACTTTATTTAATTATTTTAAATTAGAAGTCCTGGTAGTGGACACAGATGTTGGCTAATTTTTTACCTTCTTCCCTTCTCATCTATCGGTTCATATATGGGTGTTTTTTTGATGATCAGCAATATTAATTTTGGACGATGTGGAAAACTGCCTCATCAGCTAGTGAAGTCAAATACTTAAAAGGCTTAAGAATTGGAGTGCTTTAATATCATGATGCCTGAATAAGGAGTCACAGGGCCTCAGTGTTTCACGCAGGTAACATTTAGATAGGGCAGTTGAATTGCTTCTATAAGAGAGCAATCAAAAGCATCAGGATTTTTAAGGGTCAGTGAAAAATGAGTAAATAAGTTATGAAAGTTAAAAAATTCTGAAACCACTACATTTACCTTCATATCTGTTACTTTATGTAGTATAAATTTAAGTTCATTTAATGTAGCAATGTGATACAGTTTTAACTTTGTCTTATTGTAGCAATTCACTTATTACGTCACTGATGAAAATTTATCCTAAGAAAACTGATTGATGTAAAGATAGCCCTGTGAATGTACAAATATACACCTTCCAGTATTCAGCTAAGGCATTTGAAATTTAACTTTCTTTTTCCTTCTTTCCCAGATTTACCAGTCTTTTGAACCACATACTTGTAGTTATTTTCTAATGTGAACTGGTGGGTAAGGCCAGGTTTAAGAATAGCAACAAAGATATAGCAAAATATAGAAAAAAAAACTTTTGGTAATATCCCAATAAAGGCATTGGTTGGATTCAGAGAAGAGGCATCAAGATTTAACTACTGTGGCCCATTGGAGGAATAGAAAGCTGAGTTAGAGTGGTGACTTAAGTGAAATGATTTAGGTGTGGAAGATTAATATGTTAAGTACTGTATAGTCTCTCTGCCTTGGGAAACCCAGAACACAGACATTCTATAGAGAAGTGATAGCCGGAGTTGGGGGAAGGGATAGGGAGGGAGTGGGAGGGTCAAAAATGGGAAGGGATTGTAAAGTTGATTTGATACATATGTGTACAAAATAGTCAAATTCATTGTAAACACTATGTATTACATATATATATATTAATAAAAATAGTGGGGAAAAGGATTTTAAGGGTCAAAGAACCAGAGTGGACCCTGGCCCTTTTACAGACCAAGAAAGTGGTATTGACGTTTTTGCATTTAGTCAAATCAACAACAATATCTGAGAAGGATGGGCTGGAAAACCACAGGCTACAAGATCATGGAGCTGCCAGTTCTGATTTTTTTTCTCTTACACATGTTAAAAAGTTTACACTAGGTATCTTTGATGCATAAAATCTCTTGTGTTTTGATCATCAGCATATATGTTTATGAAAAGAAAGGGTAAAACAAAAATACTAATTATATTATTGAGCAGAGACTCTTTCCAGGAAGGATCTTTTAGGTAAATACATGAGCTGTCTTTTAAGTACAGTGTAGCCTCGTTGTGGCTGTGAATTTTTTTTATTTTTAATTGAGATTGTCTATACACTTGAATACTGCCTGGAACTGGATATATTAAGCTTTTGGTTTGTATTGTTAGCTACTTTCAAGATTAAAATATAAGGAAGTATATATATTAGTCTGGAGAAAGAGTAATAGCAACACATTCTGAGTAAGACAGTAATTTTAAGAAGGAAATTTGATTTTAAGGAAGCAACAAATAGTATATGTTATGATCCTGTATATGATACTTAGCTTATGGTGCCTTGACCTCTTCATCTTAGAGACATAATTTTGTAAATGAGCACTTTTTTACTGGCTTATTGAAAAATAGTCTCAAGATAGCAAGAGTTGTTAAACTATAAATCCAGTACGACTGCTGACTGCTAAGAAACTGGCTTTGTATTCTCTCCAGTGGTTAATTGAAGGTGTATCTGATTGAGAAATATTCTCCAGTGTGAAAATTAAACTACATGTGAAATTTCTAAGGTAAAAAAGAAAAATTGCAGTAGGGCTAACTTGAAGACTTATATTCCATCATTACCTAAAATTCTGGTAGTGGCTGGATTTGTAGCAGCTTTCAGGGATCCATTTTAATTAGAAATTTTGTGTTTCAATTTGTCTTCTCATTCCCATTTCTCCTCCTCCTTCTCCTTCTCTGAATAAAGAAGGGAAAGAAGAAAAAGACCAGGCCAATAATATTGGAGGTGATTTTCTTTTACTTTGGCAAAAAATGCATTATATGTACCCACAGAGCACTGAAATATTGTGCATCTCACATTTGCTTTGATAGATTATAAATATAAAAACTGGAGTGTTGAGGGGAAAAAGAGAGAGCGAGCGAGTGAGCGAGCGAGTGAGCGAGAGAGAGAGAGAGAGAGAGAGAGAGAGAGAGAGAGAGAGAGAGATCTGGGCAGAGTGCGTGATACAGCCCGAGCAGGCTGGCGCCACATTAGCGGGCCCGTGGGGACAACCTGCAGGGGCACTCGGTGTGGTAAGCCGGTGAATCATACCCAGAACTGGTTTCCCTCCACTGAAGCCTCCAAGAAGTGTTTGTCAAGGAAGGGAGAGGGGGAATGGCTGGGCAAGGCTGGGTGGCGGTCACGCACATCTTACCTCTCACCCGGCAGTGACCTCCTTGTGTTTTCATGTTTATCTAAAAAAGATAAAAGGTATATGATTGCTCAGGAATGAAAACACGGGTAACGTTCAAACAGAGGAAAGCAGAAACAGCAGTTTAAGACTATGAGGAAAATGTAAACCAGCCTTGAGAAGCATTTGACACTGGGTCTCTCCCTGCAAAGGTCATGGTTGTATTCTATTGAAACAAATGAGAGCGACCCGGCAGCCGGTTTTGATAACAGGGACCAAAGCTCTCCTAGGTGTGTGCCTGACAGAATTTGTAAGATCCCAAAACTAACAGCGCGGTTCTACTCGGGACAAATGGCTTCGCATTTGCCAAACAGCCAAGCATTATTAGGTTCAGGGGCTTAGGCGGCAAACTAGTGAAAACAAAAAAGATTGGATTAGATTCCATGTATGTAATGTCGTGGTAGGCTGCCAACGGGATTATAGAAGTCCCCAGAAAATGTGTAATGAGGGGGAAACATGCAACCTTTTCTGCACCAAAGTTTAAAATGTAGGAAGCCTAAGGAAACTCAGCCTTTGCTAAGGAAAACTCAAAGCCAGACTCCCTTTGCAGAAGCTGTGTTTGCCACTTGCGGTCTGAAGTTGTATCCACTTTGCTATTCCATCAGAAATTCTGACCTTAATTTCCTTAAGAGATTCAAGGCAACAAAGTATCAAGAGGAAGTTGCTCCGAAAGCGCTTAGGGGAATGTCTCTCGGCCGGGGTTTCATTGTCGCCTATGCCCACTTCCTACAGTCACAGGTTTTCCACAGATGGACAACAGGAAAACAACAACAACAAAAGACTAGTTAGAAAGATCAGTGTTTTCTTCCTCATCTGACACAAAGTAACTCAATGCTTTCTTCTGGGATGCCGCACCTTCTCCCGCTGCCGGTGCCGGTGCCCGTCATGCCCTTGACCTTGGAGGTCAGCTGTCATTGGAAGATGAAGCCCTGAATAAACAGAGAAGACCCTGTGGTGTCTCTTATCTCTGCATTTTGCCTCAAATCTCCGGGCGGAGCTTTAAATTATTCATCCACTAGTGCTCGCTCCGAGTTACACATCTCCATCACCCTCTCCCCCGTCCACCTCCCCGTGGGTGAGTGAAGGCGGTATCCTTGGGAACCTTATCAGAGATCGCAGATCCAGGCTCCAGAAATGAAATAAAAGAGGAAATTGGCTGTATTAGCATAAGAGGAGTCAGCCTGGAGTTGAATACACACATCACCCGGGAGCACGCTGGCTTCTCTTATCAGCAGCGTTTGATCGCTACTTTCTTTCTTTCTTTTTTTTATATACATTCTTTAATTCCATCCAGCCCACTTCTTTGTTCCAACTCATAGGAGGGAACATATGAAATAAGGGCAGATGGCATGAAGTCCTGAATAGTTCGCAGCACTCCCAACCTCTCCCAGGTTTGGGAAAAACAGCAAGAAAGATGAAAGGAAGAAAGGAAGAAAGACAGAAAGGAAGAAAGAAGGAAGGAAGGAAGAAAAGAAAGAAATTGTTCATTTTCAGAGAGCTTTTAGGGCCTGGCCCCTCTCTCCCAGCCCCAGGAAAAGAGTTGTTACTGTGATTTGAAGGGGAGGGAATACTCTTAGTAGTTAAAAATTTGATTTGAGGGAAGTAACAACAGAAGCTAAATTGTCACTATTCAGGAACAGAATCAGAGATACAGTTTAAATGCAAGAGTGTATTTTGATTCCTGTTGGAAGCACAGGTAGCCAATCATGTTCCCCTTCACCTCCCAGAAAGCACTGTTTTTCATTGTATTTTTAAAAATTAGTCTTCAAGATGGGGGTTTTTAAGATTATAAGCGGATTAACTGCATTGCCATCTTTGGTTTATTTTATCTATAAAAATAATGTCTGGAGACAGCAATTTCCAGATACATCTCACTGAGACGTTTTGTGCCCCTGAAAATGCACTCTAACCATCAACAACGTGACGCTCTTCTCAAGATAATTTTCTAAGTGTTCCATATAATGAAAGAAGCAGTGAGTCCGTGTTTGCTTATTTACTGATTTACCTTATAATGGAAGAAGCATTAAGTCCGTGTCTTCACATTTGCTGAATACTGTCCTTCAGATCCATCTGCTATTACCTTGTGTTTTCTTCAGAAGAGTAGCGATGGCCAAACAAAATACGACCTTGCTAACTTCAGTCAAGGATGCTAAAACTTTCTTAAGCATCCGTCTCACTAGTGCTTTATATTATCCATTATTGTGGGTTGGGCTCCAGATGGAATAGTCTAGGTTTGATAGAATATGATAATTCTTCTTTAAGACATGCTTTAGGTTTATAATTTATCTTTAAAAAAACAGACTAACATCTGGTGTTTCTTCAAGTCTAGCCTCAATACTGGCACTGGCATAGGATTTGATAGTTTCCAATTCACTTGAAAATATGCATTTTATTCTAGCCTTCTAGCAACTTTTCAGTAAATATAATCATCTGCTCTCTTTATGCAACAATGATTTATAAGGAAGATTTTGTGTTGTTTATATAACTTACAAAAGATTATTCTGTAAGCGATAAAGATAGGTGTCCAGCTCCATCCTTCTAGGAAGGTTTGTTGTACAATTTCCCTCTGTTCTTGTAAGGTAAGTTATCTGAAAGCAACCCTCTTTATTCCCAAAGGATGAGCAGAAACACAGAAAGCAGGAGGGACATCATCGTAAATTAAACAGCAGAGTTAAGAAAGAGAAAAAAACTTCTAGCCCATAATGCTCCTTGCCAAGAACAGTCTTAAGAGAGAAAAAACATAGTTAATGATGTGGATTCTGAGACAGAACAAAATGTACTGCTTGCAATGAAAGGGTGATATTGCTGTTACTTTTACACGGTATTTTGATGAAAGTTTTACTAATTTAAGCTCCAAAAATATAGAAGAACTTTTGTTCCAAGTCAGTGGTCAAAGCTATAAAGACAAGTGGATAGATTATTTTCTTACCATGGATTCATGCACAAAAGTTTATCCATTGCCTGTTACGGAAGGCATACTGTGATATTCTGAATGAATAAATCAGACAATGGAGAAAATTTCAAGAAAGTAATTTTATGTATACGTGGGTGTGGTCAAATTTTCAATGCTATAGTTAAAATTGACTTAAATGAAAAATACACAGTCACATTCCCAGCCTTGCTCTTCATGACTAATCAATTTCTATACATTCTACTTTTATATGTTGTATACTTAACATTTTATTTTTCACCAACACTATACCATCTGAAAAAATACATGTATACATATATATATGTATATGAATATGCACACACACACACACACACACACACACACACACACACACACACAGTCTCATTTTCCAACATTCAAACAACAACGACTGATTCTTAATGAGTAGTTAACACTGGGCAAGGTATTCACTTCTTAAATATTGGTCCATTTAAATTCTTAAGGTCATTATGTGAGATAGGGATCATGATTTTATTTTACAGATGAGGAAACTGACTTTCACAATGGACTTTTAAAAATTATTCAAATTCAGTTTTCCCACCTATTAAATATGTAATACATGTGGCATACCCATGAAGACATCCTGATATTCTCTTAACAAAATGCATGTGCACAAAAACTTTAGTGCTTCTCAATGAAGATTGATAAAGCAGATTGGTTTGTTTTGCTTATTCCTCTGAATGTTTAGTTTTATGCAAATTATTCGTTGCTGTTTTAGGTGCATGGGGCCTTTTTATTGAAGCATAGGTATCATACTACAACTCCATGTTGAATCATATTCTATCAATATTTTATTTTTCTAAGAAGTATGTGAATATGCATCCTTATTTTTATGCATGATTTCTCACCTTACCATGTGACACATTACGGTGAAACACTGTGCACTACAGGTGTGCTCAGAGCACCACCAGTTGGCTCCTCATATCCCGTCTCCACAGGAAGCGACTCAGTCTGTGCAAGCTGGTGTTCAGTAGGACCTCACAATTGGAATACTCTAGCTGGATTTTTTAATGCTCTGAAAAATATTTGTTCCATTAATACTTTTATTCTACCCATATTCTGGACTTGCTTCTTGCTATTGCTGGCTGTCCAGTGTTGGGTTTCCGGGACAAAGAGAGATATCATTTGTATGCTTATTTTCCCCCTTACAGTTTTAGATGCTGCTTTACAATGTAGTTTCTTTCCATATATTTATTTATTCGTTGTTTGTGTTTGAGACAATGTCTTAATCTGAGTGTAGGCTGCCTCCTACTTATTTTTTAAAATGATGTATAAAGTTTTTATTTGATGATTTATATTAATTTCTGTGAGCTCCCTTTCAGTAGAATTTCAACCTGTCTCTTTGGCTCAGTGCACGTGTGTGCATGTGCACATTTTATCAGATTACTTGGTAGCACTTCGGTGATCTTTTCCACATACCCAGTTTTTTTATTTCTTGTAACGGACTCCTTAGGACAAGTCCGTATATACAAAGCTGCCCCATCTGCCGTTTTGAGGACCAGATCTTTCAGCAACACATAGATGCTCCTTCAGAGCCAGGATGACTGACTTCCTCAGTTAATTCTAATTCAATAAGGTACTGTTTAGTTCAGTTAATATTCTCAGTGACTTTTTGAGTTTCTTATTATATATCTTAAACATTTTCCCATTGGTGCCATTTTGGTGTACTGTATAGTCACACGCAAATAAAAGGATCAGTATCTCAAAACTATAAAATTAAAGGCAAAATGGTGACACTACAATGTTACTATCTCAAGTAACAGTATAAAAGTGAACACAGCTCTAGCAATATAAAACTTATATTTGCCTCTCCTGGGAAATCAAGTCTGTGAGTATGATACTTGGTACATGTATGTTTAAAAAGTACAAACGAACAAAAAGGAACTAGGAAATGCTGATTTTATTTGACCATTATATTCCATGAACTTACTTAGTATATTTTGTCTCTAATATTTTACCAAATAATTTTTGTCTATTAATTTAAAATATACTAGTTGCATGCAGACAACACTGGTAACTCTGGAAAATGGATTAATTAAGGTTTTAAAGGAAAACAGCAATTACTTCCAGTATAAATCTGTTTTCCTTTGTTGGAAAATTTAAGTAAAGGATCCAAACTACAGGGAACTGCTGAGAGTTGCCGTTTGAAATAAAAGGTGTTGGGGGTCATTTACAAGAATCCTGCAAAACTGAATTAATGCAAATTAATGCACTTCTTTGGATTTCTTTAACTCTTTCTCACAAAGCAAAATGAGCTAATTATTTTTAAGAAGTGACATCACGGGCTTCTCACCTTCATTGTAAGATACAGTTATTCTCAGGGGTATATGATGGCAGGTCTTCTACTTCATAGATATGCAAATCTGCATTGAACGAAAATCTGCATAGAGATGCTTCCTGATTGAGAGGCGCCTTAGGGAGCCTCTCTGTTTCCGGGGAGGGATCTTGGAGTTACTGATGTGATGGCTCAGTTGAGAAAGAACTGTGAAGTTAGCTCTGATGGAGGTGGAAGAAGTCTACACAGTAGGGGAAAGCCTGACTAGATTAGGAACAGAAGGAACAGTTGTGACAATTGAATACTTTTTCATGAACTTTTTATTTGCAAAGAAAAGTGGAAAGTTTAAAAATTACTATCTAATCATAACTTCACCTCAGTTGGGTAAAAATAAAAAAGTACCATGCGTAACCCAGCTGCAAATGTATGTGCTTTCACCGGGTCGTGCTTTATGGAGCATAGACCATGAGTAGACAATGACATTATCCCAGACTTCAAAACAGGAAGTGCTATCAGAAAGCAGGGAGGCTCGTGTTAGATTTTAATGTGTGGAATAAAATAAAAACTTGAGACTGAAAAGTCTTCAATGATATAATTCCCATTATTTTTTTTGGAAATATGTTCCATACTCATCTGTCTGAAGATAAAAATAATGATGCATACATATTTTATACAGATTTGTGTGGTGTGTTTGGTATACCAGAAGGTGCATCTACTTGACATATGTAATTTTATGAGTTGCTAACTATTCACATACGTGCCCACTAAACTAGCACTGTGATCATGCTAAACACACAATACCTACCACCTCCTAGTGTTCCACGTCCCTCTACTGTGCTTGTGTTTGTGTGGCAGGAAAAACATTTAATGTGAAAAAATTACTTATATGTTGAGGGCTGGGGGCAAAGCCTGATGTTTAGAGCTCTTGCGTGACAAGTGAATGCCCTGAGTTTGATTCCCAAGTACCACATTATAGTTGGTATGGTGGCACACCTGCAATCCCAGCACCCAGCAGGCTGAGGCAGCAGGATTGCTGTGAGTATCTGGCCAGCCTGGGTTACACAAGGAGTTCAGGACCAACCTGGACTACAGAGAGAGACCCTGCGTCAAAGAAAAAATAAGTTTTTGGAAAACAACACAATAATGCTGACTATAGACAATATATTGTTTACAGGCTCTTTATAATTTTCACCTTGTATAACTGCAGTTCTGTATTGATTAAACACTTCCCATCTATGCTAGTTTTGATTCTTAGAAAATTTTCTTTCTCCAGTTTTGAGGCAGAGATAGCTCCTTCCCAATGGCTCTCTTACGTGGGACATCAATCTTTTCCTCAACCAAGATCTGTCATTTTCCTTTACAGTATGGATTTAGTATATGCTGGAGATTCAGATTTAAATATCTACCTAGCTCGTTCTGATCCTTTCCAAGTTAGATTGGAGCTGAACTACTATTAAAAGTCCCAACACCACAGGAAGGCAGCCTGAGAGCTCGGGTAGCAATGACTCTCTGCTACCCATGGCTATAAAGCACTTGATCTAGGTTGAAGGGGATATAGCATAAACAAATGGAGAGGAGACGATTTGGGTTGGATTTTCCCATCATTACCCTCTGATTTATAACCAGATATCAGCAGTAGGTTGTTAGCAGACTGTTGTGGCTTCTTGTCAGTTCATTCTCTCCAACACCAACATCTTGACTACTATGATTACGATGATACCAAGGAAGGATGGCTACCATTTACATAAAGAAACTCCAGGAAGTAGGGACAAGTCTACTGGGCCTCAACCAAAAAATCTGGCCTTATTGGAGGAATTTGCAGGACTGGGGGAGCAGTTGGCGTGTGATGGCTTCCTATACAACTCACACGCCCGTCCTCACGAAGCAGTCAATTTGGTTAAAGCAGCGGACTTTAACAAGAAATGGCAGAAGAAGAAGAAAGAGAAGCAGGGGAGCCAGATGTTTGCTGAGAGTGGGAGAGGTCAAAATTGCTGTTGGTATTCGGAAGGGTACAGTGAATGAATGGGTGTTGGCACATTCAGGGAAAGCCGTGTCGCATAAATGGATTCTTGGGATCTTTGAATGGGGCACAGCAGTTGTCACCTAGATGATACCCTAATTCTTTTGGAGATACTGTTTACTTTCCTCAGGTTTTGAGAAACAGTGGTGTGAAAGCCAGTATGTTCTCTTTCACATAATTAAGTGGCCACTAAGTTCTGGCCAAATCTTGCGATGGAGCGTGTGTGTGTGTGCGTGTGTGTGTGTGTGTGTGTGTGTGTGAAGTGTTTTCTCTTTCGTTCACTGCCTGCATGAATCAGAGGTGGCATCACAAACGCCCTGAAATTTGCATGATTTGTGACCAGCTCCCTTGCATTGGCAAGGCCACTGGCAGCGTAAACAAAAGGAGCAGCTGTCCTAGTCCCAGCTCACTGGCTTTGGTCTCCCAGCAGCCGCACTTCCTGCCTCCCCAGTGCCAAGCAGGTCTCCCCGCTGCCTCCCTTTAAAGTAATGGCCTCAAACCCTTCTAGGGCAAATAATAGTACTGCACACGTTACTCCCCAACGTACCCTCCTTCTGGTAGGTGTTCCTTCAACATTTGAATTGAAAAGTTTAATAAACCTATACTAATAAGTCAAGTTGTTACATTTATACTACAGAGGGAATAAAATCCTTGTGAGACATTAAATAGTACACACATCTATTCCCTTTCGTTATGGGTTCCCAGGAGATTATACATCAAAAGTATTTAAGTTAGCTCTGTTATATTGAGCTGAAAGAGGAGAGTGACTTTTATATATTAAAAATACCGTTTCATTCATTGTATATTCGGCAGCGTAGGGCAGTGATTTCTGGCAAAGGGGAACAAAGCAAGTCCTAGGGCAAGTCCTTAGTGCCTGGTGAGTATTTCTGGGACACGGTGCAGGGAAGAAGAATCCAGGTGTGTCTGATGGCTTCTAGGAGATGGGGAAGGAAATAAGGAACCCAGGAAGGTCAGGGCAACCCAGATTTAGAGGGAAGAGTGAGAGGATAATAGCTACAAAGCAAGTGTGCTCCAGAGATCTGTAGAGGACTTCATACAGCCGTTAGCTGAGTACGTTTCAGTGAATGCACAAGAGGGTCTTTTCAAGACTGGAACCAAAAACAAGAACAAACTGGAAAGAATGATTACAGTTTCCTTCCTGTTATCCAGAAAGAAAAACTTTGTCACTCAAAAAAATACTGCTTAAAGTACTCAGTATACTCTTGTCTCAGAAGGGGGGGGGGGGGGGGGAGTATAATTCTAGAATCAGGCTTCTTTGGCATACCTAAAAAAAAAAAGTGTACATGCAAGTCTCAAAAATCCCCAAAATTTTTAGTGGATTATGTGCTTTCTAGAAAAAAGATCGGTAATATTGTAGCAATGCAGGTACCTAGTGTCAAAAAAATTAAGCTTCATAATTTCTGGCATCCAGACATAATATGCATTCTAAGAAAAATATGGCTGAAATTGAGGAGAAAAATCAATCAATAGAAACAGAACTAGAAAGGACAAAGATGTTGACAAACGAAGACACTAAAACATAATTACATTGCATATGTTTACAAACGCAGAGGAAAAGATGGTTGCTTATAGATGTTAAAGACACAGAAAAACTCAAAGCAAATTTATAGAGATGGGATGGTACAAGTAACCAAGTAAATTAGATGATATGACATATAAGTTAATGAATCGCCAAAGATGTGCCTCCTAATCCCCAGAATTATGTTATGTTACAAGGTCATAGGAGCTTTGAGGATGTGTTTAAGCATTGTGATACCAGCACATTATCCTGGGTGCTGTAAGTCCAATGTCATTATAATTATCCTTGAAAGTGACAAATGAAAGCATAGAAGAATTAAAAACACCAAGCAAAACAGACTTAAAATTTTGGTATATCTCTTAAGAAGAAAGCAGGGACCCCTGAACCAAGGGATACAATTGTTTTTTAAGATGACAGAGATGAGAAGTTCTTCCTTAGATTCTTTATTAAAGAATGCAGCCTGCCACCACCATAATTTCAGCATGGTATGACCTATATTTAACTTTCAAAGTACAAATCTATGCCATTATAAATTTAGGTTGTGTTTAAAACACTACATTTATAGGGATGTGTTAAGGTAGTGATTAAAAAACCCTCATACAAATTAAATTTAATAATAGATTTCACATTGAAGAAGAAAATATCTGTGAACTTGAAAACATTTAAGATGAATATAAACTACTCAAAGCAAGACAAAGAAAAAAATCAGTAACACATTCACAGCCTCAGGACGTTGTATGGAAACCTCAGGTGACAATGTATTTGGAATCTCTGAAGAAAAGATATTGGGAATATAAAGTCGTTTAAAGTCTATTTTTTGTCAAAGTTGACGAAAAGCACAAACTCTAAGATCCAAGTGGTTTAAGGAATCATAATTGTAGAAAACATAAAGGAAACCACACTGAAACATACCATGAAAAAAATGGTGAAAATTTAAAAAATCTTAAAAAGTACTCAGTAAATGACAAAATCTAGTCTAGAGAAACGCACGTAAAGATGACAACAGATTTTTAGTGAAAGCAATGCAAGCCCAAGTAGATGGAAACATTTCTTTAGAGCATTTTAAGAAAAATGATGTAGAGTTAGAATTATATACCCAGAGAAAATGTCTTATAAGCATAAGCCTAAAATGTCTAACTTTCACTGCCTGAAATATTAAAGCCCATACAGATGAAGGAAAGCGGTATCAGAAGCCAATCTCAATCTACACAGGGAACGGAGGTCACCAGAAATGCTAAATATACGAATGAGCATGAGACTTATTTTCCCTTATTTTTAATTCCTGTAGAGGACAATTTACTGCTTCAGGTCAAAGATAACACTGAAATATTTTGAGATATATTATACTTCGAAGAGTCAACATATAAAGATAATTAATCATTAGGAGGGAGGAAGAAGAAATGCTAGCTTACTGTGGTAAAGTTCTTCTATGTGAGGTGGTGTAATAAATTGAACTTGGATTATGATGAATTAGAATCACACACTGTACTCCTTAAGACAAACAACAGAAATGGGTTGTTGCTGATAAGTCAACAAAGACTAAAATAAAAATCATAGTTCACTTGTGCCGGGGTTCCCAGGGCCCCTGGCCACCGCTGGCCACCGGCCACCAGGAACGGGCGAAGCCTTGGGGAGCAGGGTCTCCAGCTGCCATGAGTAAGACGGACGTTGTGGAATCACATCCGGGAGAGGGAATGAGTGTATCCGCTCGTTTACTGTCCGAGAGGGCCAGGCTTTTAAGCAGTTGAAGGGAGGAGGGTCAGCCGGGCTAATAGGGCAAGGGTCTTTCACTGATTGGAGGGATTTTGGGGTCAGAAGGTCACCTAATTTGCATAGTGGGTCTTTCAAAACCTGATCTCTGATTTCTGCTAAGGGTCTAGGAGCAGGGGAAAATTAGGAATTTGAGTAGGATGAAACATGAGCTGCGGGTGGTCCTTGCCCTGGGATAAGAGGGAGGGGCTCCACTCCTGCCAGTCTCCGATGAGATTATCGGCGCGTCTGAGCCACCTTCTACCTTAGTTGTCCCTCAGCTTAGTTAGGGTCCCTGAAAGAAGGAAAAAAGAGAATGAAGGGAAAGAAAAGGTAGAGAATAGATCAGTATAGAATGCACAGCAAGACAATAAAGGCAGACTGATTCATAATCAGATATAAATGGATTCATTAGATAAAATATGTTAATCTGTTTATAAATCTATTTGCATATTAACCAAACATATAAGAGCACATACCTATTACCTTCAGAGAGACATTTGGAGTTGCAAATAATTTGAACTTGTTCTCAGTAGAACCTCATTATATCATCTGTTTACACAATCATGCTCAACAAATCACGGAAGAAAAAAGTCACTCTGCTGAATAGTTATACGAAAGCGAAAAGATGAATCTGTAACACAAGCAAGGTGGAATGATGAAAGGGAGATAAGGTCGACCTTTTAATCCTCCATCAAATTGAATTGAGTCTGTGGTTCATCTCATCAGTATTTAAGGGCCTGCGTACTGACCACCCATGCCAAATACCAAGGTGAAATAATTGTTCATTACTAATTGTTACAATAATTGTTCGTCTGCTTATCACAATAGTAAATTCCATTATATACATGGGATGAGAATGCTGTTCTTCTATTGCAATAGTTTATAAAGGATAGTATTTGCATGTTACTAATTTTTTGAAAAGACAGGTGTAATATCCAGTATGACGGTGTCCTTTATGTAAAAAAAGGTCAGTGCATTTATGAGGTGACAATAATACCATTCTATCAAACAAACATTGTGGAATTTTGCTTTTGTTCATTTTATTGTATGTAATTATTATATTCATGGTCCCTATAAAATGGGACAGTTAAATTCAGGATCACTACTCAGGTGTACAGCTATAAAGATGTATTCAAAAACCATTTTTTATTTCATCCTATTAGGAATGGCATAATAGAGTAGGGAGAATATTGAAAATGAGAACAGGAGGTAATTGTGGAAAAAAATTTGCTCTGCCAATATAGTTCTCTTAAAATATCATCTACTCTTTAAATACGCCTTTGTCCAAATCCATAAAATAGTTTAGTAGCAATAAAACATCAACTGACAACTATGTGGGTAGTGAGACAAGTGCCATCACCCAGATGTGAGCACTTTATAGGCTACAGCACTACATAAATCTTGTTGGTCACCCCGGTGCAAGTCTGCTCAGATTCTTATTAACTTATTGCATGATTTCCCACAGCACGAGAAAATGAAGTCTCATGCTTTTAGAAACCCAATTTTTCAGGTTCAGTTTAACTGTATTGTCATATTGTAAAACAACCCTGTGGACCCCCTTTTGATGAGGTAAAAGCATCCTTAATTAAACACACACACACTTCCAGTGGTCAGGGCCATAGTTTAGTGGTTAAAGCACTTGCCCAGCAAGCATGAGGCTTCAGGTTCGATCTCCCAGCACCACGTACTCTTTGGGTGTGGTGGTGTATGCCTGTAATTCCAGCATTTGGGAGGCTAAGGCAGGACAATTGCCATGAGTTCAAGGCCAGCCTCGACTACACAGTGATTGCCGAACCATTCTGGATTACAGAGAAAGACCCTGTCTCAAAAAAAAAAAAAAAAAAAAAAGAAATCATACCTCCAAAACATTAATGATGACTATGTACCAAATTTACACAAAATGTACAGCAATTCTAACATATCACCTACTCCAAATATCAATACATTTTCTCCTGACCAAAGCACTCAGAAATTCTGCTTGTCATATTCTGCAGACACATGATGATTGTTAGAATTCCCAGGCCACTGGTGCATCAATTCATTCACATATTTATTTACAAATTCAGCAATTTACTCAGTTGTTCTGAAACATTCAGTAAGCTCTTCTACTGGTCAAACATCACTCATGACACTGAAAATGTGACTGGACCAGACACGGTATTGCATTCTGTGTAAAGTTCATAGTCCTGTTTGAAAACGTTCATTTAATCTCAAATCCAACAACAGCTATGACCAGGGGTAAGTATGTTGTGGAGACGTGTACTGTATTTGGACATTTTAATTTGACATACCTCTCTCACTCCTGTGACGTCTTCTCTCACTTTTATCTCTGATATCCTGTATTCTTAATTCTTCTCTCACTCTCTCTTAAAATATTGGATTTTCCCAGGATGCTCTGTGCTAGAATAACTTGTCTTCTCAGCCTATGCTTCCCTGGCTAATTTTATTCAGTTCTCCAGGCCTGTAATTGCAAACATTGGAACCACATCAGATCTTACCCACTCTCACACAGAGATATCCAGTTTCTGAATTGACATCACTACTCGTTTGCCTCATAGTTGCCTAAAACATCCTATCTCCCAAATTCAATTACAATCTTCTCTCAATCACTTATGTATCTTCTTGTGTACCTTGTAACAGTTTATATCTGCGAAAGCATTATTGGTCATTAGCCAGGAAGGCAATTAAACATCTTCAGGGAATAACTAGGTTACTGATTTAAGCCAAAAGCTTCATTGACGAGAGATATAAAATAGCTTAGGATGACTCACTTTGTTTGTGATCTCTCACCATCAATCATGATTGTCAGTTCAGCTGGATTAAGAGACGACTCGCAGATGAGTAAAGCACACACTGGTTGTGTGGGTCGTGAGGATGTGACCTCAGGGACCCCCTCTGGTCCCTGGGTTCTTCCTATCTGGCCCTCTTTCCACCTGGCTCTGCTCCCTAGCCTCCCTCATGTGAGAAGCATTGTTCTTCATAACCCTCTGCATGTTTGTTTTGAAACCAGCCATTACCCAAAAAGCTGGAAGCCCCAGCGCAAGAGGGAAGAAGGGTGCAGTGGCAGTTTGAGAAGGAAGATCTGGCAGCTGTCTGCATAGCCATGGGTATAAACACGTTTGAAGGTGGGAGAAGCTGGCATCTGTTTTCAGGTTGTGCCAACGGAAGATGATGCACCGCTCAAGCCCAGTGGGGCGTCACCAGTACAGGGTGACCTCCTCTGGGTTCCACCTCGGTGGTAAGACCACCAGACTGTGCAGCCCGTGGCCGTGATGGGTCTTTCCCTTCGCGTTGTTGGCCTTCTTGCCAGTCGTCTCTGGAAACAGATACCTCCACAGAAATTCACAGAAGTCTGTTACCAAGCTGTTAGGCGCCTCTTCATCTCTAGTTGACAGTTATGGGTAGCAGTTGCATGATTTTACTAAGATTATGGTCAACCACAGTCAACAACAGCAACAATAAAATCATATAGCTTTAGTAGTTCGCAATTCGTGGATCACAGATGCTTTACTTAGAAGTCTGCTCCAGATTGCAGCGTGCACTTCCGCAGTGATTGTGGGCACGCAGATGCTTTCATTCGCCGCAGAAGTCAACTCATGGAAGTCTTTAATCATATGGCGATTTCAAATAAGGAACACATTGCCTAACTTAAATCAACCGGACACCTCCAAATTGTGCGCCACCTAATCAGTTTGCAAGTGTGCAAAGCAATATGATTTTATAATTCCTGCTAGTTTACATATTCAATTTTGCTATGATTTAATTAATAATGAGTGGTGCTAACAAAGCTTATCTTATTTGATCTATTATCTTTAATGCAGTTCTGACTAATATGGGGTAATTTAAAGCTCAGTATAAAAATGGAGGAATTAAGAATAAATCCCAATGTAATTTTAGGTTTTGATATATATTATGAAACTCAAAACAGGGAAAGTGCAAGAAGAAAGATTACCAAGCACCCCTGAAAAATAATTGTCACTTCACATTGATTATTGAAACTTTTACACTGACAACAAACGAAAATGTGTTGTTTTACCCACAAAGTTAATTTTTTGTCCCCTTGCTTCATTCTCATTGAAGACTGGCTATGTGTACTTACCACAAGAATCTCCTTTGGCTAATGAATTTTTTTTTTGTTATAGTAGCATTTAGAACTTCAACAAAGAAAGATGGTTAGTGATATCCTCTTACAAAATTGAAGCTTTGTTTTACTTATTCAACTACATTAAAAAATTTACAATGTTTAAATACAGTAAATACTTGGAAAGATTTGGGCCTGTCACGATAGCTATTTTGAGGAATTCATATGAAGCCCAACACTATCTGTCCTCCATGTGGCTGGCACTTTTGATGTTTGTCAGAACAAAATGATTCCAAAAGTTTATGACCTTTGCTTATGATTTTCGCTCAGGCTGCACTAAACTAACCCCCAACCCCTCACTTTCTTCTCTCTGTTAACATGGCATCTGATACTGGCTTATTTGCCGAAAGACTTATAAAAGATAAAAATATTTACTTTGAATTATATTGCCTAATAACTATGGCAAAGATTTATAGCAGAGTTCAAACTCAGAAAAATAGGGTTTTTTTCTAGTTTATAAAGCTTGTGTTTTGTCTAAGTTTGATTTTCAGTCAACTCGTTAATACCAATGTTAATACCATTCTTTATTAATTAAATCATAGCAACTAAACCAACCCAGGTTAATGGCTATCATTTAAGAAAAAAAGTAATGCATTTTGAGTAAACATTATTCCTTGAATTTATTCTTCCACTGCTACTACTTAAGGAATAAACTTTATTTTCATAAAATAAAAAGTATTTTTGTTTGGGAAATCCTTACCTAGAATATTGGTCAACTAGGACCTTTTGGTGACAGGGAAGTTTATTTTATAGAAATTCTATTTGATCCAGCCACTGCTCTCCTGGGCTTGTTCCCAAAAGAAATAAAGTCAACATGCCAAAAAGACACATCCATATCTATGTTTAGAACCACACGGCATGTAATAGCCAAATCCTGGAAACAACCTACCTACCTATCAATAGAGGAATGCTTGAAGAAGATATGGTACCTATATACAATGGAAAACTGTGTAGCCATAAAGAAAGACGCGTGTGAAGCTTTGGAGAGAATGTGGCCACCTTGAGTCAGTAACGCTCCGTGAAATGGATCAAACACAAGACTGACTACGGACGGGTGTCCCTATTACGAAATCCACAGAGACAGTGGTATTTTAGATAGTAAGAAAGAATGGAGAAGGGGAGAGAAAGAGGTCGTGGCAGCAGGGAGAAGCAGAGAGAGAAATGCAGAAGCTACTCACATAGACACACCAAATAGCAGGTACAGAAATGCCACTGAAAAGTTTATAGATTAAAGAAAAAACCTGAAATTTGGAGTTCCTGTATTTATTATTTCATCTTTTTGCAAAATGCTGGATTCAAACACAATAGCAAGTTCCTGGGGTTTCTGTTGCCCTCAGAAGGGAGGGTGACGCGTTTCATTTCAGATGAGTGGCATCAGTGCCTCAGGGTGCAGGCCACACAGGACACCCATAGTCATCAGTGCAAGAGTTTGCATTTTGTGTGCTAGATTTTCAGTCCTGATAACTCAGTGTTTACCAGTCCACGTGCACTCTATTACGCTGACACTATGAATTACTTTTCCCTCATTTCTTAAAAAGAGCTAAAATAAACTCGCCCAAGAAACTTCATCTATTTGTGATTGCTTTCCTCTTTGTTCTGAAGGCTCAAACGATTTATTCCACATGGTGCATTCACGAGTGAAATTAATAATAAGAATACATGTAAAATTCTATTCCTGATACAACTCTGAGCCTGATATGGTCGTGTGTCCACCCCACTCCCAGGTAGCTTCACGGTACAACGTGGGCACTGTTGTTCAAGTGGCACAACACTGTGTTATTTTATTGGACCGTTTTTTGGCCTTCTCACAGGAGAATTAGTTGGAAGAGTCCTCCCTCATGTGCTCCAGGCTGTCGTTCTATAAAATATCACGGCACCCATGAGAACTGGCCAAGCAATTATTTAGTGCCAAAGGAAGAATGGCCACAGTTTGAGGAAGGGATGCAGGGAAGAAGCTGAAGCTTATCCTATCTTCCCATTGAACTAGTAAAGAAGCAATTAGGGAACGTTGTACAAAGTTGCGTTATTTCTTTAGACTGTTTTCCACTCAAGGGAATTACAAAGAATTGAATGAAAGTATTCATTAAAGTGATGGTCAGAGGTACTATGAGTAGTGAGCAAGAGCAAGGTAGATTGGGCCAGATACGAGGTATGGACTTGGGGCAGTTCCCAGGGGAGATGGATGAAGAGAAGGGAATGAGAAGAAATTTTCTTCTGAGAAGCAGAAGCTAGGAAGACCGTGGAAACTATTCAGAAAGAGTTACATCAGATTTGTTGAAGTTGAGGAGTTGAGGGAAGTCAGGCACATGAGATTTGCTAAGAGTGGCTCCATCTATGACCTAATAATATCAGATACAATGAATCCGACCTTTAAATAGAGACTAGTGAATCCATCTTCCATTCTCAGGAAAATCCTGAGGGCACAGGGAGAAATTCTAACGGGGTAGGAATTACATTTCTTGAGGTATTTGTTCTTCCCTTTCTTTTTTCTCCATTCCATGAACGTATATAACAATCTAACTATGGTAGGCCTGCACTTGTGCTAACGTTGGGACTCCAAGCCCATGTTGCATAATCTGGGATTCATGAGGGCAACCCAGTAGAATACAGTCTGATAAGTGGTATCAAGGGGCCAGGTAGAAACGTCCGGGGATGGTGGCCATGACATTTGCCTTGGATCTTATGCTTCATGTTGGGGGTAAGCTTGAACTGGAACTTTGAAACAATTTAAAAAATTCTGAATAGGTAAGGTTAGGGAGTCCATAGAAATACTGAAAGAAGAAGAAGAGAGAAAAGGGAAAGAAAGAAGAGAGAGAAAAGGATAGGAAGAAAAGGAAAGAGAAGGAAAGAAAGGGAAGGAAGGAAGGAAGAAACAACAAAATACAGAAAGAAAAGTAAGCAAGCCATGAAGCAAGTTAGCTTGAACACGTATACTACATGTGGGAAGCAGCACACAACGTAGAAAGCTTGTCCTTGGGGAGACATGACCAGATGTGGAACCAAATATCATATAGATTCAAACAGTGAAGAATCTTGCTTTTCACTCAGGAAGTCAGGAAGCCTGAAGTTTTTGTGAAGCAGGTATAGTCATATGAAGACTTTATGAACTAGTGAGGACAGATTTCCATCAGGATAAATGTAATGAAGAATAAATAGATATACCAAAGCACAGTGTGAAATGGGGAGGATGGAAAGAGAGTTCGCTTCGTGGTAGTCTTAATTTTTTATGAGATTATTTGTTTTAAATCGTGGGGATGTGTTTGGAAGAAGTCTTCATCCATGGCCTATCATCAACAACAAGGAATATGGAGGCAGAGAGAGTGTCCTAGGACATTAAAAACACAACTATTGAGTGACAGCATTAAGGAAGACCCATCAATTAGCAGTGACATAAATTGGAAGGCAATGTGATTCCTTCAAAAAGGGGTCAAGAGTCCAAATACATTCAACTTCACAAGTAGCTTGATGTGTCCATGATTCAATAGTTATATAAAGCTCAAAAGGCCAACATGGAGACATAGGCCTGTAATCCCAGCCCACTAGAAGGCTGAGCCAGAAAGATCACAAGCCCAGACTAGGCAGTTTAGTGGCTTACTGAAAACTGTCCCCAAAAATCAAAAAATAAGGGAAAAAAGAGAGAGAGAGAGTAGGCTGTGGATGTATGAAGGCCTTGGGCATAATCTCCAGAACAAAAGAAATAAAAAAGCTCAACATGATAAGGAGAAATGTAATCAGGAGGTTAAGAACAGGCTTGATCACAAGTTTGAAAGGGAGTTCAATTGTAATAGTTTGGATCCAGAAGCAAAGTAGGCCTGAGAGGATCACTGTGTGGACTGTGTCTTTGAATTGCTAACAAAGAAAGTGAACATTTCCTCTTGTTAATGCAAGATGGCTCTAAGGAAGTGTGGTGGAGTTGTACTTACATGTAGAAGGAAATTGTCTCCTTAGAGAAGTTTTTGACTCCAAGGAGGCTGAAATCAGAAAGGGGTACTTGGCTTAATGTTCAGTGTATCAACAACATCCAAGAACAAACGAGTTATGGTCACATTAATGACTGTTATTAAAGTTATTTTGAGTATCTCTAATCATTGCATATAAATTCTGGAGGCGGGTTTGTGTCTGATTCATTTTTAAAATATAAGTTGTACACAGACTTGACCTAGCAATTAAGTGCCTTATAAAATTATCTAACAAACTACTGTAGAAAGAAGTTAATATTACATGTTTCTTATTCCTTAAAATAGTAAGGATCATTTATCAATATGAGTTCAGTGAAATATTCTTGATGTTGGTTGAAAATCTAAGGACATTGTTGGAGAAATAAAGAAATACAAGAACAAAGAGGTATTTAGATATTTAGAGAATACATCACTATAAGCTGCTGATTTTTCTAGATGTAGAACTGCTCGCCACTCCTAATTTCTTTTAAAATGAAATAATAAACTCAATGTGTATTTTCCCAGTACCTTCAGTTACCATAACACTCCATTATCTAAGAGAATAATGAAGCCTACTATGGTGGTACATACCTGTAGTTTGAGCTCTCTGGAAGACTGAGGAAGAAGCTCAAGTCCACCTTAAGAATTTACAGAGGCCTGTCTCTAAATAAAAGTAAATAAAACATAAAAATAACTGAATAAATTAATAAATAAAGGAATAGAATAACAATGTAGCTCATCCTGAAGATCCTGAGTTCAGTACCCCCCCCCCCACACACACACACACAAATATTCCTTACCACGAGACACAACACATACAGACACTGTAGTTACTAAATTGAACTTGGACACTTCCCAAAGACACAACGGGATGATGCTTTCATGTACACAGTTGCTCTTATACAAATGCACTAGACACACCATAGTGGTCTGTAAAGAATAATTAAATTTTGCATCTGAGAGTTTGGAATATCATGAGAGTTAACATCTCTTTCTTATAATTCAGTGGTAGATGTGGAGTAGCCCCATAGGTCTTTGAAAATACTCTCCCAGGCAAGTCAAGTACATTTTGATAATAGAAGAAAATAGAAAAAAACATGCACATGGGATCCAGTTATTCTTGCAGGAGATTGCTGTCGTGAGGGACACCTCTAGGAAGCCACGGGGAGTTAAAGGATATAATCTGTTGAATTCTACTGTCACAGGATATAAATATTTAGAAAGAGAATAAATTCAGAGTCTGTGTAGCAAGCAGGAGAACGTTGCTTCTTCTTTTTCCCAGCTAATAGCACTCTACTCAGAACGTGAGTGTTAAATGGTTAAATAGGTTAATAGTAACTTTGAAGGAGATAAAATTTGAGCTTTTTCAATTTTTTTATTTTATGTGTTCATCTTCATATAACTGAAATCACCCTACTTCTCACCATATATAGATTCCTTACTAGGGTGTGTCTGGGGGGGTGGGGTGGGGAATGTGGTTGCGTCTTCACCTTGTGCCTCAGGGAACCGTGATCTTTAGCTCGTACTCCAGAGAGGAGAATCTGAGATTATCAGCAGATCTTCCATATCTCTCATTTGTGCCATCCACTTTCCATCCATGCTCTCTTAGTTATTGAACATATTTCATTCATGACAAAAATAAGCACACGTGACCTGAGCTTGGCCAATACCTTCTTGACCGTACGTCCACTTGCAGGAAATGTGCAGCAGTTTGCTCTTCCAGTTATTCTCATTACATCTTCTTCCTAAGTTACTCTTATTCATACACTAAACATACTTCATTTTTATCTGTTCATTTTTTTAAGGCAGGGTCTCACTGTATTATCCAAGCTGGTTCTGAACTCACTGTGTAGCTCAGACAAGCCTTGGAGTTGGAAGTCCTCCTGCTCCAGCCTCATGAGTGCTGGGATTACAGGCATGCACCACACCACCACGCTCAGCTATATGTGGTGCTGGGGAATTGAACCCAGGGCCCTGTGCTTGCTAGGCAAGCGCTTTAACCACTGTGCCATTCCTCCAGCCCCCATATTTTATCTTTAAAACAAACATGAGTAACAGGAGGAAACTCAAGACCTCTCTAATTCAAAGTTCCCTTGAAGGAATGCCATTTTTTGTTGATCTTCAGCGATACATTTGATAGTTAATTCAGCTGATGTTGGCTTCATACTTTTGCTTGTTATGCCCTCCAACACACCAAGCTGCCATTTGAAGGGACATGGTGAAGGAGACCAAATGTAGCACAGGATAGCTGAGGCGACAGGCTTGAACATGCCTGACTTAGGCATCTGAGTTTGTTCTAGGTAACAGAGAAGCCGACTCTAGATTTCTCCCAGGGAGTGGCAGCATCCAGACTGCATTCTGTGCAAGGTATCCTTGGTGCATTGGAAGAAACCCAAAAATGTTCCATATTATGTCTCCTAAATGTGCCTCTGAGGCTCATTTCCTCTTCTTAATTTCAAATTCCTTTATCTGACTCATAGCCATTAACATATGTAGCATGTAGGGAGGAGGAATAAGTGAAAAAAAAATTTTAAAGAAATCTGAAGTCAGATTGAGCAGGTTAATGTCTAGCTTCACTGCCTAGCGACGGAGCACCAGCCTGATTTTATTTGACGTTCTGTTTTCACTCTTCTAAACCATAAGATGGGCACAGTAATATTAGGAAATTATACGAATCAATATGTCATGTCCAGTTCGATCACGCAATGACTACTGGCTCTTGTTTATAGGCCATGGCCATCTCTCCTTACTGTGTCCTAAATGTAGGCTTAGATTTTGAGTCTTTGTACTCATAAAGACTTGGACATCTCTCTCCTTTCAATCAGTGGTGCCACCCCCACCCAAGGAGCTCAAGCTAGAATCCAGGACTCACCTTCACATCCTCCCGTTGACCCAGAAGTCATCGCTGTGTGTTCAGCCTCTCCGTTCTTTTTCTTTCTAGCACTTTGTCTATGGAGCCATTGTCTCTCTACTCATTTTGCTTCCAACTTGTCTCATTCAAACATTTCTCCCCGTTGCACCAAGGAAACTTTGCCCAGAATGCAGTCTGAAGGCTGTCACTCTCTACATGCCTCCTCCCCATGGTAAAGCACTTGCCTGGAGAAGAGGCAGAGGGAGCCATTGTGCCCAAGGAGCAGTCTCCACATGGGCGGAGTTTTCTTCCCGGGAGAGCATGCTTTCTCCACTCTGTGCTGCCGGTCCCCTAATTAGTTAGTCAAGATGCCCTATCTCATTGATATGTGGGTTCCAGGTAATGTTCCCAGAGTCTTGGCCACACAGCGGAATCGTATAACCACAGGAGCGACAGGGATCATTCCATGCCAGTGTGTCAGCTTCTATGGATCTATTATCTTTTAAATTTGGAAAGGTGTGTTAGACCCACAGGAAAAAAAAGAGCAAATGATAAAATAAAGATCATAAGCAACCTCTAACCCTAAGGATTGCTAAAGTGGGATACAAAAAATCTTCATCCTCTTAAGATGCCCTCTGCAGTTGAAGAACAAAATTAATATCCTGCACCTAGGGAAGTGGTTTGGGGGAAAGGCACTAGAAGTTTCCAGAGTTTCACTTCTTTTTCTAAGAAAAGAATTACCATTTAGAATTTTGCTTTGATAAAAGTCATTGCTTGATGCAGAGCGAATCATTTCAATTCTCAGTGCTTTGGACTGCACTTTTCAAAAGACTAGCCTTTCTGAAGATTCAGACAATGAAATAATAGTTATTAAATCCCCTACAAGACTTGGCAGCAGCTGCATGAACTACTATGTCCAATAGAATGGATATTGGTTGTCCACATGTATGATTCTTAGGTCTGCCATAACTTGGTTGCCCCAGGCAATGGTATACCAAGTGTGTACAGTGTCATTGACAGAGAGGAGATTTGGGGTCTGAGCACAGACAGCAAATATGGATTTCTCTTTGAATCCCAACGTAAGATTTGATTTTGGGTCCAAGCTTGACCTTATTATTGAAAAGAAAGGACATTAAACCAGCAGTTATTAAGCATATTGCTGTTGCCTACTGCCAGCGATGGAGAGTGTTTTATGAATGAATAAATGATAATACTTCATTTGAATAATACTATTCCAGAACTTTTTAGATAGATGTTCAATAATAACACATTTAGTGAGAGATAGGAACTATTTCCTTTGGGCTATCATCAAATATCTCTGTTGAAGCCCGTTGAAGCCCATATCACAGTTCGTTATAACTGTTTAATTTTGCATGTTCTTGATAAGATTGGAGCTTCTTGAAGTAAGGAATATATTATTTTGCATATTTTTTGTCAACTTATATAGTGTATATTGCCTGGTAAGTATTCATCTCATGTTGAGTGATGAAATGAAATAACAGTTAAGAAAAGGCTACCTAATTGTGTGTTTCTGAATATTAAATAATGCTAGATTTTCATTTAGAAAAAAATCTTATGATATGCCATTGACTTCCTAGTTTCGGAAGTGGATACATAACATATTAAGTGAAAGGCCATTCTCAGAGTAAATTTTCCTTTGTGCAAATCAGAAAGGAAGTATTCTTCTAGAAAACCTGCCCTATCAAGAATTCTGAGTGGACTTGTCGGGCAACGTGATTAGATATAATTAGATAATTTTTTGGCAGACATACCAATGACTGGAGGTTTGACCTGACTGGGCACTTCACATTGTGTGCCAACACTGAGGTTGGTTTTCTCAGACTCTTACAATTTTAAATACATCACTAGGCGGGAGGGTAAGTCACTGGATATGATACTACGAACTAAATCTTATATAAATTCTAAAATTGTGCTTCCTCAGTAAGCAAGTCGCTTCTTAGAAGCCTGAAAGGTTTCATCCCATTCTAACTTAACGCATATTTTCTTATTTCTCCTGACTTTACTAATATCCATTTTCTCAAATCAAATTACTTACTGTCTGTGTACCTACATTCCCAATTCTATAATTGCTTCTAATTCATTTGTTTGGTACATAATTTTTAAATATTTCCCAGTGAACTCTTTCCTTATAATATAAATAATAGGCTACCGGTATAGCCTGGTTTTCAAAGGCTTGTTTCACACAGATGAGGTCCTGAGTTTGAACCCCAGCCCTGGGAATAAATAAATGGATAAGTAAGAATCCCCTTCTCTGTTGCTTGTCTCAACGGAAGAAATTGTGTTTGATTCTCAGTGTTCAGTCTTTTCCATAGGTTTCTCTCAGTTATCTCGTACCATGCTCAACATTGAATTTTTATCTCCGACCCGATTCAGGTCACATCTGACCAGGCAGTTAACGGTGAGCTTTCCTCCTTCCTTACTCCTTAAAATGAAACACTTTTTATTTGTTATTGAAAACAGATTCTCTGTGTTAGGATTACTATAAATATCTACGTAATGAGTGAACACAAATGCAGTTCATTATAACACAAATATGGAAGGGAAAAATTATAATGAGGATAATTTACACAACACAAAAAAGTGAGATCCCAAAATATAAATACAGATTGCGGCTGTGCTTCAGTAGTTGAGGTCATGAAAGCTATATAAGAAAAGTTGCAGTGAGCAAAGGTGAAAAGAGAATCACTGGCCATACATTTAGGAATAAGCAGGAATGCTCACAGAGGCTTTGCAGGGAAGAAAAGGTTTCTGCTCAGTTTTCAAGCAGGTTACGATGGCTTGTAATACTCGCGTATGGTATTCACCACCTTCGTATTTTCTGACATGGTGAAGGAAATATTTATTTGGAATATTTCTATGGTGGTGTACAACCACTCATAAAATATCCTATTATTAGTAATGGAAAAGAATGAGGCTAGCTTCCCTAATTATTAGCCTACAAAGTTTTATTATTTCAGAATTATATTTTTGCATAAAATTTACTATTTGAATATATGTTTTGTTTAAAAAGACAGCTGATTTTCGTATAAATTTACCTTATTGCACATACAGTTATAGCTAAGCACATATGCTGCTTATATTTTACAAGCTTCTAGAATATTTCATTTACACAGATAAGACATTAACAATAGTTTTGTTGCAAGAATGACTACCTTAATGGGCCAATTCAAAGTTTGGAATTATTTTTTATCAAACACTGTGTTTTTTCCTTTTTTAAGTACTGTTTTTGGTCCCCACCTTCTGCTGAGAATTGCTATCTGTTCTTCACTACATATAACTCTGGAAACATTGATTTGTTCATTTATACAGTTTTGTGATAGTCAACTTTTTTCTGTAATACATTCAATCTTTATGCATCTAAAAAATAAGCGTGTTTTTAAAAATAGTTGTTCAGTATTTTTATCACTATGCCTTGTGCCAAATCACCAAGATAGATATAAAAGTTTTAAAGGGAAATGAGATTATTAGATAATAAACAAGAAAAGTCAACAACTGAAAATTTTTTTTTAGGGTCAGGCAACCCAAGTATGTTGAACCAGTGACATTGGGGTTACAGAAAAACATTCCAGTTATGTATTAAGGTTTACATATTTTCAAATGTAGAAGTGAAAATGACCCCTGCTAATACATGTTCAGAAAGAAAATAAATAACCATGTTAAAAATTCATAACTTTTTTGCTTCTTTCACACCATCCGCAGATTTCAAACATAGTAGAACCTTAATCATTTGAGAAGATGTTGATTGGTCGTTTCCCTATACAATTTTAGACTTAAGTTTTCAGAAGACTAATGGTAAAATCATGGATCCACTTACCTGACATTGTGTGGCAACTTCAAATCTATAAGCCTGATACTCTATGCATGTAGAGTCTGGGCATTTTCAATATAAATCTCTATGCAGCAGAAAAGTGGCTGAAGAGTTGACTTGTATGTGAAAAACGCAGACGAGTTAACTAAATAGAAAACTAGGTGACTTCACACTCAAGACCTATGAAAACTTGCCTCCCTGAGGCTCTTGAATCTTTTTGTCAGAAATTGCATTAGAAGTTTTTACATGCAATGTTTTAAAAATAATAATGTCCCGGCTACAATTTGAAGTCAAGGCTCTGTGACAACATACGATTTGGGTTCACTTATGGACCTGGTCTTTCCTGACATGGAAGTGTCTGTTGAGCAATAAACTTGAATCGCTTAAATGAGCTGAAAATGAAACAGATAATGATAAGATTTAGTATCAATTTTCCCTCATGGGTTTGAAACACCATCACATTTTCAATATCGTTAATCACATTTGAGGAATAGCACCTTGATAACTCTCCTCATGCCTCTGGTCTAATAAAATGTGTGATCTCTGGTTAAATATGCCATTTTCTTTGAATATGGGAATGAGGAAAGTGGAATTTTGCTCACATAGTTGGGAGAAAAGTGGGTCAGAGAGCTCTGCAGGGGCTTTGATGGACTTTAAATCTAAATCAGGAGACCAAAAAGAAATATATGAATGTGAATGGCTTGTACATTGACTTGCAGAGTTGCACAGAATTCATCCAAAATTGAAATCTTTTGCTTATCTATTTTAACCTTCTGTATTACTTACGAGTAGCTGTTCATTTTCCTTTAATTACACTTACAAAATACAGAGTAACAAGGGATATTGACAAGATAAAGTAGAGAAGGGAGGCAGCTCTTTGGAACATAAGAAGACATAAAAATATTTGCTTCAGTTTACCAAACCCTGAGGCTTCTGGGAGAATTCAGTAAAATTTAACTATGAACTTAAGTAACGAGTGCACTCATTCAGACCAGAAGAGTAAAAGACTGGATCGAAGCATGAGGTTTCTACCTTATTCTTATACGACCCTTGGAAGCCCCCAAAAATGTGAATTTGCGTTAGAATGTGTGAGGTCGTGAATCAGCACAAGCCATAGTGGACTCTGAGCCACAGTGGTATCTAGACCTGGGAGTAGGAAAAGTGTGTGTACAAATCTTTCCATAGTTTGTGTGTTCACATTTCCACCCACCTATCTACCTATCCACCCATGCTCCAGCCAAAGTCAAGGGTAAGTGAGAAACAGTCCACAGATGCTTCAGGATATTAGATTTAAGTCTTAATGTCTCCTTGGTCCGGCTAGGTACATATTTTTGTACTACCAATCTCGCCATAGATGCGTGAAGATTATAAAGAACACTAACTGTTGGAATGTGATATCAATCTGGCAGAGGCATTACCTTGAGTAGGAAATAAATAGGAAAGTGCTTGATGGCTGGAGAAGAAGGGTGCTCTTGCTGAACACAGTTTGTTCTAGGTACTTTGTTGGCAGTAACATATGGATGATAATTTCCACCTGCAATACAGATGTTAGTGCTAAAACAGAAGGTGTGGAAAGAACCTCTAAAATTAGCAAATTTAAGGGCAGCAGAAGTGTGGAGTCAGACTCTAATGGACAAGTATGCACAGTGAGTCATGTCATCAAAAGATTTTGCTGTTCTATCCTGTGCACTCCTGTATTCACTGCGAGATACTTCCAAAATCATTTTACATGAAATGATTGTTATATAGGGCTGTGTAATTTTTCCGTTGGTTACGTAAGGATCAATAAATATTGATGAAATGTGTACTGTTTTCTAAGCTGTGAGGACACAAAATAAATGAATATATATTGTTTCTGAGTTTCCAAATGACAGACTTGATGTTTGTTTTATAGGGTGGGAATGGAAATTAAAATAGAAGTGAGCCTGAGGACTAGGGATGTGGCTCAGCGACAGAGTACTTGCTGGCTTGCACACAGTCCTGTGTCCAATCCTGCACATCAGAAGAACATAAATACAAAAAAAGAGAGAGAGAGAACAGTGGAGGAGGAGAGACAAGGTCTTGAGCACAGCGTTATGTTTTATGTATAGGGAGTAAATTGTTGTTTGTAGGTGATCGTTGATTGAAAAGCAAAATTTTAGCAAAATCTACAAACATTATACTTTCCTTATCTAAAAGTATTCCTTTGTTTGGGGGCATAAGTTCTTCTCCTTGGGTTGGCAGAGGCAAGGCTCATTTTATGCTTTTGAAAGTCTCAGAAGAGAAAAATTCAAAACCATCCTTGTTCATACATACATAGCCTTGCTTGTGTGTGAAAAAATAGATGACACTAAGTGATTTATCTAATGCCTGCTAAAGTCATCGTGCCATTTCAGATGCTCAGTTAGAAGTGTGTGCTGAAAGGCCTTAACTGGCGTTTTTATGCCAAAATTATAATCTGTGCATATAGAAATGACATACAAAAACAAACATTAAGAAGTGAATAGTTCACTTTTCACGTACATATATGCACACATACATACGTGCACTTATGCTTGTCAGCAGTTAGATACACGGGACCTGGAATTTGGAAAAAAAAGATTCATTTAAAATTTCTAAGATCGATCCAGTGTTTAATTATAAATCACAAATTCCAGGATAGAAAAGAGGAGCCCAGGGGTGGGTGGGTGACTTTACTCGATCTTAATCCTTCAGCGTGTTTTCTAGGATACATGGACATGTGAGTGAAATTTATTTTCCAGTTCAAGTAAGTAGGGAAAGAAACAAGAGTTATGAACTAACCTTAGGAAATACGTGCTGTACGCACGAAGTTGGAGAAGGCATGAGGACATCTGGTAAGTAGGACAGAGCCAAGATTCATAGGGCTTGGGTTAGACGAAGTGTTCCGTGGCCTGTGCGTCACTAGTCAAGGATACAGTCGCTCTGGTCTTGACTTTTCTTCCTAATTACTACAGAAAGAGAATAGTCAGGAGGTCAAATCTCTACAGCTCCTCACTGCGTCCTTTATTTTCAGACAGGAAGTAATTTGGGGAAAATGACTCTTAAATATTGCCCTTCTCCTGTCCTTCAAAGATTTGTGATTCACTAATTTGAATGTGACTATTGGGGAATTTAGTGAAATCATTGCCCTAGTACGCTCCTCAGCTCCCTCTTTCTCCTAAAAAAGTGTTATCAAAGATTTTAAAATTAAATATGTCAAAATATTTTTCTGAGTTTGTCACAAGTCTTACTATTCTGACATAAGTTTTATGTTCTCTTATTTTGGACTCGCATTTATTCTTAGAGTTGATGACAACTCACTTGGCACTTTTTTCTTCTTTCCATTTTTATGTACATCTAATTTATATCTTCAAACAAGTTATAAGTGCCTTGTAGCTCGAATCTTATCGCGAACCGCTTTTTCTACAATTCAGTTTGGCAACTGCTTACCCAACACCTACAAGTTCTCAGACTTGTCCCTATGCCACAGCCGAAGCCACAGAGATGAGCACACCACCGCGGTATTTTCCTGTTGTCCACCTATGTTGAGTCTGTCTTGTTTGTCACTCTGCGGATGGGTTAGAAGCAGATATTGGGTGATGGATAGAGCATCCATTTGACAGATGAATGACTACTATTAGATATGTTTTAGTAAACTCTACAGAAGTTTCCTCAGATACGTGATAATGATGAGTTACCTTACTTCAAGATATTTTTGAATGTCTTGGTTGGAATGTGAGTATCTGCAGAGAACATAGGCCAGTTAATGTATATATAAGTTGTACTCTAGAAGTTTCTGCTATGGTTTGGATTTTGGGTGTCCCCCTAAAGCTTCCTGTATTTGGAACAGTGCACTGTTAGGAAGTGGGGCTGACTGGTGGGTGCTTGGGGTTTGACCTGAAAGGATGGTGTCAACTTGTTGAGATTGGGGGTTGCCCAGGGCACAACTCTTAGGTTTGCGTTACTGACTTACGTGCCAGAAAATCAGGGAGGTGTGCCCACCATGAGTGTAGGGCCCAACTGGCAGCTTTTACTGAGTAAAGGAAGCAAGTAGGAACATTGTTGCAGTAGCTCCTTTCTGAGAAACTTCTAACCATGCCGGAGTCTCCAGATACCGCCTAGCTTCTCTCACTTGGTTCCTGCTTCACTTGGCCTTCTCTGCAGTGCTGTGGGAAACTCTCCAGCCTCTGCCATGAGCCTTTACTGTTGCTGGCCGCCCCATGAATGGACTGTGTGAAACCTTCTGAAACTGTGAGCTAAAATAAATCTTTCCTCCTGTAAGTTTTAGATGTCAATGTCAGGTATTTTACCGCAGCAAGAAGAAAGTAACTTAAACAGGTGCTTTTTTGGTTTGTGCCAGTGAAGAATACCTGATTTCTGAGCAAATGAACAATCTTCCCCACATTATATATTAGTTTTTTTCTCCCTGTAGAGCAGTATTTTTGGCATAAATTAACATCTGGGTCTTCCAGGTGTTTGTTTTCAGTATGAATTCAGATTGTAATAGAAACTGTGCATTCATTAGAAACACAGTTATTTTGTGTATGTATCTAATTTTCTCTATCTATTTGCCAATCAAAGTTTAAGACACAATAGCACCACTAATACAAGAAATCTGAGATAGTAAGTCTCAGAGAAACAGGAGAATATTTATTCATGGGGCTGTATGGAAGAGCAGAACAGAAGGTAACAAATGAGAATGTGTAAAGCTTTAGTTACAAACCATGTAGGGGATCTGTATATTTAGTTACGGATATTGTATTAAATAATTAAAAAATTGCTAAGAAGGTAAAACCTATGCTAAATGCAGAAATTGACCATTGATACATACGGAAAGGAAATAAAAGACCATCCAGTATTTGCAAGAGCTGTTTTCTTGGAAAGCAGTTAACTTGTCTTTCTACCCAGTGAAGGAAGGATTGTGAATATTAAACCTACTTTTGTTTTCTCCCTCTTTCAGGCTCTACTCTTTGTTGTCCAATAATCTTTACAAGTTCAGGGACAAGTGTCACTTTCTGGGCAATTTTCCATGCCATACCCCAGAGTACTTCAGATGTTCCTTTTTCATTGACTGTTTCTGCATTGCTAAAATGTAATTAATGCTCAAGATTTATTAGGAGAAGCTCACAAGTTAAAGGAAATCTCTCCAGTGCAGATATATGCAAATCTGGCTCAATATCCCACTTAGTGGCCAGTGATTTGAACCTTGAACCAAAGTTCTCCAGGCATTGTTTCCTTTGTATATGGGATATTTTGCCTGCTTCTCTTCCGTATCTGTGTACACACTTACAATTTCTATTCTCTTCTATCCTGGGTTCTAACCTCTGCTTTTTTACCTTTGTCTAATGGAAGTCATTCGTTTCTCTACCAGGAGTTACTCAGTTCCCCACCGGAACTCATTCCATTCTCTACTGGAAGTCATTCTGTTCTCACTGGATGTCATTCACATTCACAGAGGTCATTCACATCTGATGGATTTTGTCCTTTTGTCGAAGCTACAGATGCTCATGGAAAAAAAGACAGGGTTATCCCCTGGGTTTTCTCTTCTTTAATTCCTATTCAGGATCAAATGTGTTTTTCTGTTCATCTTACCACTTCAAAGCAAATTCGGTACTACTAAGATGTACATTTTAAAAATAATTAACCCATTGGACATGGTGTAGAGTGGAAAATACATAATAATCTAAATAACCGAATGGTAGCAAAATTGTTTAGATTTCAATCCAGGCTCGCTTACTTGCTGTGTGACAACGGGCAAGCTGCTAAACTTGCTGTCTTGTTTCCCCAACTTGGAAAGCAATTTCAGATTTTGCTTGAAAGATTAAATGGGTTAATGTACATAAAATAGTTTCTATTATTCCTAGATATCAGTAAGTGCTAAAAAAGTGTTACACTTGTTATTGCCATTAACACAAAGAATTATTATATAGTATTTTCAAACCCAAATAAGTTACTGAGAAGGAGTCTAATGAAAGCTAAGAAGAAAATGGATTTTTCTTGACTTCAGATATAGAAATTGAAAGCATTTGAATAAATGGTTGATTATTACTGAATGGCTTATGGTATATCTTGACCTTTCTCCCTCTTTCTCTCTCTGCCTCCCTCTTTTCTTTCTTTCTTTCTTTTTTTTGGTGGGAAATGAGCCCAGAAGTGATCTTCCACTGAGCTGCATGCTTTCTGAGTAGTTTTGTTTCTTTGCTATTTAGACGATTAGGGAATGAGCCCAGGGATCATTGAGCTACATACCCCAGCGTTATTATTCTGCTTTAATTTTAGTATCAAGAAGGCCCTCATTAAGTCACTCAAACTAGCAATCTTCCTGCTTCAGCTACTCAAGTAGCTGGGTTTATAGGTCTGCACCACCACGCGCTCCTGTATGTCTTGATTTTTAACTGCTGAGGGAGGCAGTGGGCAGTTATACAGTTGTAAGAATCACGTGATTGCCCTGTGGTTTCCAAAGCTTACTGATTTTCTTTTCTATTTTACATGAAAAAATGAGGCTGATGATGTTTTCGCTCTTTGTGATTCTACAAACTATTTATTTGCATTTGTATTTTTTAAATTATTACACATACATGAATGTAAGAATAGTATTAGTTGATGAGCATATGAAGAATTTTTAATGATATTAGCTTGCAAGAAGATTTCAAATCTTGTGTTACATCTTGTGTTGATAGATTTAAAAATAGAGTTGTATTAAATCAAAATTACACTAGAACAGCGTCAATTTTAACATTTTATTTTTTCAAAAAAGTGTCCATAACAGTATATTAATTAACATTACATCTGATGCAAATTTTCGTTTTCTTAAATGTTATTTTTGGAGCCAAACTTTTCTGAGGTTTAGACTGGCAGTAGACCTTCAATGCTTTCTTCCATCAGTCAGAATGGTTATTGCTTGCACATGCCTTAGTTACTTTTTCATTAATGGGACACAATGCCTGACATCCCCAAAATAAAAAGAATTTATTTTAGCTCAGAACTTCGACAGGTCTTAGCCCATTCATTGGTGGCTAGCAATGATGGAAGCACATGGCAGAAGCCCAGAAGGAGGAAAGCTGTTCACAGTGTCAGACAGGAAGCCAAATGAGCAAGGAAGGCGGAGCTAGTATATTTTCTTCCAGGTCACGTCCCAGTGATCCGTCCTTTCTGGGTCAAGTTCCCTTGCCCTGCCCCTTCAGCCCAGGCCCCACCTCTTAACAGCACATGGTTCCATAGGCATTTCATAACATCCGAATGCATGAGGTTTTTAAAGTCTTTTCCAGATCCAAACTGTAACAGCACACAATGATCCAGACTTCTTTTGAGCACAGCTTATAAGCTTTAAAGTTTATTAATATCGTTAAATAGTGCTATGCTTTACATATATTTTATCTCTTAATATCTCATATGTCATTGGTCTGCTCATGTGTGCTGAGGTATGAAATTTTTTGAGCATTACACACCTGAGAAAATATTTTAGTCTCTTTGTATTACTCTTAATGTACACGAACTGACAATGCAAATTTTGTCTCATTTCATTTTATTTATGGAGGGTTATCTCGCTTATTTGCATGTTTTTTGTGCTGGCTACATGTAACTTAATACATTTTTCCCTGGAATACTTTTAGCTGAATCTGTCTATGTGTAGTAACATGTAAATTCACTGATAAAATTCTATTTTTGTAAAATTCATATACAGTATTGCTTTATAATTTTAACAGCCAAGAAAGTATGCAAATTACACATGAATATTTATGTGTGGGGAGGTGTGTATACATGTGTGTTTGTGTCTTGGTGTTTTTGTGTGTGAGAGGTTCATGTCAAACTTTTCACAGTGAATATCCAGAAATGAGTCAGCTGGTCAGAAAGAAGATATTGGAAGTGTTTAATTTTTGGTCTTACTACTGTTTAGACATTCAAAATTAGGCATGCATTAATTTTTTTAAAAAAGTGATCCACATTTAAACTGATAAAACTTAAAATATTTAGTTAAAAAGCAACTTTCAGAGCTTTTTCTTCCACAGTAACTTCCCATATGTGTACGTCTGAGCAGCATGAGGTCATCACGAGGCTAACAACAGCAAAATCTGTAGAAACAAATATTGCATTCTATACCTAACACAAAAATTGTAAGTCATAGCATTTCAGAGATAATGCTGTATTTCGTCAGGCGCCGTCAACCAAATCCAGGTTTATTTCATTCTTAGAATTTCATCTATATTCGCCAGAGATTTTAAATTGAATAACGGACTGACTGTGTGTGTGTGTGTGTGTGTGTGTGTGTGTGCACGAAACGCAAGCGTTTCTTTTATATTTCAGAAATAGCAATACAGTCTGGGGACACCCGCTGGGTGACGGAGGGAAATGGGTGTTGTGTGAGATAGGGACTTAATGAGATAAGGGAATATGTATTTTTGTGAGGGGGAAAAACTTCATAACATTTTTCATATGAAACATACACAAGAATAATGGAATAGATTATATCTGATGAAATGCGGCCCACAGTAAGTTACTGTTGCATGTCTTCCTTCCATAGAAAAAGAATGAATCGGAGACATTCACCTATAATGAAAATTGTCTGTATTTTTCTCAATTGAGAGAGTTCATTGAGACTTCGTAGAACAGTTTTATTACATATTACACGGGAAAGAAAAAAAAACATTTTTTTGTTCCAGTAACAACCTTTTATCGGGCACGACAATGCTGCCCTGCAGTAGTTACAGCAGAGAAAAAGGGACAGCAGCAGACTCACAGCGTCGACGTGGAGTTTCTTTCCAGGGTGGCGGCTTTCAGCAAGTGAAGCGAAGACGTGGCTCAGAAAAACTAAGCCGCCTCTTTCTTCCCTTCCTGTCCCAGCGCCCTTGTCTGTTCTTGCTGTTGTCTGGTTGCTTTTTATTTGATTGAATTTTATTTGTTTAGAGCTTCATTTTTTTTTCCCGGCTTGCTCATTGTAAAGGGGGAAAAGGATACAAAGGGGGGAAAATGTGAATGTTGTGTTATTTTATGCTCATGCTCCGGAGATTTTTAAATTTGAGCAATCAGCAGATTCATAAAGATAGAAGAGTCACCGCACATTGACTGATTTTCTGTTAGGCCAAGAAGTCTAGAATCTTACCTTTTAGTGAGAACTGTCATCTTGCCCACATTTTCAAGGTGACCTCCAGCGTCCTAGGTTGCTCTCTGGGAATGAGTCTCACATTTCCTTCTTTTGAGCTGTCCTACGCCTGTCTGTGCATGTCTTGAAAAGAGCTGCCTTCTCGGGCAACACCACTCAGGGCCGCCCCTTGAACTTGGTTTCTGTGGGTCCCCCTTCCAAGCGGTGACAGAAAATTGATATCAGTTGACTTGCTTGCCTTCATTTCTTGCTGAGATTTGTGTTAGGTGCTGTTCTCTTTTCTGTTGCTTTACCCTAAGAAACATTTGGTGACTTTGTAATTTTTCTTTTTGCTTAAAGATTCTTTAAGAGTATTGCATAAAACCCACGCATTTAAGGAATTTTGCAAAATGTGTTGGCATGGGACAGTTATCCCCACACTCTGGGAGGCTAGGAAGGATCAAAGGTTAGAATATAGCTTGAGCAACTCAGTCAATTGGGAATATAAATCTCAAAATTAGAACCAAACAATGGGCTGGAGATGTAACATGCTGTGAAGGTTCTTGGTGCCATCACTCTCTCTCTCTCTCTCTCTCTCTCTCTGTCTCTGTCTCTCCTCTCTCCTCTCTGAGAATAAGAAATTTCACATTAATCTGGTGCAATAGCACACACTTGCAATCTCACCACTCAGGAGGCTAAGACTGGAGAGTTGTGACTTTAAGGCCATACTCTACTATTTCGTGAGTTCAAGACCAGACTCAACCCATAGCAAGTTCATATATATATATATATATATATATATATATATATATATATATATATCAGGCTTATTTTCTTATTTATTTGACATATCTACAATTACATCTAAATCTTGTTAGTAAAATTTTTGCTTTCTAGATTTTGTTGACATTATCTTTGAGGCTAAACACGAATCACTCTTGCTAAGCACATGATGCACTCTTATAATTCTTCCACGGATCCGAGAAAAAAAAAAAACTGCATATTCTTTGTTGCTTGACACGCATTGTAATGTAAGCATTGATTTTACTGAGATTATTGGTGATGTCACTTAGCTCTTCAGTGTCCTTATGTATGTTCTATAATCTGTTCATTCTCCAAGGAAAATATTGCATCTTTTTCTCTAATTTCAGAGTTGAATTAATTTGTGACTCTCTAGATAACTTCAGTACATACTTTCCTTTTGTTGTTTGGTGGACACAATTTAACACCCAGTTTTCATTTGGTTGTGAGTGGTAGAGATTATCACATGCGAGGTTCTTAAGGATACCAGTTTGGGATAAGACTGACTTTGAATAGTCTATTAGTCTTTTTATTTACACTTGACACCAGAACCATTCCAAGCCTTAAAAATGTGGGAAGACCAAGACTTTAAAGCCAGACAGTTGGCTAACATGTATGTAAATATCTAGCTCTCATGGCTAGCCATGCTGTGTCTCTTCCTATCCACATCACTGTGATCCTCAATCCATGTTCACATTTTATATACTTTATTATACCAAGATGATTTAAATATATATATTAAAATTTTTGATTTTACACTTAATAAATGTGTATAATGATGAATGTAGAAATTTCTATCTTATGAGGCTGAAATTCACTCCATTTCTTTGGATTTTGCTTCAAAACTCCCATTTTATAAATACAGTTGACTCATTTGCCCCCTTCTCAGAGGATTTGTGTTGTTTCCATGGTTGTATTTTTGTTATGTAAACAATATTAATTTACTTGTGCACATAATAGGAGTTCTACTCGCATTTATACCTAGGAGTAAAAATTCAGATCTAGACTGCATGTGTCTTAGTTTAGAAAGCATGCTCAGAACTTTGCCGAAGGCTTTACTGTGATAGCACATTCCTGTAATACTTTCATTTATGGGAGGCTGGGGCAGGAGAATGGTTAAGTTCAAATACAGGCTGGACAACTTAGTGAAAGCTCATCTCAAGTAAATAGATAATATTGAATAAAATACAAAATCATGAGAGCAATCTCCAGTGTCACAAGAGAAAAAAATCACCAAGGGAAGTGCAGACATTTTCAGAGTATTTACTTCAGTAGTATCAATAATGAGATTTTTGTTTGCTTCTTTGGGTTCACAAATGAGATTAAAATTCTAATACACTGTGATCTGGATTTGCGTTTTTTCAGTCATTGCTCACATAGACATTTCTCATATTGATTGCCAATATGTTTTTACTTCCTGTGGGGAGATATCTGTTCATGTATGTTTCTTTCCAATCATTCTTTCAGGTGGCTGTACTCTGTTTATTATTTTTAAAGTAATTCTTTCTAAATCATGATGCTGTTCCCTTTTTGGTTATGCATCCTATAAATGGCACTTGGGAGTTTATACCTAATGTTTTAATCTTTCAGTGATATATTGTACACAGCAGGGAAACATTAATCAAGCTCTCCCATTATGGTTAAAGATTTTTGAAGGTTTCTTTCTTGAGAAATCTGTCTCCAAATAAAGATGTATATAAAAAATGAACTATACATGCTTCTCAAAGTTTATATCTTTAGAGTTTATGTTAATGTCTTTTTTTTTTTTACATTTAGAATTAAGTGAGAAAACCACTCATGCTCTTTGCTTGGGGTTGTGGCCAAATTTGAGCCCATGGAAACCCTCCATGTGACAACACTGTCCCTTCTCTGACTTCTAGATTATTTCTCATGTGAAAAAGTCAAAATTTAACTTTGTGTCCCCTCCTGAGGAAACCGAAGGTGTCACCACCCATGTGACTACTGTTGTCGCTGTGAACAACTACTGGCCTTCCCAAAGTCCGTACCACAACCAGGTGAAAAAGACCCACCTTGTTGGGGCTTTTGGTTGTTTAGACAGCTGCCCTCATCTTACTTCTCCATGATAGCATTTGGGGAACCCAACCAGCATTTGTGAAGCTTTATTTCGTTTCTCTGCTTGTTTCTGTGATGCTGTCCTTACCAGCTAGCTTCCAAGTATAGAAAGAAGCCAAATTAAATCCTATGTATGCTTTATTTCTTGTCCTATAGATACGGGTTGGTATGTTAAAAAAATAATCTATGATGTAAAGACAACTCTTGTACCTCGATTTCTTGAGTTAGATTAGTTTTTATGCGACTAACACATCTTCAACTTCGGCTAATATGTTTCCTCGACTCTCACATCTGTCTGGCGCTGTGTTTATCTCTGTAGATTATGGATGCTGTTCCCCCGCATTCGTTCTCCACGTGTTGTATAAATGAGACGCTGTGCTATTCTGATCTCCTCTTTTTCAGTAACCTCACGTAGCACGTATGTGATTTCTACTCTTTTTACTTTCAACACAACTTTTGCATCAGGTTATATGAATCTTGTGTGTCATCTCCAATTTACTGACCCTTTGGTGAGCCCTGTCTGAAAACTCAAGTCTTTAATTTAGGCAAAAATAAGAAAATGTTTGCAAAAGTTACCTGACTATTATGTTTATTCCATCGATTTCTCTTTTAGCTAGGAATCTGTTACTTTTATAACATACGACCCACAACATCTCAAAGTTATCCTTTTCTCCCATGATTTCCATATACTACTTCTCTCTCTCTCTCTCTCTCTCTCTCTCTGTGCACGTGCTTAGAGGTTTCATTTTATTTGTAAGTAAATGGATTGTGATTCTTTTTTTTCCCCAGTGCTTCTGTTGAAACTTTAATTTAGATTTTCCAGTTAGCCTTTCCAGGAGGCATTTTGTTGCATGTGGTCTAAACATATCTATACGAGAGCAATGTTCTTATTTTATTTTCATGTTAGCAACAATTACCAACTGACTCTCCATTCGCCTTCACTTGGATCTCCTCGCTGACACCCTTAAATACCATATTTTTTTGCTGAGACTCTTAAATAAGATATTTTGCTTTGACTCCTCATTGTTTTTGAGTCCCTCATCACCCGTATGAATTGGGTTATTTGTGTCTCTCTGGAAGTGGAGAGTCATCAGGTGGTAGGAAGTTTGGATCTTTGTAGATTGATGAGAAACCAGCTAGAAAAATATTTCCTCTGTGGTATCATGTGGAAAGAAGGGTCTTTAGTTCCCAGACACCCTTGGATCAAGTGTCTGCCTTCTAAGGGAAAAAAAAATGGTGAGAATAATTCAGTCCACGAGTTTAGTTTCCATGTAGGTACACTTGGCTCCCGGTGTCACCTCCAGGATGAGGCACAAGAAGGCATCAGGTGAACCCTTTCCTTAAAGGGATAGATACTCTGCAGGTTGTTGTCAATTCCAGAAAAGAAAGTGCTCTAGCTGCCATAGATGATCCCTTGGCAGTGGACCAGGTAAAAAGATCAGGTATTCCAAAGAAGGTCATGGAAAACCTATCAGCTTAGTCAGGAAAGCTTAATGACACTAGGGTTTCAGGACGCAAAAGAGGTTACCCCTTTTCATGCCCACCCAGAGAACACTTATTCCTGTCTCCAAGGCCCTCTTCGCCTGGCCTCCTGTGATTGCAAACTTTTTTTATATTTTATCTGTCTTCTAAAGCAAACTCCTTGAAGCCAAGAATTTTATCTTTGAGTATTTCAGACAAGACTGATAAACAGATGTAGCCAATTAGTGGTTTTATATCGCGGTGATCATGACCGCTTCCAGCGCAGGTGTGTAGTAACCTGACAATTCAAATACACAGGATACATACGCGGAGAGCATTCATTCACTTTATGAAAGATGTCTGACCAGGGTTTATGAAATCTCACTTTCTTTTAAACTCATCAATATAGTATAAGACTTTTTTCAGGAACACACATCATATTAAGAAGAAGTGCAATCTAAATCAGTATTTTTAAAATTTTTCTACCTCTAGAATCTTTTAAGATTGAAATTTTGCCAGGTACAGTGCTGCATGCTTGTAACCCCAGCACTCTGGAAGGATTAGACAGGGAGATTGCGAGCTCAGGCCCATCCTGGGCAACTTCTTGATTTAAAGAGAGCATGTCTCAAAATAAAACAAATTTTAAAACTGGGATAAAAATGATGAACATATGATATATTTAAGTAAAATTGATTCTAGTGCAGTTCCCCATAATTTCCCTCACCATAATTTAATGGATTGAGAAACTTCTCACGTAAGTACCAGCATTAGAAGCGTATAGTTTGGTCTCATATTCCAATTTTCCACCTTTCTTCATTGTATTAATTAAAATTAAAATAAAACATGATCTTCATTGCCAATAATCTTAGAGGTCTAGATCATGAATTGAGAAGTAGTTCCTGAGACTTCAGCAGAGTCAAGAAAGTTACTACTTTTTCAGGGGAACCTTTTATTTTTTTATTTGATTCACACCTCAAGGTTTTCCAGAGTCTCTGTTTTGGGTCTTCTGTCACAAGAAATCCTGGAATCTTTTTGATAAGATAAATATATTTCACCTGAGTTCTGTGCTTTGGTTTGCTTCAGGTATGAACTTCATATCAGGCATCTGATATTTTATCCAGTTCTGGACAATTATTGTTGCAGAAGCATATTCATATTGTATTGCTGAGAAAGAAGAGACAATCACAAGACGCCACCATTTCTAAGATGTTTCCTTATTTCAACAATGTTAAACTGTGAAGGCTTAAATGGCATTCAAGGGACAGCATAGGAAAGTGTTTTTCCACTTATGATAAAAATGAAGAACTCTGTGTTTGAAAGTCCTCAAGTTGTAGATCAGTTTGATATCTTTCACTTCCATCATGAATTTTTAATTTGTAGAGCTCTTGACCACATGTGGGAGCACAAAGCAACTCTTGTTCCCAAGAACTTAAAGAACCTTAGGAAATCTCACTCCTCAAAGAAAGCAAGGCCCATCCTAAGAGTCTACATCCTTAAAAATCCACATTTTCCTTTCTTGATCATCACACTGGACTTTTTTTGAACTCTTTCTCCCTTCCTTTCTTTCTTTCAGTCTCTGAACTGAAGATTGAACTCAGGGCCTTTGACGTGAGCCACAACTCCAGCCATCCCCATAGAATCCCATTCTACAATTTTTAAGTATTGAGTAGAATCGCAGTAATTTGGTCAGACTGAGTTTGAACTTGCAATCCTCTTTACTTAGCTCCCCAGAATGCTGGGCCTGTGAACAATTGCCACTGGGCCACATATTTTCATTGAATTTACTAGATGATATTAAGATAAGCCTGGCTTTATTGGAGACCAGAAATTTTATGTAGCCATATATATATATGGATATGGGTTAGGGAGAATCTTGAAGCATATACTTTGTCTCTGCTGATCTTGAAAAGAAAAGTCACCTGTTGCCCTGTGCCTTCAAGCTCTAGCCCCTCTCCTCCTCCTCACACATCAGTGCCCACTGTAACCAAGGACATGGTCACCCTGATGTTCCTTTTCCAATGTCCATCTGCTAAGTTCTTGCCTCAGTATGAACTCAAAATGAATAGGATAATAATTTATCTTCTCTGACACCTGGGTGAAAGTCTCCTCTAATGTTGTAATGTCTTGTGTTCACTGAAGATTCAAAATTTAGCTGTCAACCTTGAGTTACCTTGTTCTGGGTGGGAGGAGCGTCACCTTCCTTGGGACCAGTCCAGCCCGGGTGCTGGGACCCTTCCCCCTGTTTCTTGTCATTCCCTATGAACTGCTACCATGTGGCCAGTACTTCTTAGTGAGCCTTTGTGATAGAGGAAGAGGAAGACAAACAGCCACTAGAGAGAGCATTTGTTCCTTCATTTCTCACACCAGGCTCTGTAGAATGGAAACTGGAAAGAACATGAGTTTTGTTTAAATGTTATCCGTCACTGTCACTTGCCATTTATATACTAAAAAGAACGTTTCATTAGGCATTGGGAGATGTAATGGTTCAAGACTGTCAATTATTACTAGCTATGAGATCTCAGAAAAATCTTCTCATCTCTCTGAGACACATTGTTCTTTTGTGGAGTAGAAACAAACACCCCCACTTTGGGGGCCTTTCTAGCTCACAGGAGGCTCAAGACAAAAAAGGCTGTGATAAACATGAAAGAACTTTGTGAAATCGAAAATACTATGCACCAGGGAAGGGGCAGTTTCTTCATTCTATTCCAAATGACCCGCTCACATGACAGCCATTCTCCAGCTACAGCCTTTGCTTTCCTGGTCCCAGCACTCTGAGTCTCTCTCCTGTGTTGGGACTTGCTGACCTTGGCTCTGGGCACGCTGGATTCAGGGACAAGAGGTTGTCCCCAAGGAGCTGGCTTTAAAGTAGAAAGAGATGTAAGTAATGGTGGCACAGACTGAATGCAGAAGGCACACTTAGAGCTTCTGGAGACTTGAAGTTGAGAAGCGATTATGAAATCTTGCGTTGCTGGTGTGCACACCTTCTCCGGCCACTCTTAGGTTCGAAAGGAGCTTCAGTCATGCACTTACTTACAATGTAACAAGACAGTCGTGTTGTCTGTGTACAAAGCACGTCCACATCCAAGAAGGCAACCCCCTTGTGCAGTTTTGTTCATCTTCATCCACGTTTCCATAAAATCTGTTTGGATGTAGGAAGTGCTGACTTTTCAGAATCTTTCCCTGCGTGACCCTTCAGCAGTGATCAATCCTATTTGTGTGGCATGTAAAAACCCTTGAATTTCCTAAAGAGGAAAATCTGTTGCTTAGCTAAGAAATCTATTCCAACTAATGCAAATTTTATACTTTTTAAAGGCCCTGGTGACCTCTTTTTGTTTTTCCACATTTCAGAAAGGAAGAAGCCTTTATTGCTAACAAACTTGGGAATCTGGTGCATCGGTTGGGTATAGCAAGAATAGGAGTCATCAGCTCGACATCTGATCTGGCCCTCATTCAATTAAATCATTCCATTCTTGTTTTTTCCCTGATTTATTTGCTTCCCAGAAAAAAAAAAATGTCATGAATGTGTTCAATGGTCATTTTGTAAATAGTGTGCATCGCCAAAGAAAAAGGGAAAAAAAAATACTCGATTTAATGCTAAAAAAGGAATAAATTGCTGATCTTTTTTTAACAAATGGCTGGAGGGTTATAATGTATTAGATTTTTTTTCCAGAGGTAATCTTAGATGTGGAGTGAATGAAGTGAGGTCTGTTATCAATCCATAACATCTGCTGCAGTGTCAAGTGATGAAATGGGCGACTCCGGAGCCCGCGACAGCTGGGACGGCTTTCTTAATGCAGGAGGGTATTGTGCAAACAAACAGGCCCTGATACGGTCTATGGTTGTCACAATTATTCAGGCTGGTGATACATCTTCCCGTATTAGCTGCTTGAGCAGTCCTATTTCTTTTAAAAGTAAACTACTGTATAACAATCGCCATCCCAGCCTGTAAGTCAGGGAGTACAAACAGAATTAATACCCCGGAAATAAAATAGAAACAGAAATTAAAATTTATCACTAGAGCAATAAACTGCAAAACAGATGCCAGAAGAAACAAAACAAGGCAAGAAAAACCCACCTAGCACGGTGGCTGCAGAGAGAACGGGCAACTCCAACCCCTGACTTAAAACCTAACTCTGAACAGGGGCAATTCGCCTGCCTGACGCTTTATCGTGTTAGAGATTCAGGTGTGAGGGTGTGTTTTAAGGTAAAGAAATAGAATGTGAGTTTAGGGCATCTGATGTTAATTCCTGATTGTATTGAGGTTGCTGATCAGCATCATGAGCCATTAAAAGCGATGAGGCCCTATAAGTTAAGCATTAATAAAGGTCCTATAAAACGAGAGGGATCTGGAAATGGGGGAGCTAGGAGGGCATTGCCTGGAAGGGAAGTAGAATTGAGCACCATGCAATATGTATGCGAAACCGTCCCCCAAATGCACACGGTGGTTATGTACTACAAATGTTTATTCACAAAAGAGTTCTACAAAGTAAACTAAGAACAAGGGTAGTAATGAATCAATTTGGTATTTGTATCCGTCTATGTTGAAAAGAGCTCCTGGATTTAATGGCGTGTAAAAGGGTAGCTTCACAAAAGTGTTCTGATTACATTTTGGAAATTTTATAGCTCTCATGTGTGTGGACCTCAAATAGACCACACTCAGATGTACTCTATGCTTATACTCTATATTTGAGGTGTACTCAGATATAACCCGGGTTTGACTGACAGGCAAGAGGCTGATTCAAGAATCATTAAATATTCTAGTTTCCAAGCAAGGAGCCCTAACATTGCTCGGACAAAGTCATGAGACCTTAAATCTCAACGAGTCTCACTGACTGATCGTGCAAGGGCAGTGGCCAGAACGGAGACGTGACACACTCCTAGAGGCCTCTGCCTCTGGCCCAGTGCTCAGCCACCACTCAGGCCACTTTGTCCTCAGTCCCCTGGATCCCTGGGACAGAACATAGTGAGGCCGCCTTTCGTGATGTGCCCAGGACAGGCATCTGCAAACCCAGTACAGGTAGAAAATTAAACCCAAAGTACCTGAGTTTGGCTGAGACCAAACTTGAGATATTCAGATATTCTTACTTTAAATTTTAACTAGGTGGCCACTGGCATGAATTTTGCCATGTGCATTTTGTGGTGAGTGTTCACCCTCAAGTCAAGTCCAGGGCCCGTGAAGTTTCCAAAATACCTCTTTCCATGCCTCTATAAGGAACCATTAAACAAGACAGAAATAGAGCCTGCCCTTAGGAAGCTTACTCTGTTATGAAAACGGACGTGGATTTCATAATCTTAAGTATTGCAAAGAAAAAAAAATCAGGGACTAAAATCTGTATGTAAAAGGAAAGTTACCGGGTTTAGGAAGAGGCACAGTGAGTTTGAAGACCATTTCTCTAAGACACTAATCTTTCAGATGAAGAGCAAAGAAAAAATACAAGTTAAGGCTTCAGAGGAGTGAGGCTCTCAAATAGGATTCTAGGCAGGGAAAGGGGCACCGTGCACCATGAGAGGAAGCAACGGGAGTTCACAGGAGAAGGGCAGCTCTGAGCCTTAGAGGCGGCCATAGCTGGGTCAGGGCTTGTTCTGATTGGTTGGCAGACTGCTAAAAGGGTACCTCACCATGCAAGGTCCCCCTTCCAGTAATCTCATTCTCTTTACCTGATTCAGTTTTACTTCGTCTCATAGTATTTTTCTTTTAATAACGGATTTTATAGGTAAATATTATTCTATGTGTTTACTGTGTGTTCCCACTAGGAAAAGAAAAGCTACACAAAGGAAACTATCTGCCGCTGAGTTTATTTGTTTATTTTTGATGTTTTCTGAATGTCATGATAGTTTTTGGCACAGGTACTATGAGCAGTCATGACTTGGGATTTAGGTGATGTCGTTGTGTTTTGCACCCTGCTTCAGTGGCTCATTGCTGTTGTCTACCTGGTCAGTCTGGCTTTTTGCAGGGTAGAGAGAACACGGTAGAAGAAACAGCTCTAGCCCTTGGACTGTCCAGGGCATGAGTTTCTTGCACTCTCATTGTGTGGGCAGGAGCTCAACCTCTTCAACGTGAGAGAGGATATGGAAAATATAGTCTTGGAGAAACCTATGTTTCCCTAAAGAGAGGGGAGTGCACCTGAACTAATTTAGGCATAAGCAAATCATTGAGCCCAAGGAAAGCCCTCTGTTCTCATTTGTGGTAGACTGATACTTTTATTCCAGGCAGACTGTATAAAAAAATGAGCCAGATAAACATTGTATTCCTCTTGCCAGTACTAGAATGAAACTAATAGTATTATCATAGGTGCAAAATTATGGAAGAGAATGATGTTAGTTTCATTCAGATGTTTTAGAAATTGTACATGGTGTATTTGATAATAAGCACTTGGCATACTTTTTTGCTTAGAGATCAATCACAGCACTGTACAACTTAATTTTAACTATTAGATTTAGTCAAAAGAAGCTTAAGCCATAAAATTATAAAGGTGAAAAAATGTATCTGGGAAATTCCCTTAACATTAAAAACCTAATTTATTTTCTGGAAATGCTATAAATATTCTTTCTTTAATTTCCTCAATCTGATTTGGAGAAATTGGTAGTCTAACTGGATTTTTAAATGTTTCTAGTTGACAAAGCTAAGAAACAAATTGACACTTTTTATTAGGAGACTTTCTCACCTTCATAGGATGGAAGGGGAATTGATGTTTCATGACTGAACATTGTTTGCCAAAAAAGTATATGCTTGTTAATTTTCCACATAATATTTTGAGCTAGGTATTATCACTAGCTATGCTTCTGAGTATCTTTCTAGTGTTTCTAGGATCTGCTAGCTCATAGGCAGTAGAGCAAGGAGTTGAATTTAGGGTGGCTTAAATCTAAACCTGAGTAAAAATTTTCTAAGTAGCCCACTATTCATTCACTCATTCATTGATTATCTTGTTCTTAATGTTATTAAAGGCCCAAACACACATTTCTAAATTCTTAGGGGCTTTCACTGTCTTACTTAAAATGATAGTCTCCTCTTTTTTATTCTTTCATAAACATAAATTTGTGATACATAATTATACAGTCAACTTGAGAGTCAAAACACTGAGGTTCCTTCTAGCCCCAGGAAGAATGGCTGGTACCAAGAATTCAAAAAACAGCAAAGGCTGACAAGGCTGTAGATAAAATGGAGTCCTTCTGCATTGTTGGTGGGACTGTAAACTGGTGCAGTCATTATGGAAAACAACATGGAGATACCTGAAATAATGAAAATAGATATCCCATTTGACCCAGTTATATTTTGTCTGAGGATCTTCTCTAAAGAGTTAAGTTCATCATGTAAGAGTGATACATGTGTACCCATGTTTATAGCATCGCAACTTGAATACCTAAATCTTGGAAGCATCTGATATGTCCATCAACAGATAAATGGATAAAGAATATGTGGTATATTTACATAATGACTAGGCTCTATGTCTTAAACATTGTTAACAGAGTTAAACATTCAATAAAACTTACAAATGAACGAGTGGCTGCATGTTTAATGGATACAAATCTACCCTGTGTAAGATACTGTCTTAAATCCTATTGAGGTACAACCTGAAGAATGTTACTTGTGTTTGTGACTGCTTAGGCCAAGAATTTTTAGCTTCTAGTAGAGAAAATAAATCTTATGTAAGTGTAGTAATAATCTCGTGCAGGAGAAACTTTTATAGACCTTCAACCTAAAAAAAAAAAAAATCTCCACTTAAGCCTCGTCTGAAGATGTAACAGGTAGAATCAGTTACAGAGGTGTAGAGAGAAAATTTACACTCAATGTACTGAGAGAAAAATGGGTGATAGACAATCAGGTTCTTTCTGGAAATAAAGAGGACATGGAAGCAGGATATATTTGGGAAATTAAAAGCTGTCTTTCAAATTGTGGATATTTACAAAACCATGGTTAGAGTGGGTGCGTCCTCATTACTTGCAAAACCACATCTCTGTCCCTTCGTGTGTGTTACACCAAGGATGGTCATACCCAAAGGGCTAGAACGCCAACCAGGCAATCTATTCTAAAGCCTTTTCTGATAATAGTATGACAGAAGATGTCTTAATGTTGAACAAGATGTTAAGGGAAAAAAATGCCCAGATAAAACTAGTCCAACCAGATAATGGAATTGGTTGTATTTGGGTGACTTTGACCTTTGACCCTCAGGAAAGTCAGCTCATGTGCTGCTCCTTCATGCTTTAAAAAGGCAAGTGATTGCCATGAGACATGGAAGAGATCTGCTTATTAAAAGAAGAAACCACTGTTAAATAGCTGTTATGTGAAAGGCTCAGGATTAAATGACAGTGATAAAATTCAGTCTTGATGCTGGAAAGCTGTAGTCTATGTAGAACAATCTTCCAAATAGACCTATCAGGGTAATTTACAGAGCTGTTCATGGGCAAAATCTCAAGGATCTAGGTGTATGCAAGGACTTTCTCCATAAGACACCCAATGCAAAAGAAATAGTTCCCAGAATAAATAAATGGATTATATCAAATTAAAGAGTCTCTGCACAGCCAAGGAAATTGTCAACAAAGTGGAGAGCCAACAGAATGGGAAAAATTTTCACCACCTGTACTTCAGATTGGAGTCTAATAACTAGAATATACAAGGAACGGAAGAAAAACAAACCCTTCAAAATCAAAACCAGATTAAAAAATGGGCAGTGGAAATAAATAGACAGCGCTCAGATGAAGAAGTTCAAATGACCAGTAAATATATGAAAAGGTTTTCAACATCCTTAGCCCATAGAGAAATGCAAATCAAAACATCACTAAGACATCGTCTAACTCCAGAGGGAATGGCATATATCACGAACTCAGACAGCCGTCTATGCCGGTGAGACTGTGGGAAAATGGACGAATCAGAGCACACAGAGATACATCCTACAGCGACTGAATGTGAACTCAAATTCACGAAATTACGAAGCTCCAGTTGAATGTTGTTTCAATTATTTAGCATCAGAGGTCTTTGCAGGATTTGTAACTTTATTTTTTTTTTTTTGAGATGATCTCATTGTGTAGCCCAGGCTGGTCCTGAACTTACAATGTAACCCAGGCTAGCCTTGGACTCAGGCCGATGTTCCTGTCTCAGCCTCCAGAGTGCTGGGATTACAAGCGTGGGCCACCATGCCCAGATTATGTGGGAGTCAAACTGAGGTACTTAGCTCTTGCAAAGCACTTGCCACTTCAACCACTGAGCTATTATTCCTGCAGCCCCTGACTTGTGACTATTAATAGCAATTGTTGTTGCAGTACATGCATTTTTTTCTTTTTCCCTTTGCTTTTTTCTCTTCTTTCTTTTTTCTTCACCTTCATTTGCTTTCTCGTCTTCCCATTTCACCTCTCCTTTTTCTTCTCCTCTCATCTTCTGTTTCTCTTTGATCCAATTTCTCTCTTCTGACAAAGCCCAGATTTTAAAACAACTTTTTCAGACCTCGACATGCTGACAGTTCCTCTAGGATTTGTAATTCCTTGGAGTATAATGCTTAGTTTTTGACTTATATAAGTAATTCAGAAAATATAGCTCATTTTTTAAAAATGGTTTTTCAAGTTGAGGATTAAAAATCGAATCTGGTACTTCAAGGGACGCCATCTAACTGTGATTGTTGCTCTGATCGGCACTCCAATTCTTTATTTGAAGATACATTCACAGGTATGAGAATATGTGCCTGAGTTTTCTATTTTTCAAATTATAGTTGAGAATCATTATCAGATGGATAAATCCGTTTTGTTAGTAAATTTTTCTACTGAAATAAAATATAATAAATAATATCAAACTTCCTCGCACAGAGAAAATGTAAGCTTTGCTTACAAAACATTTTTACATGTGTAGATGCATGTTGACTCATGATTTCATTTTGGAAAACAGAAGAGTTTGAAAAGTGTGCCTAACGTAGACAGTCATAACCAGTAGCAGTGTGAAGGAATAATACATTTTCTTTTAAAAGGTCAGAGTACTACTGACAGAGACCATGAAGGCAAGTCATCTGGTTAGGTTCATTTCTAGGTGTGCATTGGGAACAGGAGTCAAAATGTTATTGATATTCTTAGACATAGTAATTACATGCCCCCACAGGTTATATCTCCATTGGTTTTTTTTTCCACTATGATCAAAGTTGCCACTTTATTTCTGAAACCAAAAATGTATTTCTTGCTAGAAACTAGGAATTAATTTGGCAATTTTTTTCCCTCAAGGACAAAAAAAAAAAAGTAGTTAAAACTTAACTAGTACTGAAAAAGAGTCTGTTTTGTCTCACTTGTAATCCTGAAAGACTTTGTAATGCCCTTTCCATAGCTCATCCTTCCAACCTTTTATCATTGAAACCTCAGCATTAGTGACTAATTTTTCAGAGAATTCAGAATTTTGTAGAATGAGTCAAACTGCTTCAAATCCATAGGACAAGTCTCCAGCAAACTGGTTCTTCCACTTAACTTTCTTCTTTTTTAATTGGTCTTGACTGACGATGAAAATTGCTTTATTCATTTTCCCATTGGTTTTGAATCTGTTTGAGGGTTACAGTAATCTCTATTTAAAAAGTTAGCTGGATATGGGAGACAAATGAGATTTCTTCCTCTTTTACTAAATCTAACCATTCACCCTCATCTTTCACAGCGAGCCATAACTTTTACATCACTGGGGTCTCCATACAATGCCCGTGTTGCTAAGTGGTGAGAGCAATTCACTGATAAAGTCTTTTGATTAGTCACAGACTGCTTCTGTGGGTGTCAGCTTGTATTCACTGCTGGCATCTTTAAGCTGTTCGGTTCTCCAGGAACTTTGTATACTCTGCCAGTTAATTACAACTTGTGTGATCTGGAGATTGAGTTGAGTTGATGGACATCAGTACCCTTTCAGGATAGGAAACTGGTGAGTCCACAAATTCTGAAGGTGTCTGAGGTGACGCTGCTAGGAGTAGCTGAATCTGTTTTCTAACTTGTGCTAGGAAGTCAAGATATTCTCACTTGAGCGCTCCTGAAATTCCTTCTACAAAAAATGCTTTCTACTAACCCAATATGATTCTCAACGAAACTATCAGGAATTTCCTATTATGAATTGGCCACCTTTTTTTCCCCTGCTTACCATCCAATAAAATAATTCCAGGAAATGTTGAAAATTAATAAAGTACCTTCATCTAAAGATGAGGGTGTCTGTATCAGTAGTTCTGAGAATAGCTAGTGTCTTTGTGGAATGAGAACAAAGTTTTGGCTTCAGCCCTAGATCTGCCACTTTCTATCTATGGCCTGGGTAATGTCACCTGGACTCTGTTGGTGTGTGTAAAGTTAGCTGCTTGCTCCATGTACCTAAAGAGGTAGTTTGAAGGATTTAGGAGTTAGGACAAGTGCATAAAGAGAAGCAGTGCTATTTGGTGGTGAGGCAGCTCTCAGGCTCTGGAGCCTCCTGGAAGCAAAGAGTAGAGGGAGAACTATCAGCAACTGGGAGGTGGGGTGAGGGTGGAAATGTGGGTCAAAGTGACACTGCTTCATTTGGGAAGAATAATTCTAATAATGATACAGTTTAGAAAATTACTAAGAAAATAACTTTTAAGGGTTCTCACCACAAAAACACACAAAACGTCTGAGTGATAGACAAGTTAAAGAATTTGATTGGGCCATTCCAAAATGTATCTCTGTGTTGTCCAGCATAAATACATACAATTTTACTTGGTTAGGATGAAATAAAATTTTTTATTACGTTAATCTACACTACTAATCTCATGACATTGGAAATGTGAGTTTTTTTTTTTTCTGAGTGTTTTTAGGTTGGAATTTAAGTTGGCAACTCAAACTAGAGCCCTTCACTCTTGTGGAAAACATTATCATCTCTGTCTCCAAAGAATATATTTAATCTTGATCGAAAAACTTCTGTGTATTAGTTCAGATCACAAATACCTTAAACAGACTCTATTTCAATATTAGTGCCACAGCAATTCAATTGTACTTTTCAAGAGTGAAAGTAGTCAGAAGCAAAAATAAATGCCTGATTATGGCTGAGTGTCAATAAAACTTTATTCATAAAAGCAGGTCCTAGTTCAGATTTTTGCCTGTCTGCACAACTAACTTAACCTCTCCAAAACTGAAAGCGATGATTTGTATATTGTTGAGCATGAGGGTTGAAGTAATGCAGCATCGTATCTGACCCATTGTAAGTACTCAATATCTTTCTTACCTTTTCTTTTTATTGTTGCACCTTAAAAATAGAAAATGATGATACTAGTTTTGATCTTTCAGTATCTGCCCATAACATGTTTGGATTATTGTCATCCCTGTTACCTCCTTTTCCTTTTTCTCCTCTTTCCCAGCAGTCTGCTCCCCATCTCTAAGTCTACCTCTCCTTAATTACATAAATATCTTGTTCCCTTCCCAGTGGCCTGGGTGTGATGGAATTACACGAGGCTGGATCCAGAAGCTTTCACTGTGATTATGCAGTTTGCTCAGCTTCACGTTGCTCACGTATAAAGCGGAGCCCAATGTCATCAGCTTGCGATCCTTCTCTAAAACTTTAATGTAATGAGGTATGCAAAATTTCTGCCACAGAACAAGTACAAAAGTGAACTATTTTGAGCTTCCTGTTAGGATTCTCACTTGAAGTGTCTCTCTGAAACTTTACCCTCCAAAGATAACTCTGTCACCATCCCTATAATAGTAGCTGATTTGGGAACCCTCTCTTTTTGGCAGCAAATCAGATTCCCTGAGAAAGACATTCAGCTGCCTTGTCCTTAGCTCTCATAGAACTTTAGAACCGAAACCAATGTGAAGATGAGCTTTTCCTTCTCATTTTACAGGTGAAGAAACTGAGCTCTCTAGAGATTAAGTGTCGTGCCCACAGTCACTCAGCGACTCAGAGCAGGGTTCATACTAGGACTCTGCGCCCATAACTGTCAGGCCAGTCATTTCCTAGTACCCTGGAGTCAGCTAACTTCATCTGTTTCCATCCTGTTTAAGACTGGAAGTAGGGTCTTCCCTTTTGAGCTGTCTAGTTGTGCATGTTAAGACCAGCAAATGCAGAATTGTTACACCTGGTTGCATTGCACAGGAATTGGCTCTGGCCAATCCCAGAAAAAGGAGTTCAGTAAGTAGAGGAGGTGTCCAATTGCATCTCTAGCATATCAAGTGAGGTACTCGGAGGATAGCCTGGCTGACGTTCGCCGCTTAGGATAGGCTTTCAGTGGCATTACTTAACGTGTGAACCTGCCTTCCATTGGAGCCCACTCCACAGGGCCCATGACGCTATCCACACTATTCTTCTCTGCTGATGCACCTTAGAAAATGTCACTGCACCAGCCACAAGTCATCCGTGGCATTTGGAACCCAAAGAACAATGACTTGACATTTTGAGCTGTGGAAATCGGAGCATCTTGAAGTCTAGACTCCGTGCATGTGCAAAAATGGCCACCTCTTCCTTGTTCTCTTGGCCCTTCAGTCATCATCCCCTCTGTGGCTGACCACATGACCTATTTTGTCCCTGTAATGAGCTCAACTTTACAGGAACTGCATTAATTCGAGATCTTAATGATCTTTGATAGGATTTTGAATCCATGTTTTTGGCTTTTTTATTCCCATTTTCAAAAAAAACCCAGACATGTAGGGGTCAAAAGGCTTTTAAAATCATCATCCAAAGAAAGACCTGTTTATTTGGTAGAATTAGAGCACTTCTCATTTTGTCTGAGTGTGAAACTATATTTAAGTATATTTAGGCGTGTATGACTGTTTTGCCACTAAAGGTATGTGTGAAATAAATGCCTGTATACTAAGGGCCAGCTCTTAAAAATATTTGTTTTTCAAAAACAAGTTCGTTCTCTCTCTCTCTCTCTCTCTCTCTCTCTCTCTCTCTCTCTCTCTCTGAAACAGCTCTGTATCCGAGCTGGTCTAGAAGTGTGTTTTTAAATGACAGATCACCATTTTTATTAATTAACAAGAAAACCTTGTCTTACTTTGGTCAAACTGAGAACATTTAGAGTTCATGTAGAGTTCAGTCAGAAGTAGGTGTTGTGAAAAGATATTTCTTAAATGCATTTATTTTTACACTTATCCATCTTACATATTTATCCGCTTTTGTATTTCTTTCTTGATAGTTTTTTCTTTTTGAATTAAATACTCTTAAAAATCATATTTCCCATAAAATAGTCAGATAGGTGCCTGCGTGCATGTGTAAGGACAACAGCAAATGTACCTTTCTTTCTTATTTATGCTTTTTAAAATATTGGTACAAAACAATACGTGGTGGAAGAATCAACAGAAATGTAGAAGTAGGTTGCTGTTTTCTGTCGCTGTATACTTTTTCCATATGCAAAAATTCATCTCAACATTTGGAGCTGGAAGGCACACAGCTGGTATCGAGTGACTGTGGCATGGCCAAGCTGCCACTTCCTCATGGGCTCTGGTCCCAACCCGCATTTTCCATTAGGGTGCTTCCATCAGGATCAAATTCCTCTTTAGGGATAAGAGCTGATTGTCTTGTCTTCCTGTTCCCTGTAAAGGCAGCTTGCGAAAGCCCACAACCAGCAGACTTATCAGGAACTGATTTAGTTCCTCCTAAATGTATTGATAAAAGAAAGATCTGCAGGGCACTTCAACCACTCATCCGTGACACCTTCTTGCCACACCCGTTGCCTTCCCTGTTTCTATCCACTTGAGTCCTTCGTATGCATAAGATCTGGTACCCAAAGCAGGAAGGGTTCATGATTATATCCTGGCCTTATAACTCTAAACCAAGTTGTTCACTGTTCAGGATAATGAAGGAGTTGAACACACACAGATAAATCAAGACAGTCCTACCTCACAGAACTACATTAATGCAAGCATTTCGGTAATGAGTCAGGAGCATTCTGGATCGCAGTGATCTGCATGAGGCTTGCGAGATTCATCTTCTTGGGGGGCATGCAGACAAGTTTTCAAAAGATGCAGCACGCAGGGTTTGGACATCGTTTTCAGGAACTTACCAAAGATGATCCTTCTTCCTCATTGCCCTTGAGCTATAATTTTAACCTTTGCAGTCAAACCTATAAGAGCACAGCAATTTCAATATTCCTATTTTAAAGCTTATTCTGATCGTGTGGTTTAAGACACATCATATTGTTTCTTTCTAAAGATAATTTTGATCACTTTTTATTATTCTACATATTTGAAAATAAAGATTTTCACTTTCATGGAAATAATTATTTTGTGCCAACTATAATCTTAAATAAAAATCCTCTTATCTTGAATGAGCTGTTGTTAAAGATCATACATTTATTATGCTAAAATTGTATGTATTTTCCACCAGAAAACACAGGGATGTGAAGACAGGAAATTTTGGAGAAAAAAAAAATCTTAACTAATTTACTAGACCTCCAATCTGATACTATAAAGGTTGAGGATATAAAAATGTAAATGACAGTTATAATTTAGAATTCTTCTTATCCAGCACTTTGTAAAGAGTTTTAACTTGTTTCTCTGGCTTGTTGGTAAGACAAAAGTATTGGCAAGAACAGAATCTGACAGTATTTGAGGGCAGGATAAGGAATGGAAGGAAACAGCGTGATCTGAACGTCAATGGGTGCTAACAAGGGAAAAAAACCTTATAAAACACCTTCCCAAAGGTCTCCTAACGTTCAGTATTTAAATACAAACAGTAACTAGTGTTACCCCAGCTGCTCTCGGTTTGCAAAATCTATCAAAGTACAGCGTATTGGAATGAGTCCTGAGTTTCCGTTTACTGTATCTATCCAGACACATCAATTCTTTTTTCTCCAGCCTGATAAAGTGGAGCTGCAGCAGACAAATGAGTTTGTGGAGCTGACATAATGTGTTTGTCACAAAGAAGCGCTGGAGAAAAAAAGCGTGACTTTGATCCTCAATGAGGTTACGATTTTACAGCACCATGAATTTAATTTGAACTTGATGCCCAAAGTCACCGTTCCCTGTTTATTGGCCAAACTGTATTCCTGTTTCATCCCGCAACCTAACGCAAGTAAACCACTCATTCCCTCAAAGAAAAATGTAGAGATTCTTATGAAAAGAGGTGATTGATGACATCTTTGAAACATGATTAAAAACGACTCCTGAGTTGGGGGTCTGAGATAAGCGAAGAGGTTGGTAACTGCTTTTCATAAACACTGGGTCTGAGGTCAAAATTTCAAAGGAAATTTGATTTGTATTTAAATGATGATACACGTCAGATGACTTCTAGAGAATTATCTCTAGAGAGGATTTCTAGAGCATTATTATTTCTAGAGGATTTGTGTCTAAATAGATCAATATGTCTGAATATTATATATATATACACACCCGGAAAATGTCAGATATATTTTTACAAAACCATTCTTTCCTTTCATGGAGACCTGGGTGTTTTTTGAAAATCAATGCTTCATTTCTGAGTTACATAAAACAATTGCCTGTTTTTGTTGCTGGACTCCTTCCAATTAAATTAATTCACCAGTCTTCCTTAGCTCTTCAGGAAAATAAAAATACTGTAGGTGGGATCTGTCACTTGTAAACAGATACAGGACAGAATACAACGGTGGGCTCCTGCAGACCAATCCTCCAAGCAGATGAGCAAACAGAGCCTTAAACAATTACGGTGGAAGAGAAGATTCTTCCTCTGATATCTGGTGCCATAGCCTCCCAGCTTGGTTCTTCTAATGTTTTTTTCATCGTCTGTACATCATTAGCCCAACTAATAAAGAAATGAATTGTGATGAATGAAAATTGGTACTGCGAATCCAAATCAATACATTAATCCCAGTCTGGCCATAAAGCACATGTTAACATAATGAGATACAAGCAGGGCAGGAAATATTGTCTCTGCCAGCAATCACTATTAAAATATATCTCTTCCATCAAATGTTTGGCTGACTTATACTAAAGAAGTTATACTCTCCTATTGCACAGGGCTTTCTTATACCTTGCATAATTATTTATCATTCAATAAAATAATGAGTGTACCATACCTGCTCGTACTCTCTTAAATAATATCATACATATATCTTTTGGATTGACTATTAATAATAAAGGGCAATGTTTACAATATACATCACAGAGGTTTTTCACAGCAGCTTGAATTACAGTCCTACATTAGCCAACCTATAAACTCTGCACATCCATCGTGATCTCGGTTTTCAGCCTACTGTACACCTGAGTAGATGGAAGCCGTACAGAGCCACGGAGATAAATAAGGTGTGTGAGGTGGATAGAGAAGAAAAGGGCCTAAGAAGCTGCAGTCCTGGAGGAATGGAAGGTTTCCAGGCAAACAGGCCTCAAGAGCTCCATGCCAAGGAAGTTTGATCACGCACAAAGTGTCACTTCCTTTTTGAGTTGCCCCAGGAAAACAGTTGGTGCTATTTAATGAGTTGATGATTTCTTTAGTTAAATCTGCCTACCTTGCCAAGGCAGGAAAGCAAAAATTTATTTGGACTTCATTTCTGAAGCAAGTTCAGGTAATAAGAAAAAATGAATTCTAAAAGACTAGATTGCTGAGAAACATACAGAAACACTGAAGCTGTTGTCTCATGTTATCCAAGTGAAGTATGTGTGAGCTAAAGTATTTTGCACAGGTACAACCCGAGGCTAGGTAAATACGAGGATGGCAATAAGTTCAGATTTGACTACCCCGGGTGCAATTCCTAGAGGTGCTGAGATGAACATTGGTGATACTCAGGGACATACTGTTTGTGCCTCCTGTAGGTCTGCCAGCACAGTGGCTAAAGATGTGTCTATGGGATGGAATAACAAAGCCACAAATTAGATACGCACCAGAGCATTGTGAAAGATTCTGCCCAAGGAGAAACCAGCACACCCATGTCCAAGACATGCTCTGCACTGCACCGGGTAATACTCACCTTTCCGTGTGGCTGAGCAAGTTGGGCCTAACAACAGACGACTTCCCGCTCTGTGTGCAGTGACATTTCTGAGCCTCCCCAGCAGCAACAAGTATCGGTTAGCGAAAGCTGCTATACTCACTGAGTGAAGCTCCTCGGGGCTGAATTTGGGCATCTAACTGAGGGAAGGATGAAGTTGCTCTTCCTAAAAATGTAACGCAACTGTCACACTGGCTACCAACTAGTAGTCTTAAATTATCTTCATGAAACTTCTGAGAGATCAGTTAGTATTAGTTTCCTAATGTTTAAAACTGAGACCAAATTTGAATCCACACAGTTCATCAAGCTACTCAGCCAACAAGCGGCAGAGCACACCTGTGAGCGTGTGTTCCTCATACTCACTTCTCCACCTCACCCACATCTTCTAACCCTGTAGCCAACAAAAATTACTGCACATGGAATCAGTGAGGACAGTAGGGTGTGAACAACAGAAGACTGAGAACAACAAGGAATGCAATTACCTTTCTTGTCATACTAATTGAAATTATTGACACATTCCACAGAGAGGGACAATTTGTTACTTCTTCTCACTCTAATATGAGAATGTTAACATTAACAGAAAAATCATCTGAAAGAAAGTAAGGATGCATGTAGTCATCAAACAAACAAAAAAAACCCCAAGGTCTATATTCTCTTTTAATTTATAAATTCATTAAAAATGTGAGACGCAGATAAAATGCATAGTCCCACGAAAGATAAAAGCACATAAAAATCACTGACCTATCACAAGTCAAGAGCCAAGAAAGTATGAGATAATAGAAGTGACTGAGACTGAAGTCATATGACTATTTTAGAGTGAGGCCTGACATCCAGTGGCCTCCCAAAATACTACATTTTTTCCCCCACAAAATAGAGTTTCCATTTGGTTGCTGTGTTTGGTTTGGCAACTTTCCATGAATTATTAGAAATTCCTAGAATTTGATCATAGTAGTGAGGAATCATGGAGATTAATGTGTTGAACCAGATTATAATGATAATTGCTATTTGTGTTTATCCAGGGAATTAAAAGAACCTTAACTGGGCTTGGTGACTCATGACCTACAATCTCAGCACTCAAGTTTGAACCCAGCCCAGGCAATTCAGTAACTTAGCAAGACTATCTTGGAATAAAGTATAGTAATAATAGTAATAATAATAAAAGAATGGAAGATATAGTTCAATGCGACGGCCTTGAGTTCCATCCACAGTGTCACACACAGAGATACAAGGGCAAGAACTTTTTTCTGAAAGTATCTTTAAGTTGAAGCCAAGGCAATGATTTGGGGATAAAACTGTCATACAGACGAAACTGTCACACACCTTAATAAGTAAGTTACTAAACTTGACGCTCACACACTTCTCTCTGTGGTGCTCAGGAGCAAGGATGACTCCAAGGAGGTGTCACCCATGTCATCCAGATTCTTAAGCCAGAGGAGATGGGGCAATTTGTTTCTGGTGGAAATTGCCAATGAGGCATGAGAACTGAGAAGGGCTTTGTAAGCAAAGACAAAGGCAGTGCGTGACGTTCTGGGGTAAGAGCCAAGACCGCCGCACCGCGATCTCGTATGAATAGATAGAAGTGCCAGGTGCCCTTCTGTGTTCCTAGGGAACGTCCAGCTCTACAGCAGAGTGTTGTCTACATTAGCCAGAACTTTTTGCCGTGTCATTTCCCACCAAAACAGACTTAGAAACCCATTCTCATTTTCCTTAAAGAGCACTATCTCTGTTACAAAAATAGTATTTTCAGCCTCTTACATATTCTTCCATGATACAATTATTTCATAAAATTATAAATCTCAGACTTCTTCCTATTAAAAGCCAGTGGATACAGATTTTTGAGGACCGTCATGAATTATGAAGTCTGCCCATTATAACTTAGAACTCACTTGACTCACAAATTTTCACGAAATATTCCGTTTTAGAGATTACTGACTCTGGGTAAATAACCTCTATCACAGGGCAAAGCTGTCATGAAGCACGGAGAGGGCATAGAAGCAAAGCCGGGTGATTATAAAACTAATTGTGGCGGACAGTGACATCTTGTGGACAGAGGGGTCATGGATTTAATTCAAAATTTGTGTATGCATACATAAGAAGGAACATATTACCCCGCCTGTGTTACATCCACGAGGTTGACTTTGAGGTTGGTCATTTGAGATTCGAAATATTGCATGTACCTGGAAATAATAGTGTATGTGGAAATTAAGTTCCAAAACATTACAAAATCTTGTGTAACCTATGAAGACAATGTAGAGTTTACATTCGAAAGCATACTTATAAAGTCTAAAAACTGAACGCAGGTTACAGATATATTCTAACCTAGCCATCTTACAGATGAGAAACCTGAGACCTTAGGGAATCAAGCAACTTCACCATCTTGGGGTTCTATTATGGTAAATTACAGCTAGAATGAATGTATCAGGTACATAATCGGTATCTATTGGGGATATTCTACTTTGAATGTGATGGATAGTACACGCCAAAATATATTGTGAGGATAGAGAACCTAAAATCTCACAAAATGCGATGCTCTTTGGAGTGCAGTCAAATCTTTGAAGTATAAGGCCAAGCATAGTAACGCCAGATTGTACGTAGGCATCATAATTCCAGGAGGGAGGATCTGAGATGCCCCCCACTCTTACTAAGGCCGAGGAAAGACTTCCATTTGAGTCGCTAGTGGTGACTCTCACAGAAGGTGCCTCAAGCCGAACCCAGATCGGAGAGGAACAGGAGAGATCGGAGGCACATGGACTTTGTTAGAGCTGGGAGGTTGCTAGGTGAGCCTCAGCTAGTTAGAAACCACACAGATTTTCTTGCTGCCTGCTCATTTGCTCCCCAACGACACCCACTTTCCTACTTTCCCAGTAAACACACTACCCTAAAAGAAATGACACATTGGTCATCGATTGCTCCGTTAGGATGCTTGCTTTGAAACGGCTGCCAGTGTTGTTTGGCTGATCTACTGGGAAACAGAAAACACCCGAACATTCTAACAAGCCCCAGGAAGCCAAAGGATAATATCCTACTGTTAATCAATCCCTTCTTCTTTCGATGGTTATAACACAAGATCTGCTATCATTTAGATGAAGCAAATAAATGTACCAGCCCATACTTGAAAGGCTTTGATAAGGCCTTAAGCATTTTTCCGTGGTACCAAGGCACTACCAACTCTGTAGTTATTTTATGCATCTATTTCTAATAAAGAACTATGACTTTCCTACACATCAGCTCTGAGCTGTTTCGACTTTATTATACAAGTCCAGATCAAACATTTGCAAACACATGTATACACGCTGATCCATTCTGAGTACTCCCTAGTCACTGTCTTCCTCTTCGTTGAAGACCTCCTCTTCCATAACTCCACTGTATTTCTACAAGCCAATTTATCCTGATTTTGAGCTCCACTTAACCTCCAGAGGTTGTTTTTTGTCAGAGCCTGCAAAGCCCTCCTATTTCTGAGATTCAGGGGTGTAATTCCTTGTTGGTCTTCTCTGTCTTCTTGTTAAAACAATAATCTCCTTCACAGTTTTCTGTCTTAAACATCTATTGGGTCATGGCCTTAAGAACCAAGCTCATGAACGGTGATTAAATAACAAGATGGGGAGGAAGTTGAAGCTCTACCTTTCTGGCCACTCCCACCTGTGGCGGGAGAACCTTCTTTCCCGGAGCTCCGCAGCCCCATCTTTTCCAGAGCTTTGTAGCCGCAGCTTCGTTGAATCTGCGTCTGAGGCAGCTTCTCCTTTTGCCCAATCACGTTTCTGCTCCAGCCCTCTCACAGGTATCAATCCCTAATGTATATTTTGTAGGTAATTCCAATCCTCAGCTAAAACCAAACACATATTATGGAAAGAACACTTGAAATCAAATTGGATTGTGTCCTCCCGAGGGTTCCTAAGCCTATACCTGCAGTGACTCAACTCCTTTCCATGTGCTCTGAATTTAATGTCATTAGCATTTAGAGAGAATTTAGGGGAATGTGTCAGCTTCTGGCCCATCCTGCTGGTAGCCAGTGCTGCTCTGCTCTTTACACAAAGACACTTGAGCTTTTGTTTTTCTTTCTATACCAACTCCTAGTCCCAATGGAACATGGGCAGTAGTTGAGTCTCTGTTGCTTCCTATATGATTGACTGTGGCCTTGATGTGTTGTGATCACCTGTTCACTTCATACCACGGCCCTACACTGCCCTTGGTGCCGCTCTTGGGACATCACTCCCAGATGACGATGCCGAACCCCAGCAAGGCACTTGGAAGTGTAAAAACCAGGCACTAGATGTTCCCATAACTGATTCTGGCTGACGCCAGGTCGCTCATTTTCCAGTCAGACTTCCCCTTGCCTTGCTGCACTGAGTGGCTGCACAACTTCTCCGACCGCAGGATGCTCGCTGTGCGCCTATCGTCTGCACCTTGAAGGCTTTCATACAGGTCAATCTACCAAACTCCGCCACCTCTCCAGTCGTCTAGCATGGGCTCCATTCACTTTTATTCTTCCGTTGCCCTTAAAGCAACACATTTCCACTCTCTGTACTAATGATGGCAACGTTACACTGAAGCCCATAAATTTCTTCGGAAGGTTTTCTGTTCTCCTTTGCTTTACTTTAAAAGAAATTTACATAGAGCAGCAGAGACATCTGCTGGTCCTTCAGGGTAACTTCTTAAAAATGCCCGTTTAAAGTCGTCCTTTTCTGTCTTCTCTATCAACCAATCAGTTCAGCTTAATGTGATTGAGCGCATAGTAAATACAGCCTCGGTTCAGGTAGAATTGTAGAGAAAGCTTCTATTTTATTCTGAATGCCAACCTTTAGAATGCAGGACTCAATTTAGGTAGAATCTTGGAATTTTTAAAAAATTTTTACTTTGAACGCCAAGCACTAGAAGTATTGAACAGCAAAGAAAAGGGAAGAAAATTAAAGAAAGAGTAGATTGTAGATAAATGAGATTACAGGCAGTACTCATCGGTTTCAAAGAGAAATAAGTCCAAAAGTCTCATTTAGAATATCGTGACTTATTAATGTCAATAATTAATGATCTTTACTGATATTGCATATTAACACCAATGCCTGTGTCCATGTATCATTGCTTTCTTTTGAGGCAGGATCTTTCTCTGTAGCCAAATCATTAACCTTACAAGTACTTCATAAGAGATACTAGTCTATTTAACAAGTCTTTGATTTAGGCAAAGCAAAATTATTATCCATGCAACACAGTCAAAATCCTGGGGTTAATGCTTGGGTTTATTTACTCTGGTATCACGATGTTTTATTAGAATATAGTAACAAGATGACCCCATAAAACTATTTCTCCTATTGGATGGGTGTGAGGTGGCACAGGGGATCATGGGAGCTACTGCATTGGCTGACCGGCTGATACCCAGCGATTCTCTTGGTTAAATCAACTTGGGTACCAGAGCTCTAATGTACGAAGAACAACTCAGCAAAGAAAATGAGAAGGTGCAGAACTGCCATCAGGAGCTAAAAGCCAGGAAAAACTGTTTTTATATCGACTAGAAATATCCTTGCTTTGTCACTTTTCTGATCCTTTCAGGATGAGGATTTGTGCTGGACTTGGGATTGACTAGCTGTGGAGCAATTTTCAGTCCCTCTCTTTCCATCAGTAGATTATTTCTTGATGTGCCAATATTTGCTCTGTTGCGGGAGGGATTTCTTGTAGCTGCATGTCTCTGTTTGATGCTTATCGGGGAGGATTTGGACCAGCTTTGAACTTGCAAGGCTTGGGAGAGGAACTTTCAGCTTGAGCCATCAGAGGGTGTTTTTCGTGCCTCTCAGTACACTGGTCTCTTGGGTTTTTTTTTTTTTTTTCCACTGTCGCATTTATGGCAGTTGTGATACAACCTGGAAGGGAAGCACAAAAGATTATTTGAGGCCATCAATGCTCTGTAATATTGAAGCACTTACTGTTTATGCCTCACAATCTTGCAGGAAAAGAGTGAACTGCCATGCCTTTGGTGTGTTTAACCTCTGTAAGTTTACAGTGAGAATATGCTGGAGACCAATTGCTACAACTTCCCCATCACCCACAAGTCTTGGAAAATTGAAACAAAAGATTGCAGTGGTCTCTGACTGGAGAATTGTCAAAACGAGCCTAGACCAACCTGGTTTCACTGGGACAGTTACAGAGTCCCACTTGCCTGAGCCTTTGTGGTATCACACACACAGTAGTAAACTATTGGCCTGAGCCTGAGGAAGTAGGAAAAGATTTAGTGTTAAAGCATATTTGGCTCTAGTTTGATCTCTCTGTGATCACAGAAGCTTACTTTGACTTCTGTCAACTGAATGGAAGCGATGTTATGATAGCCAAGGTTCTTGCCATCACTTGTCATCCATTACGTTTAGGAATAAAAGATGAAACCATTGTGAATATTTTCAAACCCCAGCTGCTGATAAGAGAACATGATGAGAGATAAACATTTAAAGCTATCTACGTTAGAAGTCAAAGACATGAGATCACATTACATTATCTTTCAGGACCATTTTCATTCATTCAACAAATATTGGTTAAGCAATTACTCATCCAGGCACTAGCCTGAGTGCTCGGATACTGTCAGAAAATAGAGAAAACTTCTGGATTGTTGGAGCTTAAGCCTTTCGGGGTAAAGGAGACATCAGCTGAAGTGTAAATTTTGCCGAGTGACCGAAACCAAGATTCCTCTGACTCGAAATAGAGTTTCTCTCTTTTCAGGAGTATTTCAAAGGGCAGCGAAGGTTCAGAACCAACTATCTGTGGCTAAGTGCAGTGTCTGTCCCATAGCAGGCCCTTAGTCATGAAGACAGTTGTTCTTGAGTGTAGTGAAATAGATAAGGGGTCATAGGTTACAACCCGAAGACAGTTACGTGTGGTTCTTTCAGTCTACACTCAGTTTGGGTGAAGTTACAATGTAAACTCATAGATGATGGTTAAGCAGAATGTTTTTTAATAATTTACTTGTGCAATAAGTTTAGCTACAATATTGAAACAGAGATGATGAAACGTACACGTGAACTTCTACATATAAAGTCCTAGTGTTTCTATCTTCTAATCAAATGTGGCTGTGTGTGTGTTTATGCACATTACACACACATCTGCACTTGCACACATACACATCTTATGTAGATAAATCTCATTAGCTTATTCAAGGAGCTCAAGGAATCATAGAGTGAGATTAATTAAACATGGATATATGAAGAAAAAGGTTATTTTAAATATAAGTAAGAGTTATAAATACAGAAAGGAGGAAAATTAACATTGATGAGCTAAGATGGTAGTTAAAATAACACAACTATCTCATACTTTTTATTATGTCTGGACAAATAAAGAAATACAGTTTTAGAAAAGCGTATGTGCCCGTGTTTGCAGAATGTGGACCTAAGATGTAGACTGAGTTTGCTGTTAGCATGTAGAAGGCTAAAAAGCAAGATCTCATGTGCTCAGATACTGAACCACTTATGAGGGGCAAGGATGTTTGGTCAAAGAAACCAACATGCTGTGCTTTTAATTGACAAAGCTGTTGAAGAAAGCAGCTTCCATGTGTGAGAACACTGGGGTTTCAGTTCTCGTACAACATCAGTAGATAACTGTCCCACTCAGCAGTTAACCATAGAAGCTCCTTAACTTGCCAGCCCATTCCTGCAGGGACCAAGGGGACATCAAGCGTGCTTTCTGAGAGCAGGAACAAGCTGGGAAGCAAAGGAAAAGGAGGAAAAGTTTTGCACGCCCTACGTCTAGTCTTCGACTAATTAACTAGATCAGACATTTCTTCCTGAAGAGACCCTGGGAATCCAGGACTGTTAACCTGTGATAGGGACCCATCACATTCAAAAAGGAGCACTGGGAAGGGAATCAACAGACAGAAGACAGTGTGGCTGTCATCCCCTCTGTGCGTGTGTGTGCGTGCGTGTGTGTGCGTGCGTGTGTGTGTGCTGGGGCAAGATGCAAGTGGTTACAGCATCTTTGGCTCATTGGTAAAAAACAAGACGAGTGTAAGTCTATGACCCAGGCTTCTGTATATATATATAGCAGATCAACAACAGCTCAGAATTTCAATTCCTAGCATATCAATTAAAGATGTGGAACAGATCCTCACCGTAACAAAGAAAATTAAATGTAGGAAGATAGCTACAGTCATTAAAGCTTGAAAGGAGGAGCAATGTACTCAGCAAAGTCATCTTTTTAAGTTATTTAAAATAAGTAAGTTGTACTGGCAAAATTTTATGTTAAGGCTTTATTTAAAATCTGTATAATTGGAGTACCCATTCTATATGTCTTTGATTATCTTTCTGTCATCTGTTCCTTCTTACGTGGTACAGGGGAGTTGAACTTAGGACCTTCACATTGGTCTATAACCCCAGCCTGTGTTTTATTGTTTTTTTTTTTTTTTTAAATTTGGAGATGAGACCTTGCTAAGTTTCAAGGCTGGGCTCAAACTTGCAGACTTCCTGCCTCAGCCGCCAGAGTGCTGGGAATACGGGAACACAACCAGCTGCCGTTTCATAGTTTTTAGGAGAGCATCCTTGGTTTGGTGTTTCAAAGAAATTCTGTCCAGCTGATCTCTTTCAGTCATACATAAGCCTTGCCATTTCCCCCAGGAGCAGCTAAATGAATTTTTAAAAGACTGCTTAGTAATGATATAAACATTTCAACAAAGCTTGCGTTTTGAATAAAATATATGATAAGGATAGTCATTGTATACATTAATGTAGTCAGTATAGTAAATAGCACATCGAGATATCAAATGTTTGAAATGCTCTAAATAAGAACTTCGTATTAGCTTGATACTGCCTTTCATGTAATGTTGACAACAATGTGAAAATCATATCAGAAATATTTGAAAAAAAGAAAAACCTTGGGTCACTTTTCCTGGGTTACTCTTTCTGGCACTTTCGGCATTTTCTGCTGGATGTAATCAAGAGTGTACTCTTGGTTGAAAATGTCTCATGCTTCCCTTGAGTCAAACTAAAAGAATTTGCATGTGAATCACTTGGAAGTCCGCATGCAATCCGCAGAAGATATGTTTAAATAACTATATCTTTCTTTGACTTGTATGGACTAAAGAAAGTTATAAACATCATATTCCAAGGAAATCAATGAATTAGTTTTTAAGCATGTATTTATCATTGAAAAGGTTTTTTTTTCAGTGCAAACTTAAAATCATTCTTTATTCATCTTCTTGCTTATTTCCTTGTGAATCCATGCATTTCAATTGTCAGGCACAGCTAGTTTGAGAGAAATGAAAAGAAACTACTAGAAGTGACTTTTGATTCCTTCAAATGCTTCCGGTTTTCTTCCTCTTTTTTGTTAGAACCTAAGCAATGCATATCAGAAAAAAGAATTTTTGAATTTTCTCTTTACATCCATATAAACCAATTGTAATAGTTCACTACAAGAATAAACATTCTTTGCATTCTGAGTCATGGATGCATATATATTTTAACACATTCCTTACTCTAAGTTCAGTGTACGTATTTCATCTTATATAACATAGACTTAGAACTTTCTTTTAAAATACTAAAAATATTATTCTTGGGGATCAAAATCCAAGGGAAGTGGCTTTTCTTACAATCCATACCTTTTTTGGATGACATTAATACCACTGTGCTAACTCTTTTGGAATTCATGGTTTTATTTAAACTTTCACCTGGCATTTGATTATCTGTGATTGGTCAGTTCCTGTCAAATAGAAGCATCACGATGTGACTTCATCCTCCCACGATGCTGGATCTGTCACTACGTGTCTTGTAGACCTTCCCCGAAGTCAAATCGCCATGGAAGATTGTTTTTAATCTAACCAGGACATCGAAGTAATAACAACAGCACAACTGAGGACATTGACAAAAGGACACGTCCAGAGCTGTTCCAGGAAGTGACAAGAATAATGGAGGAAATGTGTTGGAAGCAAGGGGCCAAATTTGAGGGGTTTAATGCTTTAATTTTGACACTTATTTTTGGTCACACAAGGAATGTTTCAACTCAAGAATAAGAATACACTAATCATAATTAAAAATAGTCAAGGCACATGGGTAGATATTTCTCCAACAAAGACATGGGTGAAAATGTGTCAACATTGTCAATCTTTAAGTAAACACAAATTGATATATAATAAGATGACATTGCACAAACACTACATTTGCTATAACATGAACACACCCAAAACCATTTGTTGATAATAATGAAAAGAAGCTGAATCATTTTTATATTGAATGATAATACAACTACCTCTAGAAAGTAATCTGATGATGTCTTAAAAGCTTAAGCTTAAATTTTCCGTGGAACTGCGCTCCAAGAATTCACCTGGAAGAAGTGAAAACAAATATATTGTGAAGGCTCAGAGCTACATTATTCTTAAGGTCCCAAACTAAATACGATGCAAATATCCAGAAATTGGTTCATAGACAAGTAAAATGCAAGATTATGAGACTCTCTTATCTGCAAGAAATATAACTCAAGATCCTCAGTGGGCTCCTGAAATTGCAGATAGCAATGAGCCCCATATGTTCTGTGTTCAACAAACCTTAGACAAAAGTTTAATTTACAAATTAGGCACAGCAAAAGATGGACAAAAATAAGACATAAAATAGAATTAGTATAACAACATAATTCTGAAATAAAAATTATGTGCTGTGGTCTTTTTCTCAAAGTATGTAATTATGTTGTTTTTGTGCTCCTTGTGATGACGTTGGATGATAGGACGCCAGCGTGGAGAGATGCATTGTGGGGCTGACGTAAGCACTGTGACGAGGCTACCAGAGTGCCACTTAGTCACAAGCAGTTTGACACAGATGCTGTCATTCTGATAGCCACCATAGCTACTAGGTGACTCGTAGGTGGGCAGTAAGCACTGCACCAAGGAATGATTCACTAGCTGAGAAGAACAAAGTGGGAAGACACGATTTCATCACGCTACTCAGAACAATGTGAAGGTTAAAATGTAGAGGGTCTGGGTGGGGGGTAGTTCAGTGGTTAAGGCACTTGCCTAGCAAGCGTGAGGAGTGCTGGGTTCGATTCTCTAGCACCACTTAAGCTGGGCATAGTGTCTCAAGTCTATAGTCCCAGCATTCAGGAGACTGAGGCAGGAGAATTGCTGTAAATTTTAGGCCAGTCTGGGCTACACAGTGAAACTCTTTCTCAAAAAACAGAGTCATTTCCTTTTGAGATATTCTATTTAATATGTTGGCCTGCAGTTGATGGGGGGAGCTGAGACCAGAGTGGAAGGAGAAGTGCTGCGTGTTATCCACACACTGCAAGATTCCCCAGTGTGACAAGCAGTGGGGTCCTGGATCACACCGCAGCCTGGATGCACTCCAGCATCATTGCACTGAGTGGAGTAAGCCAAATACAACATTCTACATGTGTGTGATTCTGTTCGTACGAACACTTCAGGAAAGGCAACTCTTTTTTTCTGAACTCATCAGCCAGTGAACTCATGGGAATGTCTTCGCTGTTGCATACGTGCCACAGTTGGATGATAGTAATATTGTCACAGTTCTATAGATTTAAAAATCCTTAATTGTATACATATAAAGACTAAAGTTTATGGTGTCTACAATTCATTCAACAGGCTTTTGAAAGCATCTTAGATATTCTAATTAATAGTGTTCTAAACCTGTTTCAGGTTAGATTTTATTAAGAAAGTAGCCAGTAAACAAAATAGTGTAAGGTTTGATGAAAAGCTCAGTCTAAGGGGGTGAACATTTAATTAAAAATACAATTAACAATCAGCCTTTGTGATAACTCAGATCCCAGAAGAATGTGAAACACATAGTAACAAACAAGAAAACATCACAAGTGATGAAACTCACATGAACATGTTATACATTTAATATATGTGGTGACTTAAGGGTGAAATTTTAGTTTAAAATGTTTACCTCAGTTCTCACATGTTCAGAAATAGGGCTCTTGAGGGGCTGTTACTTCATTGATAGGTAAATCATGGATGAGATTATAATATTATGGCCTTATTGGAAGTTGATGGAAACTTGGAAGTTTGGGCCTAACTTAAGATGATAGGACATGGGGGTGTGGCCTTGGAGCCTACAGCTTGTCCCCGGCTGCTTCCTCTTGGGCTCATTCCTTTTCTCTCTGCTTCATGATTACCAAGAGGTGAGCAGCTTTCCCCCTGCTACTATGTCTTTCTGACACAATATTCTGCCTCACCTCAGGCTCCCAGCACTGGGACAGCTGACCATGGACTGACACTGCTGGTGGTAGGTTGCTTTACTTGGGTATTTGGCCAGTGAAAAGCTTACACAGATGGAGGCAGGTGGAAGGTAATAGAATGGAGTTGGAAGTATCACACAGCTAGCTGTGAGGCTAGCCCTCGAGCAACAAGGGTGTGTGCATACTCAGTGCTCAGTGTGACACCTTAGCTATGAAACACTATGTATAGAAATAACGGACTCCCAGCCAGATTCTGGAACGCTGGAGTAACTCAGCACCAGCATTGTACTTAGGGGTGTACAGTTCCACAAGAACAGTGTTGCGCACTTGGGAACACAGTGGAGACCACAGATTAAGGCAGGAAAACATCTTGGGAGGTGTGTATATGTTGGAGGGTGAAGTGAAATATGTATCTCTGAAATGTGTACCAGATCCATGAGTGAAAATCACTATGACAGAAAAGTTATCTTGCATTAATAACGGTCTTGCCCCTTCTCCTTTCCTCGAGTAGAAATAGTGATGATTTCCCCAACTGAGAATTCAGGTAGACTAAATTTTTTTTTGAATTGTCGACTTCTTGCTTCACGTGGTATGTGCTCAAACAATTTAACCATATTTTTTCATCTAGCAAAATACAGTCTTTTAAAAACACGATCAAGAGAAAGAAAATGAGAGTCATATGGGAGGAGTGTTTCATTCTGACAGACACCTGACAAGTCAGACAGAAAATTCTCCCTCAGATATCAGCAGTGCTAGTCACACCATAGGACAGCACCTGTATGTGCTTATTAGGGATTATTTCTCACGATTATCACTGAATAATTCATTTTTGCCATGAACAGTCTTTTGAATCTCCTTATTTCTGTTTTTTTCCCCACAACATAGAGAAATAAAAGGATTTCCTTCCTTCCTTCCTTCCTTCCTTCCTTCCTTCCTTCCTTCCTTCCCTCCTTCCTCACCTCCCTCCCTCCCTTCCTCCCTCCCTCCCTCTCTCTCTCTCTCTCTCTCTCTCTCTTTCTTTCTTTCTTTTTCTTTCTTTCTTTCTTTCCTTCTTTCTTAGAAGTATGTCTGCTGTTCATGACCCAGCTCAGGACCCCATGGTATAAAAGCAAATCCGTTGTTTAGAAGACCTTGTAAATTAAGTCTCATTGTACCTTGGAGAATATATGATTTAGGTGGCTTACAGAGCAAGCTAAAATACAAAGAAAAATAACACTGTCCTCTTTGAGTGCAGCTTGACTGAGCAATTCTATTTTCTACAGTGAACCAAACGGATCTGGGAGCAGTGACAGGAGATAGTGTGTCTTAACAAACACCGGCGCCAAGTAGCAGTATTTCTTTTATTTTATTATCTTGGCCCGGGTTCCAAGTGCATGGTTTCACAGAATGGATGGAGGGTAATCTTTCTCTGGCACAGTGGAGAAATGTTTCTAATATTATAACCACGGCTTTCAGAGGCCTTGAAGAAGTGGATTTTTGTATTTATGGTATTATTACAATTGTTCTAATATGATAAAGTCAATACAATAAGTCAGTGATAAGAGCTGAATTGATAGTGTTGGGCCATTTGTGATACTTTAGGGCCAGTGACACAAGTCTCTCATGAAGCAGTTTTCCTTTTAGAACTCATGTGAGGCTGCCATACATGAACTCTCTTTTAAATGTTTTAGTGTATGTTCTTTACGAGTGTGCTTCTCTGACAATATCTACCTGCAGGCGTGGTTGGAAGAACAAGTAACAATTTTATCTCTTAGAATTTCTCCGTTTTCAATATAGAGACTTAACCTGATACCTTCCAAAAGATACAGTATTTTCCCAAATCATATTATCCTATCAGATTGAAGCAGTGGAATGTTACCTTCTACAACGTAATGCAACAAATGGAGCAAACCGTACTTTACATGAGTTATATCCGCATAACTGAGCAATGCAAATAGAAAAGCAAAGTTGTCTGCTGTTTATCACAGAAGGAGATACCATAAAATTAATTCTGAAACCTAAATAATTTTCCAAACCAGCTTTTTTCTATGGTATTCTGCCTAGAAACTAAAAAAAAAAAAAAAAAAAAAAAAAAAGTTAATAAGCCTTGAAAATAATTGGAAGCTCTCTCTCTCTCGTAAGTCTTTCTTCTTTGTAATGACCAAGACAAAAAAAAAAATCAAGGCATGGATTCCACTTCCTTTTTGTGTTACCTTATTATTAGAAAGCTCCAGCTGTTTATCAGCTGTTTGTGTTTGCTTAATTACTGGATAGGGATTCCCCTGCATGATCGTTGCTTTCTTTCGTAGTGTGAAAGCTTAGGACTCAGTCAGTGAAATGAATGATTTTATGTGCTTGTCTAGCTTTGCAGTCTAGGTGGGGGGAGGATAAAATTCTTATGAGTGAACACAACTTGGATATGTGGAATTGGATTGCTTTTTATCTAGGGAAGGAAAAAAGTTCAGTTCAAAATCTAAACCTTTGGGCTTTAGCGCTAAATCAGGCACTAAGTACCGAATTCGATTCCCCAGCACCACATAAAGTGTGTGTGGTGGCACACATTTGCAATTCCAGCACTCAGGAGGCTGAGGCAGGGGGATTGCCTTGAGTCCAAGGCCAGCCTGGGCTCCATAGTGAGTTCAGGACTAGCCTGGGCTACATAGGGAGACCCTGTCTCAAAAAACAAAAAACAAACAAACAAAACAAAAGCTAAACCTTACAGATAATGACAAATACTTAATTTAAACGTTCCTTGGTGAAATATTCAGATTGTGGTGTGAGCTTACCTTCAAAAATAATGATTCATTCAACTTGGAGAAAATTTTACACTGTTAACAACCAATTTTTAAAATTTGTATGAGGAAACATTTAAGAGGAAAAATGGAAGTGAACTGTGGAAAGAGATATAGGATGAAGTAAGACTTTTTTTGAGACAGAGTCTCACTCTATAGTCCAGGCTGGTTTTGAGCTTGCTGTGTAGCCCAGAATGGCCTCGAACTCACAGCAATCCTCCTGCCTCAGCCTCTTGAGGTAAGAGTATTTTATAGTGAAGTGCTGATTAAATGTTTTAAAAGAGAGATGAAAGTCAAGGTCAGTGGAGCTGTGTTCAGCTGTGAGTTCATCAGCCCCAACTAGGGGAGACTTTGTTTATCAAACTGAGGTGCAGGCATCTGGAGTAGAGGAGGCTGAGTTCCCTCTGGGATCACGGCACTGATCATGGAGCAGGGTCTTGACTTCCTCTTTGCGATTGGTCACCCGTCGCCCCCTTTGCCAACGAACGATGAACTTCGATCATCGTGTACCCCTGGAATATTGGCTTGTTGTCTCTCGGGTTGGTAAATCTAAATGAAGCAAATCAGTGTGAAATTTCTCTGAAAAGAATCTGGACCCTGCTGTCGTAATTCAGATGACCTTGAACATGGGCTAGGACTTACATATCCTTTTCATTTGATTAACTTCAGTCCAGAGAGCTGGTCTGGACACTTCTATTTGTCAAAGGACTGGTCTTCTGTTATGTTTGCAATCATTTTTCTCTCAGTTAGTTTAAAAGTTCTTAAAATAATTTTTACCATGTAAAAAGGAACTGAATGCCCACATCCCCTTCACTTGACTCCCAATAAATTGCTAGCCATCTGCCCCATTTCCACTCTCTCAAACCCCCTCCCCAAGCACATGCACACAGATGCATGTTCTATAATATGCCCATCTGGGAGGTGTGATTGAAAAACTACAGGGAGAGATACATCATATTAACTTCTTCCAAAGTACTCCCCTTGGCTTTGAACACACGTGTTACTCTTGCCGCTTTCAGAAGTAGCTCTGAAAATGCCTGCTGCGTGAGTGTCTGTGCTTCAGTGTCTGCATGAGTGCGCTGCTGTGGCTGCCTCAGTATTCTCAGTTGATTCCCAGCGTTTATCTTTGTGGTGATTTTTGACTTTGGGGAAAACTCAGAAGTCACACAGCTCCAGATCTGGTGGACAAGGTGGATGAGGATACGCCATGTCTTAACAAGTCGTAATTTCTGTTGGATGGTACTTGGCAGTAACAGTCATTGTAGTTTGTGATCACAACTTGTCAAAACACTTACAAAAAGGAACTTCCTTACTGTGTAGTAAGCAGCAAGAACTACAGAGTAAGATGTCTAAGAGCAAGAGGGTTCTTCCAGGGGGAGTGATGACTTTGAGTCTTTCACTGCAATATTTTTTTAAACTGAAGCATTCACTGAGTATTTGATCATATCTATGTACATACTCATGCATACCTTCTCTGAAATCTGTTTCAAACCATGTTGCAGACATTAAGCTGCCTCATCTCATAATTCATTTCTTCCATTTTTAAGAATAAGAAATTCTCTTTTATTATCAATACAGCAATATCATATATAAGAAAATGAATAATTCAACACTGGCTTAATACATTCAAAACTTGCTTTTTCTGACTATCAAAAGGGCTTCTTTGATATATATATTTAAATGCAGATTCAATCTAGTTTCGTGCTTTACTTTCGATTTTTGAGTTTCTTTAGTCTCTTAATCTATAGCAAGTGCCAAGGGCTATGGACTGAGCTTCCTTGACTCATATGATGGTTGGATTCAATCTAAACACTACTGCAAGAGCTTTACAAGCTGACATTATGTTATATTCTTGCTGTATACCATCTGGAGGCTCATGCTAGGTGGCCTCACGATTGCAGATCATTAATCCGATCCCGTGGTCTAGTTTCTTCTTTTGTTATTTCATTGCTTGGTTTGTAGTACATGGAGCAAGTACTATTTATGGAGTAGCAATTGGAGAAAATGCGTCTTGTCTATTCTACAACGAATTTTCATTCGGTTTTATTTTAGAATCCATTGGGGTTTGGATTTGGGCTAAAAACAGGTCATTCTGTAATTTTATTTTTCTTTTGTGCCATTGAGCAATAGAAGTAAGTTACTTTTTTCATCTTTTGAGTGACTTTCTCTCTCTCTCTGATTCACTTTTTTCTGTATCATCCAAAGCTTACAGCTGATTTTTTGCTCATACAAATGATGTTTTGATTGTTGTTCAAATAATTGAAGAGAATAGGATGGTAATGGCCTTTAGAACAGACGGATCTCATAGTGTAAATCATGGATCTTAGCTGGGTTTTTCTGTCTGAGCCTTGATTTTCTCTTCTTGGCTTTGTTTTGCAGATAGACTTTGCAAAATCAGTGGCCAATGTGCTTCCTAGAGACTTTGCATAACAAAAGGTTAGTACATCTCAATAATTCTTAGAGATATTTGGCCAGCTTGGGGGGCTTTTGCTCATTTTTTGTAATGATTCATTAAGAAATTTGGCTTTCAGTTTGAACCAATCTGTGTCACATGTGCCCAAATACTGACCCTGGGTTGGAATTATGTGCTAGATGACTTCTGTTTTTCTGGATTGAATAGACTTAGGGAAGCGTGATTCCTAAAAACAATAGACATTATTAATAAGACAAACTCTGTGGAGTTATGTGAATTAAAAGAAGCGTATTTGGCAGAGAAAAGCAATGCTTCCACTCTCCCTCGGTACAACGATGGGTCTCTGTCCTCATGTGGCCACTTCATCTACAGGATCGTATTTTATGGTCTGTCTGTGTCAGTAAATATCTGAGCCCCGTTGGGACTGGGGTGATGTTTAGTCCGAAGGATAACTGTGAGAGAGAAAGAGGTGTGTTTGGCTATTAGGTTACCCTAATGCCTGGAAGGAAGAAAAACATAGATAGCGTTAGGAGATCAAACATGGGCCATGCAATCAAAGGAATATTTCAGATAAGCAAAACTCCTTTTTGTGTTGTATTTCCTATGTTTCATTATTATTAATTTTGATACTCAAATCCAATAGGGCAAGCTTTATTTTAAAAAATAAAACCTAGTTACAGTCAGTCCTAGTTAGTCTTTCCAAGTAAGTGAATCTGGAAAAGAACACCTAGTAATTTTGGGCAACACACAGAGTAGTTTTAGCATATTTGTTTTCAGTTCAATTCCATGCCAATCGTTTATGTCCGCCTTGAAGAAGCTAGGTCATCACTAGGATATTCACCAGAATTCTTATTCAGTCGAGGCCTTTTCTGAGAGAAAATCCTGATGTGATTAGGGAGCATTCTAAAATATGATGCATAATACAAGAGTGTCCAGTCTTGCCCGTTTGTGTGGGGCTGGACACATACTCGGGAACTTTTTTTTTTTGACGTCAAGAGATGGAATTCATTTCTAAGTGACTTTTACAAAAATGAGACTCACACACCTGATGTCCTAGACTCAGGCACAATGGATCAAAAAATCATTCATCACAGCAGAATTTCCTGTATCTTCTTCCCCCAGACCTACTTCCTCAGGCTTTGTCACAATTTACTTGATTTCCTGCTCATTCTACTCACAACAGTTGTACGTCCCACCCTACAAGCAAGTGACGAGGCAATGTTGCTGCTTCAAAAAATGATGCCAAGTTATGCCAGTGAATCTGGTTCTGACTGGTGTCACTTGAGTTATGGTATCAACCAACTCAGGGAGAAGAGAAACTAGCCCTGTCTGAACAATCTCACTGATCACCCACACTGCGAATGTGTTTTATGAGCTAATAATGACTGACTCTCTGGAGACTTGTGCTTCTTAAATCTTTGTTCTTCTCACAGTTGCTGCTTCATTTTGTGGCAGTAAAGTTTTGACAATTGTTTTTTCTTTTGTTTTCTTCTTTCTTTTCTCCCTCCTTCCCTCCCTCCTTCCCTCCTCCCTCCCCCCGCTTTCTCTCTTTCTCTTTCTTTCTTTCTTTCTTTCTTTCTTTCTTTCTTTCTTTCTTTCTTTCTTTCTTTCTTTCTTTCTTTATTTCCCTTTTTGAGACATGGTCTAGCTTCTTAGCCCAGGCTGGTCCTGAAATCACTATGGAATCCAGGCTGGCCTTCAACTCACAGCAGTTCTCCTGCCTCAGCCTCTTGTGTACTGGGATTACAGACATGTGCCACCACGCCCATCTTATGATATGGTGCTGCGGAATTGAACACAATCCTGTGTCCTTGCTAGGCAAGAGCTCTAACCACTGAGATACTCCCCCAAGCCCCTTCAATGATAATATTGGAGTTTATAAAATCTATCTGCTGATGAACTCACCTTCAGATATAAGAAGTCACAAACTTTGCCAGCAGCTAGATTTTCAAGTGGTAAATTTGATACCAACAGTTCTGATTTTTTTTCCTATTTTTTTGAGCTGGAACATATTTTCAAAGAGTATTTTAATTTTTAACACTCAGGAGGCCAAAGCAGGAGTATTGCCTTGAGTTTAAGATCAGCCTGCATTACAAAGTGAGCTCAGGAACAGCCTAGACTTCACAACAAAACCCCATCTCATACATGATTTTATATATATAGTTGCTCAAAAAGTCTTCTAAAACTGAAAATTTCTTCTACTTTCAGTTTGTAGAAATGAATCAAATTATTGATTAAATTACAATTTTTATTCATGCCCCACATCTATACCCACATTGTATTTTTGTTATTGTTTTTCTTTTTCTGAGGCTCTGATAAAATTCAGGGCCACACGCACATTGGACAACCCACTCCCACGGGGCTGTGCTTCACGGTTCTGTTACCAAGCTGTATCCTCAGCACATTTACTACTAAAATGTCAAATCCATTTTATTTTACTCCTTCTCCATGGCTTCTACTCTTTCTCTTGTGTCTCCTTCTCCTCGTTTCTGGGTTCTAGGAGATTTCTTTGACTCTTCCTAGCTAAGTCTATAAAACTGTCCACTCTGCCTTGTGGTTAGACGTGGCTGTGTGACTCAATTTCAGACCATGACACGAAGGCAGAAATCTCGGAGAAGAGTTTTCTTTCATGAATTGGAAGTGAAAAATCTCTCTTTTTTGTTTCCATTTTCCTCCTTCCTTTACACTTTCTTTTTTCTTATTCTTTCATATGGTAATGTGCAGAGAACAAGCGAACATCTGAGCCAGTATTCTGAGGTGAGGCATGGAGAGTTACTCTCACTTTCTGAAAGTCCAGGACAGGCTGTTTATCTTCCTTAGGAAAAACCCTATTTTTTCAAAAAGATACTTTTAGATTATTTTTTTTTTCTCTTTAAGACCAGTGCTGTACAACTAAGTCTTACTTCTGAGTGAGCAACTCACAGCATGTCAGAACAGCAAAAATGTCTTTGTGTTCCTGAATGATTTGTAAACTTATTTGCAGATGCTTACAGATTTTATGTTGATGGTACTTGCAATTGAAATAGATTAATTAATATTAATGATCACTAATGTATTATTGATTTAATATCATTAACTTAAACTGATGATGGACATAGTCCTCAAATGGGTCTACAGGCTCCAACTTCATTCCAGTTCCTTTAAATTCCTTTGCAGAAATTCACAAGTGAATTCAAATTAAAATGAAAATGCAATAAACTCAGAATAGTGAAAGAAACTGAAAAGAAATAACTGTGTTGGAGAACTGATGCTTCCTGATATCAAAGCTTCCCATGTGGTCACAATAACCAAGGAAATGCATGATTGGTTTAAGGACAAACATAGACATCAGTGATAAATATCACCTTTCTACCAAAAATGTCTAAACAGTAGTCTACTGTTTTTGTTGTTGTTGTTGTTGTAGTTTTATGTTTTTGTTTTGAGAGGTTGAGTTGTCCACCCCTATTAACGTTACAACAAAAAGTTAAAAAGGAAGTTCTAGTACCTATCTGTGCATATTAACTATATTACATATTTTATACATGACCCAAAATAGTTCCTTTTCATTCAGAAAAGACAAGGGCAAAACATAGAGGGGTTTGGGGGCAGGCAACAGACTGGACAGACACACCTGGAATCCATTGATCTATTAAAGTAGAAACTACAGCTGTAATTCAGATAATCCGAATCTGTTTACTAAAACATGAACAGGACCTTAGAAGAGAGGCCACCTCATTTTTACTTTCTGTGAACTGAACTCTTGCCTTATCATGCTGTCAAGATGATATCCCAGTAACAAGATTATTTATAGTTCAAGGGGTCCCATTCGACTGTCTCCAGGACTGAGTTCCAGGACAGCTGCCAGGTGACTCGATGAGTACTAAAGAGCTGTTAAGTGCTGACCTTGAACGTTGATTTCAAAGTCTCCTGGAGGTGCTAGTTGACTTGTTGCTAAGTGGCTTGATGCATAGCAAGAGGTTGTTGGAGTCAATACAGGCAGAGTGACGACTGCGTGGAAAGCTCAACTTGAAAAAATTGTTCAAATGCTGTACGTGCGTCATTAGTGTGTGTGCGTCATTTGGGAAAAATAATTTTTAAAAATGCCCTGTTCAAAATGTAGGAAGCAAGTCAACGGCACCTGTGCCCTGAACAGTTACTTACCTTAAATGAGCTTCAGGGGATGAGGGCTCACAGCTGCATTTGATGTATAATTTGTGTTGAGCTGCTCTTGTGGGATGTTTGAAAGACCTCCCTTCTAAGGAATTGGTCTTCTGGGCCTGCAAGTCTTATCTGAACTAGGACAAACAATCCTTGTTTGGATAAGAAGTGGTGTCACCTCTGCAGGGACTCAGGGAAAAGTCTTCACCTTTGCAGGGACTCAGGGAAAGCTTCAAATCGGCCTCTGAGAAATAGAAGGTAGATGACAATTACATTGATGCTGTTTGTTGTTACATTCATCATTATCCAGAGAGTAATGAAGTTTTGTAGGCAGGTTCCCCGTCCTCGTAGAGGAGACCTGGGAAGGATGGTAGAAAGTTAAACGGTGATTTCTTTAAGGGGTCAGTAGAAGACAGACAGGGGCCCGAGGGGAACAAATCAAACCCCAGCCTTCAGGACAGAGCGTAGTGTGTCAGCTGCAAACCCCACTTGATGACGAGACCATAAAGACAAGTCATCACTTTTCCTTTTATTTTTCTTCTCATCGCATTTGATCCAAAGCTATGGAGACCGCCTTTGCTGAATCATGAGGAAAATGAATTAATTACTGGGTCAGGTACCAAACCATTGAAAAGTGAACCACGGTGCATATCTCTGAGAAAACAAAACTGGAGTCATGGGTGTGTGTTCTCAGCTTTATTTTTTTTTTTTCTGAAATGTTCTCTGTAAAATGCTGTGTTTCCTACTGGTGACTTCAACACATAGATGCACAGGTGCTCACAGACAGTTCCCACAGGGTGTGCTTCCAAAGGACAAAAAACAAAGGAAGAAGAGGGAGGGTGTTGTGGTTAGGATCTGGAGTGTCCCCCAAAAGTCTCATGTATTTTAATGTTATGGATTGTCTGTGGAACCATGTGATGTTGGTGGATTGGAATCTAGTCTGGAGGTGTGGATTATAGTTAAGTTAGGATTAAAGGTGTGTGAGTTAGGATTGAAGGCATGCTAAAGTTAAGACCAAAGGCGTGTGAGTTAGGATTAAAGGCGTGTGAGTTAGGATTAACGGTGTGTAGTGGCCACACCATCCACACCTGGATCCGGTAGGGGCTAATTACTGGGCGGAGTCCTGGAAGGATATAAAAGCTACATCCTGCTGTCCTTGGAGGACTAGGACTAGTCTCAACATGTCTCAACTTGGCTTCCTGTGTGTGATGTCCTGAGGAGCTGGCTTCACCTCTGCCTCTGCCATGTGCTTCCGTTGCTGCTGGCCGCCCCTGAATGGATTGTGACCGCCTGAAACTGTGAGTGAAATAAACCTTTCCTTCCCTAAATTTGAGTCACAGCAATGAAAAAATAACTAAGACAGAGGGTTTCAATTACTTCCTTTTGGAAGTTTCTGGTGACCTCTGACCACATCAGCTTGGGTCACATACCCTTCCTGAGATCTACCAATCTGATCCTGCTACTCCTGCAAGGAACAGGGTCAGGCAAGATGCAGGTAGACTGACCCATGACACCCAAGGGGGCAGCGTTTTGTGGTGTTCACACCCCTCAGAGAAAGAAACCAGGCTGTCAGTCACTTGAGGGCACAAAGCAATGCACACATAATATTTTCAGTGTCTCCTTAATCATAATATGAGGCTCATAGCAGTATTGTAAGGGCAGAGGGAGGCATGTGAAGGCATTTTCAAATCTGTAATGTATTACACTGCGCAAGATTCTTTTGTTTACTTAAAATACAGCGGTCCCTTTTTGACCACTAGATGGCAGACAAGTATAACGAGCCTATCCAAATGCTGTCTGACTAGTGACTAAACCTATTTTTCGTTTCCTTTCTTAACTGTCCTTCAGTGAGCAGAAGGTGCAATGCAAAGTAGTTTTTAAAAAGAAATCTGCTTATATCTGAAAACGATGTGCGTTTTTCTCAAATTCACTTCCTAAAAAAAAAAGCATGCTAGAGATTTAGTTTATTTCTTGTTTACTTTTTAAATAAAACGACACGATGATCTGTAAGGTAACATATTATTACGACCACTCATTTCATCTCTGTAAGTCCGTGTATTTGGAGTTGTGCAGCCGTCGTTATAGTCTAAGCTGAATCATTTCCCTCAACTCCAGTAGCATTCTTCTTTTCAACAAGCTCCCTCCATATTCTTTCTTGCCCACTCCACTCTCTACTCCTGCCCTAGGAAACAACAATTCATTTTTCTTTCAGTAAAGATTTTTAAAATTCTAATCAGCTGTCTAATATTTAAGTGAAGCATCTGGAGATTTTGAGTTTTCTGCCAGAGATACCAGCACCTGGCCAGGATGCTCCCGCAGGCTGACATGATGGGTGTGTGGGTGTTCTCATTGGCCGCCTGATTTCTTCACCTGTTTACTCATTTGCACCCCTGAGATTCGTGCCCCTTTACTGAGTCTTTGAAGTGGAGCTTATGTATTACTGGGTGCGAGGTATGTATTTCCTTGAGCCGTACTGAGAAAATGTCAAAGGGCTGGATTCTGGTTTTCATAATTTGTGTCTCTCAGAAACGTAGGGTCCGATGTAGGACCCATTGTTTACAAAGTAATTCTAGTCATGATTAACGTTAATTAGAAAAGTGCTTTAGCGTGTTTGTTGTGTTCTGAGGGCTTACTGTGTGCTACTATATTTTAGCAAGTAACTGCATTTTAGAAGCATATTAATGTCAACCTCTAAGAGCTGGTTTGAATGACATAAAGGAGATAACATTTGAAATCTCTAGAAAATGGTGATATATTACTACACAATTACTCTAAATTATTCATCTTCCTTTTATATATAACTTTACACATGATAATACTGAGGGACAGGTTTACATGGCTAAGTAGATCATTTTGTTTCAACTCTAAGTAACTTATCTCTCTCAGTGCTCTCGGTTAAGCACAACTATATCAACTCGTATAAATGCACAGAGTGGATGGTCCGCAAGAATTATTAACTTGTAATTTCAGTCCTTTTCTACTAACTGAAATGTAAGAAGAACTGAATGTCTATTCTTAGCATAATTGAATACTTTGTTTTCCAAACATTTGATTTTGAAGAGTGTTATTATGTACCCGGGTTCGATCTCTTTCATTTTCTCATGGCATACTTTACAGACATCTGGCAGCCAAGTAACCAAATGCATGGCTACCCGAAATGAAAAATTTCCAACAGGTACCTCTTAAATTCTCTGAGAAAGCCAAACTTCTTTTTTTTAATGTGAAAAAAATTGTTCTATTACAAAAGTAATATTTTAGAGGTTTATATAGCTCATCTGTTGCTGAAATATTTAAGTGTTTTTTAGAGCTCCAAGGCTAAAAAGGAACGTAGTTAAGATTCAACATGAGATCCTTAAGTCAATTGGGACATACAGCTAGGAGCTGTAAGTCGAAATAAGAGTGTGAATTGCTTATGTGTTTGAAAGAGTCTTTCTGGGAAAATAGATTTTGTGGGTAAACAGGATGTAGGATGGAGAGAGATTAGACAGCCGTTCAAACGGAAGTGAAACATCCTTAATGACTCAAGTCTGCAAAAAGCCTAGTGGTTATTGCAGACTGAGTAGTAGTGAGGTACAAGGATAGAAATAAGATTGGAAAGGCAGGAGAATGTCATCATGTAAGACTTTTTATGCCATGCTTCCAGCAACAAAGAGGACCCACTAAAAGATTTCAGACAGTGAGGAGATGGCATCAAATGGTTGTTTCCAGCAACGTAGTATCGTAACAGAAAGGGGCCGCTTAAAATTTTCTGTGCTAGAATATCATCCCCAGTGTGATGGTGTTAGGAAGCAGAACCATCAGGAAGTAATGAGGTCATCAGAGTGAGGTGTAGCACTCGTGCCCTTGTAAAAAAAGATCAGAGAGCTCACATAAATTTTACTTTTTACTTTTTTATTTTTTATTTTAATTTTTTTTTTTTTTAGCTTGCAAGGCATCTCTTATTAGAACCCACCACCCTGAGACCTCGCTTTCAGCCATAGGCCTCCCAGAGATACTGTTAAGCCATGCTGTGAAGAGAATATTGCTTCAGTTGCCCAACCTCTCTCAAACTCAGAGCTGTGGTAGGATTTTTGAGGAATAAAATGGAAGAAATCTGCTGATGATTGAATGAGAGCCAACTACAACAATATTAGAATATTTTAAGGAATAAACTGTGAGCATATGAACAAACCACACAGAGTAAGATCCTAGTGACTTAGGAGAAGTCACAGGCAGAATTGGCTGACCTTGGTGACTTGTTGAATCCGGAGATTGGGGAGGATTAAGAAGACTCTGGTCAAAGGACGTAAAATTTAGTTATGCAGGATGAATATGGTTCTACCTACTTTACAGTATGGTGTCTACTAATAATAATGTATGGCACACTCGAAAATTGGAAAAAAGGAGGTTTTAATTGTTTTAATAAAAACCTATGAGGTGATGAATGAGTAAATTAGTTAGATGTGATCTCAATTTCACAGCCTATATTACATACTGTACTATACAATTTAATAGTAGGCAGTTCTGTCAGTTATACTTCTATCTAGAACTCTTCTTTTGAAACAAAACTCCAAATTATTTTCACACTTTTATTCGTGATATAAAATATAACTCTACCAGATATAAGGGCTGTCTTCTAGACTTTGACACATGATGTAGAATAGCATATATTTTCGTGTAAAAAGCTTTTAAAGGGAATTGAATACTTTTTGGAGGGATGCTGGGGACATTTGCATTGAGTTACATCCCAAAATCTTTTATTTGTTATTTTATGTTGACACATAGACTTGCTAAGTTCCCAAAATGCCCAGTTTGGGCTGAACATGCGGTCTTCGTGCCTCAGCCTACTAGAAGGCTCGCATCAGAGTTTTGTACCATTGAACCTGACCAGATGTCTTTACATATTTAACAAAACTATTCATGTACAGCTATTGCAATTTTCCTACTAGGTTCTTTATGTTTGATTTATTGAGCCATTAAAATAATCTTAAGCAATATTTTTCAAATCTCTGAACCGTGTTACCTTAATAATTTACATTATTTTTTTATTTTATCTTCTATCTTTTCATTCAGAGATCTGTGCAACAAACCAAGTTCATGTACTATCACTAGCTTGTATAAAATTGCAGCACTTGTGATACCTCATGCTGTATTAACTGGTTTTATTTACTTGGCTTCTGGCAGGAGTTTAGGATAAACTCAATGCCATTTTACTGAGGAAGTGAGAAACTTTATCATTTTAATTCATGGTAATAAGAAATTCTGGCGATAATGAGCAGAACTGACAACTATGATGTGTAATGTAACAGGCTTAGAAGAAAGATGTAAGCTTTCCCTTAAAGTAGAAAGCAGTCGCCCCGATGGCTCCACTGAGGGCCTGGAGGCTCTGGTTTCTCAGACATGCTTCTCACTTACAGCACTGTATTATTTTGAAATTCTCGGATGAAAAACTTCAAGTTATAAAGTTGAGATCTTCCACATTTGAGGAGCTACGTGGCAGTTTTATTTTAGCGATGGTCTTTCAAACTGTCTCGAAAGATTATTTCTATTTTAGTGACTTGTTTTCTGTTTTCCTTCGCCTCCTAAGAATTGATGGTTAGTTCACAGAAGCACAGAAAAGAACTTACTGCTTGGTCCCTTTTCTGTGTTGCTAACACAGCGACCTGCACGGTGGCGGAGGGTCTGCAGTCTGGCCCACACTACCCTATGCCCTCACGTCGTCTGTTCCTAATACTTCCCTGGGGTACTAGAGTGAGAGGGGCCCGGGCCTCTGGAGCCTGGCCGAGAGTAATGGAGGATAAGCGGGAGAAAGGGAAGACGGCTCTTTCCATACCTGTGCCTCGGGATGGTTATGAAGGAGGGCTTGACGTTCGGAGATGTAGCCGTAGGAAAACAGCACCAGGTAAATATTCTGTCTGGTGTAACCATTAACACAAAAGAAAAGCCATTACTAAAACACTGTCATTTGAAGGAAAAGATCCCATACAACATACGTGATTTAGTACATGTGGGTGGTGTTCTACTCATGGAGGAAGACAGAGGTGATTAGATCCGGTGTCTGCTCCCAAGAGCTGATGCGCTAATGGGACACCGCAAAGGCGGGTGTATGTATGACGGGGCAACAGGGGAGCTCAGCAGAGAGGGGACATAAGGAAAACCCCGAGACTAGTCAGTGCCACTCCACTGTGGACGGGGCTTTTCAGAAAAATTGATGTGGGGGTGTTTAATGAAAGTCAGAAGAAAGAGAAAGACAGACAAAGAAAGTCGTGGTGTGTGAAGGGAACAGCATGGGTTGAAGACCGCGGGAAGCTGAAAGTGTCTGAGACAGAGCCAGGTTGTAACAGGGACCAGGAATCAGTCATAGGCGATTTACAGAAATCTTGTTGCAAAATATTTTCATTGCTAAGTTTGGGACTTACAGAGTCTCTTTCTGTATGATTTACATCTAATTTCTATTTAATTCCTTCAGTAGGATAGATTTCATATCTTCTTCCATTTCCTGCTGAAAGTTCTGAGTTCATTTCTGACTGCTAACATAAGCAGTAAAGTTAACGAGAAAACTATGAGAAGTGAAAATGTCCCAGAATTAAGGAAAAATAAAGCAAAAACTAATGTTTCAATGTACTAGTTTATATTTTTAATATTCATATCTACTTGATTTTTAAGAAATGAAATGTTACTATGACAAGCAGAAGAATCTCTTTCCGTATTAAAGGCGCTTCAACTCAAGCTTGCTTTCCCCATTTTCTTGGCATGAGGCTCCTTTTGAGGATGGGTGGTGACGTCTGAGCAGGGGTCTCTTATATTACATGAATAAAATACGACACCACTGGGACAGGATTCTTGGAGGAAAGAGAATTGAGGAGGATTTAGATTTTCCAGGTAATCAGGTCATACCTCTAAGAAGTAGAGGAAATGCAAATACAGCGCATTACCTGTCGCTTAAATTACCTGTAGCCGGCCATCGTACGTTCCTGTTGTATCTGAGGGCAAGAAGGATGCAAAAATAACCAAGTGAATGCTGGGAGAGCTGCGTCCAGTAAAGGCTGTCATTTAAATGTCACTGACTATGTCGCTACTTAAATGTTCGGAAGAATAAAAATAAGGTCATTACCCTAGGACACCTTCAACTGGTCGCTGTGCCCGTCCGTCATCTGCCGCGGGCACTGTAACCGTTGGCTTCTGTTTGCAGACTTGTGTAAAGGGTTGCCCTTGAGTGACGGAAGCCAAATCTCCACTCAGAGTTGTACAAGATTCTCCGGTGATTTACTAAGGGAAAGGTCCCAGAAGCCCTCTCCATGCTTCAGGTGGCTTGGCTTTGCAGGTCTGTTGGAGTGAAAGGCAGCTCAGGAAAGGGGCCGAGGGTGGGCTCGTCTGGAAGCACACCTCTGCACAGCCTTTTTCCTCTTTCCATTTTTGCTTCCCCTACCCTTTCTTGGCTCTTCCTGCAAGTTCTTCCTCAGCGAACTACATGCTAAAAGCATTTCTGCTCCAGGCTCTACTTTTAGAGAATCCAATTCAATGCATACACCAAAGACATTCTAATTATATTGAAGAAGTTCTTAAAAATCAAAGAAGTCAGATGGGGATTGATATTTTAATAGGAAAAACTCAACATGCATTGATAGATTCTACTGTTTTAAAATATTAAATAACACTAAAGACAGACAAAAGTTAGAACAAATGTGAAAAACAGAGTTAGTATCTTGTCAATCAGAAGAATATCTACAGCTGAAATAAAATGATTCGGAAATACAATTCATAAAGAAGAAAGGCGAGCGAAATGACCCAACTTGTATAAAATCACTATGGCACCATTGTCTAGGCATGTAGAATTCATTTTTCATTTTTAAAAATTAAAAAGCTCTATAAATTTTACAAAATGATGGTAAGAGTAAAAATTGATGTATATACTTCTAGCATTCATATTGCATCATATCACTTGAAGTTTTTATATTCTTTTAGGCAGAAATTCCGTTTTCAGTTGTTTATTTGCAGAAATTAGAAATGTGATTCAAACACTTTTTAAATAGTGTGTATCATATTTATTTTCGTAAATTGCATGAGAATGTTGAATATTCTAAAGGCCAAGAGACAATGCTTTGGGAAGTATATTATAGTGAAAATAATAACCTTTACCAGTTTTATTCATTTTGCTATTTGAAACTCACAATCATCCTGTTCAGTAATATTATCTTTTTCCATGTTTATGAAGAAAATGACTATGATTCAGGGAAGTGAAGACACCAGAATCACCATTTTTTTTTTAACCTCTGGAATTATTCTCAGTGCTGCCTGAGCTGGTCATTACACATGGCATGCATGCATTAGAATGCCACACTGTACCCCAAAATATGTAGAATTGCTATGTTCATCAAAAGAACAAAATGGTACATCGAGAGACATGTTCTGTTCTTGTATGAAAATATTCAATGTCGTAGTGATCAAAGTTCTTTCAAAATCAGCGCATATGTTCAACTTGAAAGCAATCCAAAAAACTATCAACAATCCATATATTTGATCAACAACAATGAAGTATTTTAACTAACATTTTACAGGATGATTTTGTAGTTCAACCTGGAAGAGTAATATGTGAAGAACATGCCAGGTGAATTATCTACAAGCTCAAAAGAAAAAATTATAAAACAGCTAGAATAAATGCATAATTACCATAGTTATATGTCTAGAGAGTTAATGAATCAACTTACTTTCAAACGCAAGATGTGCAGAAGGAGCCCTATAAATTATAAAAAGGAGAAATAGTCCTTGTACCCTGCCAAAAATGTGAAAAAGCGGCATTCCTTAAATTACTTTCACAATTTAGAAATGTAATTATAGTTCAGCTCTCATTTTCAAACACTTTTGTGTTGAAATTAATTTATTATCAATACATTCCCATATTCTGAAATTCACACACGTAAATTATGAAATAGAAAGAAACCTTTTCTCCCAGCACTCTTTTCTCTCCCATAGGTGAAAGCCCACAGAACTCAGGAATAGCCCATAGCGTCCAGCAGAGCAGCAGAGGGCAGCAGAGAGCCTTCCCTCCTGCCCGAGGCTCAGCTCGCTTTGTTTCTGCTTTTTTAACTTGTGTACAGAACCATCATTAAGCTGTCAAGCCAAATTAGCAGAGAAATGCATGGAATCTGTTCAATCCCAGCCACCTCCTTCTTCCAAAAATTGTTCCGCGGCTTACTGCAGCACGTTATGAAAAAGACATTTGCATGTTCTAAATTAATTTAATATAAAATATGAAAAAGCAAAGAAAAGCCATGTGTCCTCTGCAACGGCTGGCATTATTCGTATAGGAAATGCTTCACAACAGGAAGATTTTCCAATATGGGCAAATGGGGCACACCTTGGGTTTCTCCTTTTATAAGTTAGCACTTAATGAATATTGAATGAGCACTTAATTATATGTGTTGGGCTCAACCTTTTCCAATAAAAATGAGGTAGAGAATAAAAATCACCATGGCTGACTTTGCTGTACAGTAGTTTTGCACAGAATGTGTCATATGTTTCTGAGAAGTGTTCTAGGTAAGGAGAGAAAAGCAGTGTGGAAAAGTGAGACTGATAATTTTTTTAATTCATTCAACTATCACGCTGACTATGAATGCACATGTTATTTTTGCTGGCTCTCCCATGAATGCCTGAGAAATTAGAGAAGGAGCTTATAGTATATGGGGCTCCTTAAGTAAAAATAATACCATGATATCTGCTAAGCTGTTACCAATAGAAAAACGTGCTGCTGCTGTTCTGAGTCCCGTGAATATTATGTGGGCTAATTAAGGAAGAGGGATAACACTGGTCAGAACATTAAAGTCTACCTAGGTCTCTGAACTGGATATTTGTGTATATGGAAAGCAGGCTTCAGGTTTCTGTTAGGTCAGGCAGAACTGGAGAGGGAGGGAGGGAGGGAGGGGAGGTGAGAGAGAGAGAGAGAGAGCATCAAATCTTTTGTTTTTAGTTGGTGCAAATAGACCATCCATTCGTGAGAGAATTATTCACATATTTAGGTCAATATTTATCATACTCACTGTTTTCTATTTGTGTAACTGTTGCTTTTTTAAAAATCTTGTCTTCGTGGCTTTTGGTTATTCTTTAATTTTAGTGATCAATTTATATGATTGTACTTTCTCCTTAACATGTCAACAATTCTTTTAAACTAAATTTTGTTGGCTGCTGTAGAGTTTGCAACATAAATTTTCATTTAATCCAACCCAAGTAACATTGTGCCTATTCTCACATTGTGTAAGTACCATTAATAGAGTGTGCCCAGTTCCCTGTTTTCATTCTAACTTGCTGCCGTTTATTTATGCATTAATTATGGATGTTATCCCCCCCTCCCCCCTGGTTTTTTGAGACAGAGTCTTGCTCTGTTGCCCAGGCTGGTGCTGAACTCACCATGGAGCCCAGGCTGTGGATATGATTCCTTTGATCAACCGTTTTCGGTCAAGAGAGAATAAGAAATTAAAAATATTTTAATTTACCTTGATGGATATTTTTATTTGATAATTTTTCTCCTATTTGTTTTTAATGTAGATGAAATCGCTGTCCTTTCTAACTCAGCTTTCTTTTGAAGAACTCTTTTTATTTTATTTTTTTTAAATACCTTGCACCGGGAGTCCACTTGTCACAGGTTAACTGGAAGATGGTCTGAGAACGCGTTCCTCCTTCAGTTTTAAAGAATGCTTTCACTCTGGATGGGCGTCTTCATTGTTTCCTTCTACACTGGGACGGCCCCTGTGTTCTCTCCTTGACGGAAAACCCAGATGTGATTCTTACCCTTTTGTTCTAGATAAGATTCCCCTCCTGCCGGAGTCTTTCAGGACAATAACTTTCTCTTGTTTTCCAGTCATTTAAAGAAGACATGTCTAATTGACGAAGTTTGCTATTGCCGCGCTTGGTTGTTTTCTGAGCTTCTTGGGTATTTCTAGGGTCTGACATTGATTTTGGTAAATTTTTGGTCATTATTACTTCAAATATTTCTTCAGCTCTTCCTTCTTTTTTTCTTTCCCTCCCTCCCTCCCTCTGTCCCTCTATCGCTCCCTCCCTCCTTGTTCCCTTCCTCCCTCCCTTCCTTCCTTCCTTCCTTCCTTCCTTCCTTCCTTCCTTCCTTCCTTCCCTCCATTTCTGTTATTCCAATTGAGTGTATTAATTACACACTTTGTAATTATTTCGTTCTTGGGTTTGATTTCCATTCATCCTTCTCTTTTCATTTCAGTTTGGAGAGTTTCTTTTGATGATCTTTAATCTCAGGACATCTTTTTCTGTCCTTGTCTGCTCTGCTGATGACTTCATTTCAAGCATGCTTTCTTATTTTTTTTCACTTTATATTATTTATACAATTTCTTTGGGTTCTTCTAAGGGTATCCATTTCTATGTTCAGATTACACATCTGTCCTAGTATGTCTTTTACCTGTACCATTGGTGTCTTCAGTACATCAACGCTAATTATTTTAAATTATCTTCCTGGTAGTTCTAAGTCTCTGTCATGTCTGAATCTCCTTGGGATGAATCTTTTAAGTTTGTGTTTCTGACTGCTCTGTGGCATTTTCTAATTTTTACTTGGAACACAGCAATGATACATTGGAGTAGGAGACATACACAAGTTTAGTTTGAGGTTTTATTGTAATCTAGCCAGGATCTTGGCTGGGATTATCATTTGTCATAACTACAGGTTGCAAAAGTTCAGTTTTTTTCTAGTGCCTTTTCTTTTTCTCCAACTTTTAAAATATTTTCTACAGATTTCTTTTTCTTAATAAGTTCTTAAGTATAGCTTTCCTAGAAGCTAGTTCAATTTTAATCCCTTATATTTTACTGGAGCTCTGTTGATGTGATCGTGAAATGTGGGCGGGGTTGAAATTCTATTGAAGTTAAGTCTATGAGGCATGAGTTTTTCTTCTATGACTACCCAAATATTTGTTAGCCTTTTGCCCTTTTTTTCTTATATTGGCCAGAGAGAATTTTTGTCATGTAATTGCCTTTCTTCTGGCAGACAAGTCTGTGGTAATTTGTGTCCCTTAGAGGGTGGACTTTTGTTAAACATTGCAAGCATACTTGAAATGGTTCCCTACCTTCCCCTCTTGCAAGGTGATAGGATTCTCTTTATATCTTCATCATGAGAAACTGGTGGGCTTCCCAGAGGTAAATTCTCCTACTCTCCCCAAAGTGTGGACGGTTCTTAAAACCGAAGATCATCTATGCCAAAGCTAATCTACACTCAGCAAGCTGATAACAGTTTTTCAAAATTATGATGGGATTCATTTCCCAGTTTATGTCTCCAGGGGTGTCTGCTGCAGGTGAGCTGACCTTTGCTGGTCTTCTCGGTGCTTGTCTGTCTCTTCTGGATTTTGAGGTTTAGTTTTACTCGATGACCTCAATTCTCTGATGGGTACTTATATGTTTTTTTTTTTTAAAGTTTATTCATCATTTTGTCTTGGTTTGGTGATGAGTGATCATTTCAAAGCTCCTTACCTGGGAAAGCTGAAACTAGAATTCCCCTCACTTTTAAGACCTCACTCTTTGTCCCCTACTGCAGGACATCCCGATCTTAGGATCTTGCACCAACATTCCAGTCTATTGGAATAAACTATTCAATACTTTCCAAAAGTTCATGTGCTGATATTTGCACCAGGGGGTCTTCAAGTACTAGTACTGCAGGCTGGTACCAGTCTCTGGCCAACAGAAGAACCAGGCCAACTGAACAGGTGAAAAGCGGCCACTTGAACAGGGAGAGAAGCCCCACCTCCTGTTAGTGCATGCCAATCAAGTGCCAGAGCTGCTGCTGATTGACAGGAAGTGGAGCCCCCCCCCCCACCTTTTCAGAACTATCCACCAGCAGCCTCCCACATAGCAATTAGCCACACCCCTTGGGAGAATGGTCTTCCGCTAAAGTTGTTCCTGGTGTCAAAATGATGGTGACCACTGATTTAAGCCATTGTATTTTGCTTTAAAGAAAGGACTATTTTATAGGTTCCAAAAAAGGATAAAAAACTAATTTTAGTTGATTAAACACACTGAATAAATTCAACCTAAAATTTTTCTAGCAATTAATTTTATTTTCTTTTGCATTTTTTTCTGTTTCTTCATACCAAAGACTTTGTCAAACTTTAATATTTTTTCTTTGTCAAACTGAGTCTGTTTCAATCATTACTCCATTAACCACCTAAACATTAGAGCACCTTAGGATGTCATGCTCAGTTATGAATCTCTAGAATATTAACTCCTATCAATAAATTAAATGTAAATTTAAATTCTTTCTTTGAAAAAATGAACTCCTGAAAACTCATTTCCAGGTATAATATTTATTGATTTTTGTATGAGAATCTCATAAATTATTTGTGTTTGATCTTCTTCAGTGTTTGAATTTGTAATTACCTCCTTTAACTCACTTATTCACCATATAAATCTGCAGAAGGAGATGGAAATTGGATGGGGAAAAATTTATACCTGAAAATGTATTCTCCCTGATCAGCTCATAGCATTACTGTAGTACCATCAAAAAACGAAGAAGGAGGGGGCCTCAGTGCCCAGGTAATGGAGATCAGAGAGAAGTTGGGCACTCAGATGCGTAAGGCCTTGCAGCTTTTCAGTATGTCTTTATTCCTAGAAGTGAGAAGGAAATTCTTTTCCCCCCATTTTATTGATATGTATACATGCAAAATTTAAGGTTTACAATGGAGTTGAGCCTTTTATGCACATATGTGTCTTGTCAAGGTGACAAGGGCTTTCCCGCTCTCCTTTTGTCCTTCCCCCACCCTCCCCTCCCTCCCTCCTCCCCACCCTACCCCCCTGTTTCACTTGTTTTTCGTTTTAAGTTCCATAGGAGTTGTTCTCTGGGACTGTGGTATTTATACACAATAGAAAACTATGCATCAATAAAGTCCAACAATGTGGAGGCTTTTATAGGCAAATGCAAGAAACTTGAGAACATCATGCTTTGTGTAGCGAGTCGGAAGCAGAAGGAAATTCTTTAAAAGCCATGGTCACACCTGTTGTTTGAGGGACCAGATAGGCAGCAAATCCATCTCGGGTAACTGAATAAATGTCTGACCTAAATGTTAATTTTGGCAGTTTGGCTGTATCAGCGTATACTTCAGGCCATTTTCTGTTGCTACAGCAGAATGCCTTTTACTTTGTAAGTTGTGAACAAAAATGTTATATTTTGTTATATGGTTCTGAAAAATAGGAAACCTCTGTTTTCAGCTGGCCCCACCCAGTGAGGGCCTGGTGCCATCTCACAGCTGCCATGTGCTTGCCAGGAATCAGAGCAGGAGGGGAATGCTAGAGCAGAAGGGGCAAGGAAACCGACTTGGTCTCCACATCCTGCCTCTGTTACCAAAAAGACACCTAGAAAAGTACTCTTATCCCTAGAGTGGATCCTAAAGCCAATGAAATAGAAACTCCACCCTGACTTAAGGGTCAGTGAAGTAGGACCTCAGTATGTCAGCTAAATCTACGATGACCCTATTTCCAAGCAAGTTTGCTTTTTGAGGTACAGAGTGTTAAGACTGTTTAAGAACCTAATTCAGTGTGTGAAGTGTCAGTTCTCAAGTCTAGGCTGAATGTAAGCATGCATGGTTTCTATTTCTAGAAGTTATAAGTAAAAATCCACATTTAAAAACTCAGCTATTTCTCTGGTAGGAATAGACTCTATTATGCAGCACTCGGATATTCCCCGAGTATGCTGGTATGAAGAGAAAGGAGAATTAATACTTTTCTTTAGATTTTAGAATTCTTTATTAAAACACATTTCAAAAGAATGTAAACTTTGTGTCATTTTAATTTATCAAACTTCCATCCTCTTTCACAAGTTCTACCAAAGCTTTAAAAATCAATCACCTTACAGACACGGTAGCTGAGGAAATCAACCACTGTAGGGTATGAATGGGTTTGATGTTTCCCAAAAGTCCGATCAACAAAGCACTGCCAGTACTTGACCTGACTGGCAGCTCCTGGAAAGTCTCATTCTCAGAGCTCGTCTTTATTTGACATGACTCAGAACTCTCCCTCTGAGGACAATCCTACCCCAGGACATTTGTCAAAAATAATCATTGGCAGTTGTGTAACCACACGGCTGCCTGGGGCAGTAATGTCCAGGGGAACCAAAAATGAGTATGATCAGAATAACTTACAAAGTTAAAAAAAAAGGGAAATGAGTTGTTCAGAGGGGGATTGGAAAATCTCTACCATGTTCCAGTCAGTTGAGAAAATAATTTGGATGTGAAGTATTGTGGCTAGGTACAGAAATGACTCAAGAAGGCTGTGATGACTTGTTTTATTGTCCTGCTGAGAGCACATATTCATAAAGAAACAAGTTGAAGTCAACAAGAACAATGTAAACCATCTAAGTATTCAAAGTGTTTCCCCAACTCATACACAGAACCCCTCAGCCAAGACCTGGAGCTTTCTTGAGCCCCTTACGGTGGTTCTTGCCAATCATTACCTACTCCCAAGTTCTCGGACCAAAGCCTCACGTGGTTGCCCATGGCGAAATTAGAGACTTTGTCCATAAATCCTATTAAGCTGACAGATCAAAACTAAGCAAAAATATTAAATATAACAGCATCTTGAGGAAAGAGACACCATGTTATGTTATCAAAATTTTGGTTTTCAATAAAAACTCCAGACAGTGAGACAAAGAATGGAGATCGTATGACTCTGCCACACTGTGTCGGGGCAGGTTTTTAAGAAGTATTTCTGAGCAAACCCAAATGCTGGACTTTGGAGTTAAAGACTTAAAATCAGATATTACAAGTAGGAAGATTCAAAGGGGGGGCTGGAGTTCAAAAATACGACACTCGGATTAAAATACACTAAGGTGGCTCAATGGAAGATTTTACTGAACAGGAGAATTAATGAACAAAATTGAAGATAGGTTAGTTGAGATTTTTAAGTCATAGAAAATGGAGTCTAAGCAAATTTACTTATTTATTTAGTTAGTTAGTTCATTCATTAGTTAGTTTTTGGGACAGAGTCTTCTCTGTAGCCCTGGTTGATCCTGAACTCACCACGTAGCCCAGGCTAGCCTTGGACTCAGGGCAATCCTATCTCAGCCTCCGGAGTGCTGGGATTGCAGGCATGCGCCACTATGCCCAGCTTTTGTGGTGCTAGGGAATGGAACTCCTGTTACTTAGCGTTTGCTAGGCAAACCCTGTAACTGCTGAGCTATTCCTTCAGCCCCTTGACACAAGTTTGTATATCTGCATATTATCTGTGTTAAAGAATTTTGTACTATAAGAGTTTCTTTATGTGAACATATCTTCCAAACCGTTTAACTGAAGATCTATGCTACTCCAGTACCCACTTAATTGAATAGGCATTGAGAACTATTTATATTTATTATTTATTTATTAATTTGGCAGAAGCTAGGACCTTGTGCACACTAGACAAGTACGAACTGCTGAGCTACACTCTCAACCCAGGACATTTTGCAGTGTACATGAAGCTTCAGGGAGACACATATAAGGAAAGCGCTCTCCTCTGAGAAGCTGCCAGTCCTATCTGAAATCAGGTTACAACAGTGGGTTAAGTACCCCATATGTCTGCTGTAAGCTGAGAAGGTTACTTCTCAGTTCTCTAAATCTGCTCTTTATTACTAAATTTTACACTGGTTTTAAAAGTTAAATTAGCAGATAACAACCAAAAAAAAAAAAAATAACTCAGCATTTTAGCAATCTGTCAGTTCACTTCAAACAGGTATCTTGTCATCACGCAAGTGACAGTGCCAGCTGGTGAACTAAAATTATAGCTACTCGATTGTTATTCTGCCACCACAAGAACTACGCTCTCAAGTAATATAATTGTGTATGTGCATTTCCATAATTTCGAAAATGTTGGGTGGCAGCTACTAGAAAATAAAAGGGCTATCTTTCATCCCAGTATTTTCATGGATGAGGAATACAGACATCATTTCTTTCTGTTTTGAAAGGTCAAATGCATCCCTAAAGTAATTTGCCACCAATTTACTAAGTGGCATAGGAGTAATCCTCTGTACCTTCAGAATGAACAGGGGAGGAGCGTATCCAAATTGGCTGCACCAGTTCACCATATGAATATTCATTACCCCTCCCTTCTTAACATGGTGATCCCAATGCTGGGCTTTATCTAGTTTCTTCCTTCAGCATCTGGGTCTACTGGCAGAAAATCTCCAAGCTCTCCTTTCTGGGAAGTTTGAAGTTTATGTTCAGAGGAAGCCATGTGCCACTTTATCAATAGAAATAATTTGCAATTAAAACTCGAGATAGTGATTCTTGCCTTAGCTCTGGTTGATACATCCTTGTTTTCTTTCAAGTATAGAGAGACAGGTAGATATCAAACAAATCCTGGAGATTGATAGTTTGAATATTTTTATTAATTGGAAAAAAGGACTGCAGAAAATAGAATCCTATGCTGGCACTCTGTGTCTTCTATGGATCAGAATTAATTCCTAATCTCTTTCTTAAATATCTTCAAAAAGGAGGTTTTCATCTTTATCAGATTAACATATTCCACTTGGTATCAATTTTTAAAGAAAATAAGGCCAGCTAGACTAATTAAATATCTTTCGCATGTCCGCTAGTACTCTGCGTACAGAATTCTTGTTTTTCCTACCTTTCATTCTTTTCTTTTTCTTTTATATTTTTCTTTTCTTCCTGTGTTTTCATTGATGGGCTTGAAGTTACTGTATATCCCAGACTGGTCTTGACCTTGAAGCAGTCCTCCTGCCTCGACTTCCTGAGTGTGGCTGCCCAGCAATTCTCATTATTCTTGTTCAGATTTGTTGTTTTCAAGGTAATCTTAAATTTGGCTTATTCTCCGTGCTTCGCCGAAGAAATACATAGTTTGAATGACAGTAGTTACAGGAAGATGGCTATTTTAAGTACATTACACTTCGAAAGTCGGCAGAAGTTGATAGCTTATTTTTGGTTGTAAAGTCTTTTATGATAACTGATGGTTTAAGATTATAGTCATGACTATGTGATAAAAATGCTGATTTTCTAATCCTCTGAGATTTTGTGCTGGTGCCTTCCATTTGTCAATACGTGCCTTAATTTTTTTTTGTAATTACTTATCATGGGCACTAGGAATGCTTCAGAAAACAAGAGAAGCTTTGTAACAGTATACTGTCTCTAAAGCCCATTTGTGTGGGTCTACATCCCAGTCTGTAAGATTTTATGTACAAATACATATTTACATTTATATTATTTATGGAGAAATGTCTATGCATTTATGTGGTACACATTTATCTTACATGCCCCAAATATTTAATATTACACATTAAGTATATTATATATGTCAGTCTGTCTCAACATATATAACTATATATAGCTATTATATATTAAAATATATGAATACATACAAAATGAGTATTTGTAGATTTTTATGTGAATACATATTAATACATATGTGTATATTCATACACAGATATTATCACTCTACAATAGAAGATGAACATCTGTCATAAATACATATATTCACAGTTTCCCAAATGATGTCTGTTTATATACATATGTATATTAGCTTGTGAGCTGTATTTTAGAAAAGCAAAGCCCATTGCAAGTTCATAAATGATACGAATATCAAACTTTTCTCCCATAAAAGCAAGAGCTATCGAACAAGAATGAAAAGAATACAAAAAAGTATATTTAAAATTAGAGGATATTTTAAATTCCAAAATGAAAAACATTTTTAATTCTGTTATTTTATGATACTGACTGCACACAGTTCTCTCTTGGTGTGGGCAAATTTTTAAAATATAGAGGCTCTGTTTCAGGAAAGCATTACAGAGAATAAGCACGTTTAGGCTCTGAATGTTTTTATTCACAAACCACAACTATATAGTACAATTAATTAATTTTTCCACTGGATGTCAGCAAATAAAATTCTTTCCCCATTCAGAATTATAAATAGTAACATTACTTTTGTTTGTGATTTTTTAGATGTAGAAGTGTAGAAAACAATGTAAACTACAAATAATTCATTAATGTGTCTTGGAGAAGATATCCCTCTAAGAAAGTGCCTACTTAAGCTTATCTTGCCCTTTCTCTTTCCCTTTCTAATCCTTTCCATACTTTGGATTTCACTTTTTTTGTGAATCTGCAGTGTCAGTTAATATGTCTTTTTTCTCTTTTTATTTTGAAAACATGTATCTCCCACTTTCTTTTATTTAATGGAAAAAATTGTGTCACAGGAGAAGCTGCAGAAAACATAGTATCTACAAGTTCAAGTCAATTTAGTCCGTATCTCTTTCTCATTGCCTTTGATGTTACAAATATTCTTTAAGGAATAAGCAGAGAACGGTAGAAAACAAACATCTCTAATCTCTAAATGTAACTTACTGCATTGTGCGGTTTCCCTAAGGATTCCAAACTTGATAAAGCAATGTGTTCCTCCATAATTGTATCCTTTAAAGACATGTAATTCAAAGACTTAAGGTACCTCAAGAGATTAGAAATAACTGAATCCGATTTTTAGTACAGACTTACTAAAGTCCTGAAACAATATTTTCTTTACTTCTGTGTTTTGAGTAATCTTCTCTTTGTTGAGAAGAGGTAAATTACTGGAACTCAAAATGAGAATGGAAAATATACCTTAGGAGGCGTTCACCTAAAATATATTAAAATTGCCTTTCACGTAGCATCTTTGGAAGGAATTAAATACTTGGTGTGAAAGTTAGATTGGGCCATCAACTTGATTAAGTTGGAGGCGCTGTCCATCTGATTGGTGGAGGATATTGCTTGGTGTGTCTGGTGGGTCATGAAGGTGTAATTGTGGATGGGAATGGTGTCTGGTCCCTTGTCCCTTTTCTCTCTGATGTTGTTTTAACCCTATTTTGCTTTCCAGCCACTCTGAACTGATCGGCCCCATTCCATTACACCCTGTCACATGTTATTCTTGGGCCCCATCTACCATGAGCCAAACCTCTGAAATATAAAACCTTGAGCCAGATTAACTCCTCCTTTTTTAAGTGGCAGGTGTTGACTATTGTGTCCCAGTGACAAGAAGCTGCCAGCTGTTGAATGCACGCAATAGTGTCTCTTTGGCAGAGAATGTTGGCTCTGCAGAGGATTTTATTTGAGGGCACAGATCTGCTGAATGACCTTCTTCACCTTTGCTATTCAGACTAAGAGCTTCTCTCATATTTACGTCCTCCCAATGAGCAGTCTAATCAAGGAAATACACTTACAGTCTGCTCTTCTGTCTGCATTTTATGAGTCCTCAAATTCATCAGTCCACATATTCAAGTTCAGGAAGCTTACATGGGTAATTGCTTTGGATATTTTGTAAATTAAAAAAATTCTGATTTGGTACAAGAAGTTCAAAAAAGTCTGATTTTTATTTGCTGCCGGTAAACCCAACCACTAGATCTTTCTCATCCAACTTGGTCTTGATGCATGGATCTTCAGCCACTACGTGAAAATGGAAACAGAATCTGTCTGCAACTCTGGCTGCACTGTTACCGTAATTTCACATCTGTGGAGGCCTAACAACAAATGCATTTCTGAAAGAAAGAAGTCTTGGCATTTGCGAGCTAGTAAATACTGTGATTTAAAATATTATGATACTTGAGAATTCTGAAACGTACTACATTTGGAATTAATTAGTAGACATTTCCAGTCATTATTTGGTAATGTACATAGAAAGCTAATTTTTATAATGTCTCACTGAATTTCAGGATTACTGTAAAAACTATATCCCATCATCATAAAATACAGAGTGTAATTTACAAAGAACTACAAAGTAAACATTTTAAAAATTAATAAAGAAGGTGATATAAATAGCACTATAAATAATAGAAATTACAAGAGGAATGATGGTTAATGTTAGTTGTTAATTAGCTTGAGTGGTTAGTAGGGGGCATATGTAGGTGTGTCTGGGTGAGTCGGGGGCTGTGACATTAGGGACTAAATTGGATTTCTGACCCCTTCTTCTCTAGCACGGCTTCTCTTTGCTCTTCCATCCTAAACAAATAAGACCATCAGGAGACACTGGAGTGCAAAAAGCCTGAAAACAGAGCCCTGGGGAAAACTAATACGTAAGAATCATATGATGGCAAAAATTCTTTAGAGATCAGTGAGGAATAGGAAATTAGACATAAAAAATATGTCATAAGGCTACTTCACAGAAGTTATACTGCAATAAATATATCAAGAAAGAAAATGTTTAAACATGGTAAATACCAAAGAGTATAAGTAAAAAAATATAATGTGCCTATTACATCTAAGAATTTTTAAAAACACAGAAAAATATTAAGATTTGCAAAATATACGAAGAACAATTTCTGAATACCGGCACTAAGGGCAACATGGTTGTGGTGACAATAAAATATATGTTACTCACAATATAGGAGGATGTGAGTGACTTTTAAGTGATTTTACTTATAAACATACACCTCAGCCTTTCATTGCTGGGGAAATTAAAAGTTGCTCAACATACACAGAAGCAAAGGGGGAGGACTTAAAACGGCTGAAAAAAATACTATGTTTTTAAATTCAAGAATCGTTACAGTAGGGAACATTGTCTTTCATCCTCTTCAAGACACCCTCCCTGTTCCAAACTCACTGTTCCACTATTCTTACCTCTTTCTGATGCATTTCTGGAAATCCTCTTTCTTGATTGACTTTACTAGATGTAAGTACACAAGGAAAACTGATATGAAGCTTTCGAATGAAACTGGGACCACCCTGAGCCAGCCATGCTCAGTGAAATGGACCAAGCACAAAAGCCTGACCATAGATGGGTGTCCTTATTATGAAATGCACAAAATAATAGCTTGAAAAGGTTCCATCATGAATGACACGGAAGAAAGAGAGGCAGTGGTCATCTAGGAAAGGGGTGAACCTCTGAGAAAGTGATGGGCGTAGACGCTCACCGAATCCCCCGATGCCATGTCTCTATTGTGTTACAAAGTTTGGAATTCACGTATTTACAAAGAAATTAAAAAATAAATTTAAAAAATTTAAAAAGAATACAAAAAAAAAAAAAAAAGAATGGGAAGGCAGGCCTGGACTGCTATTATGGAATGTCCCCGTCCATCTTATTCACTGCACTAGCTTCTTGTGACTTTGGGTTCTTCCCTAAAGTCAAAAAGATATGAAAGGTAAGTGTCTTGTATAGATTCAGGGTTTCAAGGCAGCCTGACAGTGCAGCCAGAGCCACTCCAAAGGGGACTTTCAGAAGTGCTTTGGAAAGTACCAAGATCGATGGGAGGATGTTTGAAGCAAGGAGAATGGCATTAACAGCAACACTTCTTTGGATGTGTGTGCTGTGTGTGTGTTCATTAATTAAATACTGCCATATGTTTCAGTCACAATGCATATTTTAGCTCACAGTTTGAGATTTCAGGCCATGGCTGGCTGTCTCCAAGGCAGAGACATCAAGCAGAGGTGCGTGGCAAAGGGAAGCTGTTTTCCTTTTGGTTGTTGGATGCAGAGATAGAGCAGGAAGAGATCTAGAGAAACAGAAGAGGGGGCTGAGATGATGATTCTGCCTTTCATGTCACACTCTCAGGGACCCACCTCCGCCAACAAGACCCTGTCTCCCAACAGTACATCCAGCTGTGATCCCCTCGATGGGCTGATCCATTGACAGAGTTAGTTTCCTGTAATCTAATTACAATCTCACAGCCCTTCCTCTGAACACATGAAAATTTTGGGGATGTTTCTGATCCAACGAAAACACTCAGTAAGCCAAAGCAAACACTTAGAGATTTATAGTCTTACAAAACAGGTTACTGTCATTAGGATGAAATTACAGTTAAGACTTGGTATTTTGACATAAAGGAATAGAGAAATCAAAATTCAGAAATGTTTTAAATATTCTTAAATATAAAAAATTTATCTGAAGTTCTTAAATCACCACAAAAAATCCTAAAGTTTTCTTTAGGAAGTGCTTTCAAAATTGATATTAATGTTAAATTATGAATCTCTTGAAGTCAAGATCATCTCATGTTATCTATGAGCCTCATCAGAAAGATTACATGCAATATTTTTCAACTTCTTCCATATCTTCACAGTTTCTGGCTTACAAACCTACTGTATGTGGGTTTTATCTTTGTATAAAATTAAAAAAAACTCTACAAAGCTTGGCGTGCCATTTACAGAAGATAGTGGGCCAGTGCCTTCACTCAACAGGCCAATTCTGCCGTGAATCATTCCTCATGTCATGGTGGGAATTATCTGATTATTTATGTTCTTTGAATCCTGTAAGTTGAAATCCTAACCACCAAAGTGATGATTAAAAGAGGATAAGACTTTGGTAAGACAGAGTGCTTGTCATTGGGATTAGTGCCCTTGTGAAAGACACCCCACATGAAACCTCCCTCGTCATGTGAAGTAGCACTCTGAAGGCACATATTTATTGGGAGAAAGGACACTATCTAGACACTGATCCTGGCAGTACTTTTATCTTTGAGTTTCCAGCCTCTGCAACCGGAAGAAATATATTTTCATTGATTACAAACCACTTAGTCAGTTGTATTGTGATAGCAGCCCAAATGCACTAAGTTGATATAAATTATTTATTTCATGCCTCTAGTTGTGTTGTCATGGCTGCCCCAGTGTCTTGAATTGATTCATAAGTTTTCCTTTTTTGATCATTTGATTTTGAGGAAGAGCTAGAAGTCTCATGGTGCCATATGCAGTGAGTAAGGTGGATGAGGGCGTGCCGTAATGGTTCGGTGACCCTGCCTGTGCACCAGGTGGCACTCAGCTCTTTTTTATTTACTGACACCTCAGTATAAACACTCGTGAGTGAAGACATCAGCATTGCTTCAGGAAGTGGCAAAAACGATGGCATAAGTGTGTTTGCCACAACAGGGAGCACTGTGAGTGGTGCTAAAGGCAATTTGTCTTTCACAAAAATATCTTCTGAATTAAAAAATGCACCACGTTTCCCAATCACAGTTCACAGCCTCATTCCCAGAGAACATACTTGAATATTTTTCATCTAGAAACTTCAAAGTATACTTACTAAGACCCCTTCAAGAGTTCCTCAAATAATCAGGGAGACAGGGTGAAGACACCTCTGTGCTACACTTGCGTGTTTGGGCGTGTGTACCACTCACATTTCTTGCAGTTGCCCAAGTAGTGGTGTATGTGAGTAATACCTCCGCGCTACAGTGTCTTCGTCCTTCTTTCTTAGCTGTTGTGTTGCTTGTTACTTGGGAAGCAGAGCAGCTTGCATGCCTCATGGTGCTGCAGAATGTTTAAGAAATGAACGTAGCACCTAAATAATATCCAGTGTACCTGAGGTCTGTTTTAACAGTTCTTCGATGCCTTTGATTTAAGAAGTGCTTCCAGAGTTGCTTATCTAACAGTTCCGGCTACTTTGTTTGTTTTCCCTGCAAAGTATGACCTGCATCTCTGCCAGCTCAGCTCCATCCACCCACCTCAGTAGTTCCCAGCTGTGTGGGTCAGACGCACGCGAACACCTGGATGGCGTATTTGCCTTTAGTTACTAAACAGTAGTTACTGTCTTCAAATTGGTAAAAAACTGTCTTCAAATTGGTTTCCTTGTTTTTGAAACCACCTGAAACATTACAGAAGCTTTCTTTTTTTCTTTTTTCTTTTTTTTCCTAAACCAGGAATGGGGATTTTTTTTTTTTTCATATCAGGGGCATTTGGTTATTTCTGACATTATTTTCAGGCCATGCAAAATTAACAACTTCAAAACTAGCATGCTTTATGGGGTAAAACGTTTAATTAATTGACATGTCCCTAATGTGAAGGATGAGACTGCTTTTCTTTGCTGAGACTGAAGCACAGCAGGACCAAATGGTTTCAGAGGTCATTAACCGTTCCTGGGCAGGATGGATCCCCACCCCTGTAATGTAATGGACATGCCATGCCTTCCTTTGTCCATACAAATTTTGAGAGGCGTGTTGGAGAGCTCTTTCACATAAGCAGGACTTAATCTCCATTGTAAACACGTCAGACATTCCCAACACTGGCTCAGTCAAAGGTCAGCATTGATCACCCAGGGTGAATGTCTAAGTAAACAAGTCCAGTCGTCTAGTCAGCACTTGCGATCCTTTCTTCTTGGTCAGCGGGCTCTTGTTCACCTCCTTCCAGTGGCCCACTCATCCCTTAGTTTCCTTGTTCTGTTTCCCAGAAAGCATTGACACATTGAAAATACTTTATAAAAGATGAAATTGTTACCATCTTCAGGCAGGAACATCGTTTTAGAGAACACAAGAAGACTTAGAACCATAGGACGTCTGCCTGAAATAACATTTTTTTTGAGAACAGAACTTAAAAAAGTTTAAGAGACAGGAGGTTCCTTCTTGCATGCAGACTACCTGGAGAGCACACACGCTGACCTGGCTGCACTGAGGAACAGGAAAGCCATTTCTAAATTTTCCACATTTCCCCCCCCCCTTTGTTATTCTTTCTTTCTTTTCTTTCTCTTTGTTTTTTTCCTTTTCTCACATGCTTCTTTCCTCTTTTTTGAATCATAAAGGATCAGTCACACTATCCAGACACCATTTTCAAACTCTGCCAGGCAAAAGAATTACCACATATAACACCTTGGTAGAACGCTGATTTGGGGACTCAACCCATAAGATTCTGATTTAGCAAGTCGAGTGTGGGATCCAGTTATTCTTATTTGTAGTCAGATCTTAGAAAAGGTAGATAAGTAGGGGCCGGGGTCCACATTTAGAGTAGCGCAGTTCTACAGTAATGCGAGTGAATAAACTGCATTATGAATGAATCTCCAATATAGCTTGTCCAAATTTTGGCATTTATGGTCAAGATAATGGTTGCCATCAGGGCTGTTAGATAACAAGATTGTACAGAGTATTAGACAAGCTCCTGGCTAGCTGATAATATTTTGCATTTTTAATGTGGTGCTAGACACACATGTGTGGTTAACAAATATTCCTAAGGCTGTGTTATTTATTTTTTCCCATTTCCTTAACTGCATGTTACCCTTAGTGGAAAACAATAATGGGGGTATACACAGAACCCCAAATGCCAGTTATTGATCATCTGCCTGATTTTAGATGCTGTCATAGACATTGTCAGTTATATAAAAAAAGACGCAGTCACAACCTTCAACTAAATCACAGTATAATCAAGAATTAGACATTTTGATAGGAAAGATTGTGATTTATGACAAAAAATGATGTAGATTGCTTCGGAGTTAGAAATATAACTTGGAGTTTTGGAGACCAGCATAGGCTTTAATAAGGCAATAATAGTTGAAATCGGTCTTGGAATGAAGTGTAGCTTTTACAATTTATTTGGCTTCATATTTAAAGTTATCCTCTGTCCCGAGCACTTTAATCAAGCTCTCATATTTCTCAGAAGTGACATCTACTCAGGCGGTTTATTGTACTCCTGGTCCAGCTGATCCTGCTGGTCGTTGTTCTCAACATGAGTTTCCTGTATTCTACATTGCCAATAGTTGAAAATAGACATATTTCAAATATACCCTTCAAATTGCATGAAAGTCTTCCTAATTTAGTTGAAGCTGTAGGTGAAATCTACAGAAATGGGCAAGTAAAACCAAGTTCTGTTTTACAAATGGGGACAGCAAAGCAAGATGTATTCTTTTAGTCTACGTCCAAGGGAAAAAAAAAAAGTTGTTCTCAATCCCGTTTAACAAACTGTGATCGATTGTACTGCTAAATACAACTCACTGAGACTCTCTGCCAATAGAAAAGGACAGAAGAAAAATGCCCCTTAAATGACCAACAGCAGAGATGCTGCAAGTATAAATATAAACACATCTAAATCCGGAAATCCACATGAATAATCCCATTAAAGCAAAATTCAAGGAAATTTACAGCTGTAAATAATAAAGACCGATTTTATCTTACATTCTGCCCAAATACGAGTCTATTCTGGTAACTGGATGTGTGAGTTGTCCCATCCAGCAGCTCTATAAGAAAGGTATAAGAATTCTGTCTTTTCTACATTCTTGCTGGGATTGGATACTATTAGGGTCGTTTACTTCAACTCTTGTATTTTAGTAGATATGGCATTGTGTTTCTTGTTGTTTTGCCTTGTTTGCATTTTTTTTAATGAATAGTGATGTGAAATATCATCTCATGTGCTTGTCATGGACATATTTTCTTTAATGAAATAACTAATGTTTGCCAATATTAAATTGGGTTATCTGTTTTTACATTGATAACAGCCCTTTGCCTGTTTTAAATAAACATTATAATTATAATATTGATTCTAAAATTTATATGGAACCAGAATATAACCCAAATAGCCAAAATATCTTCAGCTTAAACAAAACTATAGCCATAATACTATGTTGTTTCACAAAATTATAAAAGTATGGTTGTAAAAAAATTTTTAAGCACTTGAAAAATGAATTATATTTATTTGCAATGGGGAAAATAAAAATTAAACAAATGAGAAACATTTTACTCATCAGACTAGCAAGAAATTTTAATACTTTAAGTACCACATGTTAAAGGTTATGCAGTGAACAAATGTCTAATTTGCTGGCAATGGTATAAAGGTGTAGTATTTCATCAGGGTACCCATCATTCTTATTAATGGTGTTATTAAATATCGATAACTCATAGCCACAAAGCTTGACATGTTAGAAAAATTATTGTATATTATTTATTGTGTATGATGTAGTTAGATTTAGGTCATAATGGTAGATTTTTTCTATATTATCAACAATAATTTAGTGACACCTTCAATTCTTCTAATATGTTACTAAAAATCTTATAGAAGCCTTCATTAATAATATAGATCACATTTCTAATGTTCAGAGCGGAAGATTGTATGAGTGGATATCTTGTTATCATATGTCTATAGCTGGTATATATTAAGTTTTGATTTGAATATGTGTATAGCAAATAGAGCCTATTAAGCATTGACAACTTATGGTTGGTTTGGTTTCCAAGATGTTAGGTGATCAATATAAAGGACTATTGTATTAGTGAGAGTGACGTAGAACTGATATTAGTGAGGCGTTTTGATAAATCACTATCAGCTTTATTTGGATACATACATTGATGATTTAGACTGTGCCTTTTAAAGGAATAATAGTTGCAATATTAAATTGGCTAGCAGGTTCTGCCAAGAATTTGTTAGTTTTAGATTATAATGTTACTCTAAATGAGTGAAATTATTCAAATTTTCAGTGACAGATAAGACATTGAAATTGACTGAACAAAGAGTTGCCGTCAGTTACTATTACTGACCACAGAATAGTTTTAGAGATGAGCTTCTGGCTTTTCTTTCTTTTCTTTTGTTCTTTCTTTCTTTTTTCTTTTTTTAAAATAATTCAACCTAACATCAGAAGGCAAATAAATGTTAACCTTATAGTAAAGTTATTTCAAGAACAAAAATTGTTTGAGTCACAAGACATGCTAAAAGACTTCATGTATTTCCTGTCCTCTTAAGAGTTAAAACAGGAAGTGCGATTTCTATTCGCACATAATTTTGTATGAAGTATATTTTTATAAATTCAAACTCTTCTTCAAGTATTGTTTTTTTTTTAACCTAAAAGCAAGTGTGACAATGTTTTCAGACTTCACAGTTTACTTAAAAGGGTGGTTGAGATCTTTTCTCTAAATTTCAGTTAGGAAAAAAAAAAAAAAGATTATGCAATGTAACCACATGCTACCATACCAATACCGAATAGGAATCTGATAGAATTCTATAAATGCCTTCAAACTGATGAATATGCTCAAATAAGATCACGTGTTCATTGGATGGTACCAGTGTTTGGCAGTAAATAGCTGCATGAAGAGAAATTTTTAGAAGATATGTAAAATCAGTGTTAACAGGAAAACATTTCTAATCAACTTTGATTAAAAAGAATGCTAACTCTTTAGAGTTACAACATTTTCTCCAATAATAATTCTATTATTCACGTTGTGAGACCCTGTATTATCAAATACTCATTCTCAAATGTGATTGATTGTTTTTAAGAGATTATGGTCAAATTTGGAGACATTTATTTCTCTCTTCTTATACATCTGAATATTTTTATTTGTTTCTCTTAATTTGTGAGGCTTAGTATTAACCGTACTAGGCAGCTCATGGAAGAACATACCGAGAAGACACTGTATAGCCGGGGCAGGAGCTGGACCATGGAGTAGATCCTCCTCTGACTTACTTCTTGACAGCCAACCAGATATCCTCTGGTTTTGTTTCGAGAGGTCCATCACAGATTGGTCTCACAGATCACCTTACTCATGTGTTTCATTTTTCTTTTCTTTTCTGCCTGGACTTCCAGTTGACTGGCTACTGCCCATGTGTCAGTGTAGAAGATATACACTTAAAGTTATTTCCCATTTTGCATATCCTGAGCAAGTATTTGCATACAGGTAAGATTCTCCCTCAGTAGGACTTTTGGTGGTACTCCTGGTACCATCATTTGGCTGTTATCTGCATCCTGTATAGATAAAGATCTAAAATAAAAGTGGGACCTCAGATCATAACAGGTTGTATAAAGCTCAGCTCATCAGGAGTTGAGAGTATGTTGAGAAAGAGCCACATATACACTGGGAACAGTTACCATGGCACTCAGAACCATCTGTTTGTGCAATTTTTCATGACTTCTGAATATTTTTGAACCTACTCTTATAAACACATTTCCATTCTACAATAAATTTCTCCTTTGTATACTAGATATCATGATTTGGAGACCAGATACCATCCAGGTAACAGTGCCATTATGTGGTACAGGTGAAGATTAGGTGATATTTGTGGTGTCAAAGGGCCAGGAGAATGATCTAAGAATAGGGTGATTGATGTGCTGTGAACAGTACAGAAAACATCCGCATTTGATATGAAGCTGTGCTGAGCACTTTCTGTCTCTCTAGATCTGGTTTCCGGTCTTCCCACCTCCATGTGCAGCTGCTGATGTCTGCACACTGCACCAAAGTGTCTTCATGCCTTTGGTTTAGATTGGAATCCACCATTAAAACAGAATGGGAAAAAATAAATGGTGGCAGAAAAGGACTAGCCTCTTTTCCCTGTCTTCCTCCAAACACAGGAGTGATCTTCCTGACCAAGGCCAGCACTCTGACCAGGAGGCCGAGAAGTCTTGCCAATCTGAATTGCCAGGCCTACAAATACTCTACCCCTCCTTCCTTTCTCTATATTCAAACTGATAATTTCAAATAACTTCTTTTAAAAACTTTCCCAATTAACAGTGCATATACGCTCTTTCTTTCTAGAACTCTGACTTATACAGTACATATTCCCAAAGAGGACCTCAGAAAATAAACCCTCACAGACAATATTTCCAGGTCTGAATTTTTCCCACAGACAGATTTCTCTCTGGGTCCGCCTGAGCCCTGACGCATGTGATGATAATATAATTATTCAAATAGCCATATGACAGGGAAAACAAGGACAAGGGAAGGGCGTGATGATAGCGATCAAGCGACTCTGGAGTTCCTATCTATGGTGACAGTTGTATTACTTCCAAAATGAAACCATAGAAATTCTATGGCGTTCTGCTTTTTTCCTGGGTATGTTTTGTACAAACAAAGAAACAGCTTTCTTTTAAGAGTTCCTTATACTAATTGAAAAATGTTAGAGTTTCTAATAACTTGGTTTTCCTAGGTTTTCTTCGAGTCCCACTACTGCAGTTGCTCTGACTCTAACTTTTGACAGTACGATTGGATGTGTTTGGACCAGATTAATTGGATGAAGTTACAGTCTGTGAGAAATGGGGGCGCTAGGTGTCATAAATATGTGCTGAAGTGGAGTTCTGCGTATTGTCCTGAAGAGGAGTAAGGCTTCAGTGCTGAATAAGCCCAGAGACTCTGGGACACATTTGACCATTGTGACACATAAGATGGGACTGGGACCACTCCCTAGCGTCTGGGCTTTAAACAGCCAACTACTTCTGTGGATGGAGATGAGCCTTGCTTTGGCCAGTGACCCAGGGAAAGTGTTCAGTGGGCTTACTGTGCAAGCTGCTCTATGCAAGCAAAAGAACCTTCCTGAGAAGAATCAAAGCTGAGTGGCTTAGGACTCCCCGCTTGAAAAGTCGTGCAGTCACTGTTGTGGTTTGGATCAGGGTCGTCCCCATAGGCTCATGTACCTACAGATACTGAGTCGTGTTGGGAGTCTGGGTCTGGCTAGAAGGGGTGGATGCTTGGGGCTTGACCTGGAGGGGTGTGTGCTGGTTCCCCCTTCCTCTCCGACTTGGCTTTGTTCTTCTGTTTTCTGAGGAGCTCTGGCTATGATTCCGGCTCCACCTTCTGGCCATGTGATTCCACCATTTTCCAGCCACCTACCCATGAACGGACTGTGACCTTCCAAAACTCTGAGCATAATTAAGTCTTTAAAGTTGTGGATGTCGGGTGTTGTGCCCCAGCAACGAGGAAGTAACTTGGTTCATTTACTTCAGACTGGGTAACCCTTTGCAGAAAGCTAGTAAAATAAGATGCTTGAGGTCCCTATGGAGAAACACACACACACACACACACACACACACACACACACACACACGTTAAAGATCTGACTGGCGATACTTCAAACTATATGCATACATGATGTATGAAATGGTACAATGCGGAGAGACATAAAATGAGAATTGAGACATGGATAAAAATGGAGAATTGAGACAGAACAAAAAGTGTCTGTATGTATCAGAGTCCATAGAATTTTTTCTGGACGTGATCTTTCGTAAGACACGTGCATGGCAGTAACTCACATCTGCTTTTGTCATCCCTCAGCTCCAAGCTTGTTCTTGTTTATTTAATGTTGGTGTCTCTGAGGAAACTCCTGTCTCTGACAGCCAGAATCTCTTCTGTTTCAGAGGGATGTCCCTGTTGCACCCCCACTGATACAGAGACAAGGGCCACGTGAACCCGGCGGCTCCACAAATAGCCTCACGAGATCAATTCAGTGAAGCAGCCTGCTGTTTTGAGAACAGTTATACTTAGTAACTGAGAACGAGCAATCAGCTGTGACTTTGATACCAACTTTATAAACCCAGAAGGGTATGCATTCTGTGATAACAGAACTCTGAAGGACTGAGGCAGGAGAATCCCAAATATGAGTCCAGATTGAACAGTTTAATAATTTGCAAAGGATCTGTCTTTTGGAAAAAATAAAAAAGATCATGGATATAGCTCAGTAGAGTTTCTGAGTTACATTAGTTTAAACTTTTAGTACCATAAAAAGAGTAACTTTATGTGATACCTCCCACCACATATGGATCAGAGACGGCTAGCACCCACACACACCTTTTACAAAATAATTTATATACATTGTTGCGTTCTGATACAAACCTCAAGCCTTCCTTTGCTCCTTGGTTATACTTAAGGGCCTATTGGTCTAGTGTTCTGACTTGCAAATCTCTCTTCTTGTTTTATTCCCAAACAAAAGGTCTTTTTTTTTTTTTTTAGAGAAGTAATGGAGTCCTAGTGATCATTGACCCTAAGACCTTTCAAGCTACATCCCAGTCCTTTTCTGTTTCTGATCTTGTTATAAGGTCCTGCTAAGTCATTAAGTTGCCCAGACTGGGCTTGAACTTGCAATCCTCCTGCTTCAGCCTCCCAGAGAACTAGGATTACAGGCCTTTAGTATTGTACTCAACTATAAAATTTCTTTCACCAGAGAAATGTTATTTTTCTTGGATGCTCGACCAAGGGCTTTATTAATCTCTTCCCAAGCCAAGCCAAGCTACTGAGGGCACCATACCATTAACCTTCTTTCCAAAGGTGTTCAAGATAATGACACTTGTTTTGAGACCTGCCACCTGTGCCCAATAGATTTCTGCACCTTCTTTTTCACCTCTTCCCCCCGATGTCTGTGCAAATTTGGTGACACATTTTGAGCACTGCCATGGCTGGAAGGCGACGGCAGGTGCTGATGCTCTCTGGCTCCGAGGGCCGCTTCCCATCACCACTTCCTGCTAGATCCCGTCTTTTCTTTGGCAGGTCGTAATGCATAACTTAAAATCTTTTAGTTCTACCTCATTCCTGCTTTCACTGATAATGTCCATTCTCGTCCTTCTCACTTTTGCTGTAAACCTTGGCTGTGAAATGATAAAACATTAGCCCCAAAGATACTAGTTTTGTTTCTCCATTTGGACACCAACATGAAGTCATGTTGTCCACTTAGAAGAGAAGAAAAAATGAAAAAGCAAAGAAAATAGCTTGCGTAGTTGTTTTTATATATTTATTTATTTTTCCCTGTCTTTGCACCAGGTTCTTGTCCCCTAATGGGGAAGAATGAGAAAGAAACAAGGTTTGGGATGGCAGGTCTTTATTTGGAAATGAAGGACAGAGGGCTAAAAGTGCTCTGTATCTGGAAGAGGGTCCTGAGTGAGTGGTCCTGACTCACGTAGTTTTATAACTTATACAGAAATAGCTAGTTGGTCAAAAGAGAGTTGATTTGTTTTCTCTTTTCTTATAATCTCTTGAAAAGCTATTAAAACCTGCTGCTTTCCGCTTACATGATGTTAGACAAACAGAAGAGATAATAAGGAATAAATAACAGAATGCAGATGCCTTGAAAAACTGAGTGCGACCGTGACTTAGGAAGAAAACCAACACGTAGGAGCCCTGGAATCCTTGTCACTTCTTAGGATACAGTTAGCTTTTTTGCAGTGAAGGAAAATGGAGAAGACATTTAACAAACATATGTACACATTCCATGTGCTCACACGAAGCAGGTCAGATTCAATAAAACATCTAAATCTGTGGTTAGCAGCTGAAGGGAAGGAGTCTTTTATGCCATTGTGTGTTGTTAACATTTTTTTTTCCCTTAGAAGCAAAGAGATTCCTGGGAAGTCTCCATGCAGCTTGATAAATAAGGAATCAAAGGAAATAATTGCATGATGGATTGGCTCCTCTTTAGAATAGAGTTTTTAGAGTCACTTAAGCTTTTGGGAGTGCATAATGGGTACGGCTTTGAGCTTTGCTGGAGGGGGATTTGATTTTTTATAAATCTAGGTGATCAAAGGATCCAACAGTTTGAAATGCAATGCATTTTTCATGAAGAGGAAACATACTTCCAAGTAAGAAATTAAGAGAAATATGAGAATGCAGTAAATAGAAATCAGAAACATTTTAGAAGAGTAGATCTCTAAATCTATATGACATTTAGAATTTAATAGAGGATAATTTTAGAATAGATAAAGTTAAAAGTGCAAAGAGACTCATGGAAGATACAAATGTATTTGATGAGAAACTAGTGTCCTGTGTTATAGTAAGTGACTTTATTTTTCCTTAATTCTTAAGCATGTAACACCGGAGAATGTCAAAGTGAGTATTGCGTTATGCTGAAAAAAAGTTTTCTAATTGAAGCATATTCATAGATAAAGTTACTGCTATCTGGGTGCATTTTATAGAAAATCATGAGAGAAAATCTCAGCACTTCTTTAGGCTTCAAAATTTTTCTTACAGTATTATGTACTGTACTTATGATAATACTTTCTTTACAGAGAATTGATTTGAGTAGTATTTTGTCTCATTTTATAACATGCCTAAAGAACGAAATCTGTAACGTGAATCTTCATCTGTTACTGTCCAAAAAAGAATTAGTCTTCTGTTCCAATTGTGCATGTCAGCTATTTCTTCCAATAAGAGATCTCGGGGATAACATATTATTGTCCAAGCTGTTTTATTAAAAAAAAGAAAAAAAACCAAGCAAATAAGAACAAAAAAGCTCCCCATATTTGAGTAAGGAAAATCTTCAATTTGAAATGTTTAACTGAAAATAACATATCTGTGGACTGAGGGGCTAACAGATATTTTGTTCAGTTATGGGTGCATTTGTGCCCCCATTTGATTCCAAAATTAATGCTGCCTTCCCTTCCCTTCCCTTCCCTCCCCCTCCCCTCCCCTCCCCTCCTCTCCCCTCCCCTTTCTTCTGTCTCCCTCTCCTTCCTCAAGTAAGTTTTCTCCCCTTTGATATTCTAAAGAAAACTGGGTTCCATAGTAGACAATAAAATTATGTTACTTTTGTTAAATTTCAGTTGCCTCTCAATTTCCTGATGCCCTTGGGGGAAAACACTCCAGTCAAAGTTCTCTAAATTCTTATTCATTTTGCTTCTGGCAGAGACAGGAGATTTAATAAATAATGAAGGAAGTACTGAGGAATATATATTTCTTAGAAAACTCAGCTAATAGATCTGATATAGTCTATGAAAAGCACACATTGACTTTTGTATTAAACTATTGATATATGTTCAACACTTAGATTTGCCGTTGCCCTGGGCTAAAACTAACGTGAATATATAGCTTTTGGGGAATTCTGGACAAACGGAAAGAATGATTTATGATAATATGCCATTCGAACAAGTGTCCTAGTTACTTCACAGACATAGAGAAACTTAGAAGTACTCTTGGTCCATGTCTCTTCCTTCTAACCTTAACCTTTTGAAATTCCTGAGAATGCTTTGGAAGTGTATTTGACTGATAGTGATGTGCTTTGTGTAGACTTTTAATGTGCTTTGCATTTCTCTCCCAAATCATGAAGCTATCAAATGTTACTTCTATCAAAGAGACACCTTTGTCTTAATCAAATACCTGTTTCTTCTTTTAATAGAGATTTGAAAATGGTTTCATCACTTGCCAGATAGGCACTTCTTTGAAACTATATTGTGTCATTAAAAAAATGTATGAAATAGATTCTTTGAAATAGATTCTGTTCTATTTCATTCTATGAAATATTAGACATGGACAAACACATAAATTCAAGGAGAAATAATTATTCAAATAGGCCGCTCTAAACATTGGAACATATTTTTAAACTTTCCTTTTTTTGTTGAGTTTGCTCTCTTTATGTAACTGCATCAATGATAACTCAAATTTTGTCTAATAATGTATGACTGGCATATTGATCTTCAGGAATGATTTTCACTAACATCACAGGAATGTCTGGTTTTACTCAATTTTTGAAATCCCTTCTAGGATACACATTTTCAATTACAATGTTTAGTAGGCCAAACGCAAATTCAATGTTGTCTTTGTAACTTTCTCCCATATCACCTCTTCTCAACAAACGCAAATTAACTAGTGTAAAGCCAGTCATGAATAGTCTTCCTCCCATCCCAGGAACTCTTCTGGAAGTTTCTAGGTGTGTTCAAATCTGTATGCTTTTTCCATCTTATTTCTACCTACTACTTTCTCCTGTTGCCATGTTTGCTTCAGCTGTGTGAATGCATAACCTGCTGTCTTAGTTACATTTTTATCACTGTGTCTAAGTACCCAACAATCACAATTTTAGAGATGAAATATTTATGTAAACTCACAATTTTAGAAGGTCACTGTCCATTTATAGAGAGGTTTTTGGAAATGATGGGCCAGAGACTGAAAGAAAAAAGGCTCCTAATAATATAGCAGACCAGAAGCAATTCAGAAAGGAAGGGCAGAGCCTGCGCACACCCCTCCAGGTCAGACCTCTAGCATCTGCCCCTTCCATGTTCTACGTCCCAATAGTACACAGTATTAATAAGTACTTGAGGCTTTTGAGGACACTCCAGACCCAAACCACAACACCTGGTATGGATTTGGCCAGCTTAATTTCTCTCACAGGTGTCCTCATAGTCTTATACTCATTAGCCCTTTTTAGGTATAACCTTAACATCAGGTCAAGGGCATTCTTTTCTTTTCTTTTTCCTTTTCTTTTTATCTTTTTCCTTTTTTTTTTTTTGAGACAGGTTCTCACCCTCTATTCCAGGCTGAACCTGGACTCACTATGTAACCCAGGCCAGCTTTGGACTCAAGACAACTCTCCAGCCTCAGTCTCCCGAGTGTTAGGGTTACAGGTGTGTACCACCATGCCCAGATTACATGGTACTGAGGAATCAAACTCAGGTACCTAGCACTTGCTAGGCAAGTGCTTTAACCACTGAGCTATTCCTCCAGCGCAAATCATGGGCAATTCTAAATACAATTGACCCGTCGTATAGCAAACTAAGAAAGGGAAATTCACTGTTTTTCAAGGATTATTAACCTCACAGCCAGTGGAGGATGTTTTTATTTTCAGCAAGTATAGATGACCTCAGCACAATTCCCTCTGCTTGCCTTTGTATTTTGGACAGACAAAAATGATCATGTTCGACTCCAGTGATGAGTCAATTCCTGAGTAAGAGCTTATATTTTCTGTTGGGTGGCTGTTTTCATTACATGCTTGTTAGTGGAACACAATACGCCCATAACTTAAGCGAATTTCAGGATGTCTCAGTCCATTCATGGGGCCTAGCAATGGAAGAGGGGCGTGGCAAAGGAAAGACCCTTGCAGCATCTCAAGAGGAAGATTTGGCTTTGGGGAGCAGCTGGGACATGAGTGTATTCTTTCAGGCTATACCCTCGATGATCCACTACGTCCTCAGCAAGCCACTTCTCTTGACCAGGCTCTGTTTCATAACAGCACATAAAATTCATAGATAATTCACAGTACCCAATATATATGAAGGTTTTGGGGGACATTCCAAATCCAAACCATAACGATGGCCTTTAACTATTTCCAAAAGCCTATCCTTATGACTAATTAAAAGGAAGCGAGCAAACGACGTGCTAGAGTCCTTCCATCCTTCTCCACTGGTTTCCAAAGGTGAGAATTTCCCTGTTTCCTTGTGCCCTATTTTTTTTTTTTTAATTTCAATCTGTGGAGAAGTGGCAAATTGTCTGACTAGTGACCAGTAAAGGTTAGTGCCAGTTTTCTGTGTAAGTAGACTCAGTCCTTTGGAAGTTCTAGGTGTGGCGTTTGAGAGTGGGGACCTTCTTCTATCTACAGATTGACTATAATAAACGGTCATAGACTGGATACTAGATCATTTATTACAACAAAAAACATTTAATTATTTCTCCCAGTTTTGGGTGCTGAAAGTTAAAGATCTGAGTGATACCAGAGTTTGATTTTTCTGAAAGCTCTTTCCAGGTTATAGATGTCATTATCTTGTTATCTTCACAAGCAGGAGCGAGGACTAGAGAGTTTTTGAGCTCTCATTTACAAGGACTTTAAGTCTGTTCATAAGGGATTCAATCTCATGATCTTTAGTTATGGTTTGGATCTGGAATGCTGCCCAAAAGCCTCATGTATTTGAAAGGGAATGGGTTTATGGGTATTAGTGGATTATTCCATTGACTTCCTCTGCTGTTGACAGGTAGGAACTGGTTGGATGAATCAGATCACATGGGCATGACCTAAAGTGTGTAGCTCTCTAACTGGCTCTGCTTTTCTCTCATTTATCTTCCCTGCTGCCATTGGATGAACAACTTGTCCTCAGCTAGGCTCCTGCCAGGACCTTCTGCCATTGCAGAGGATCATGAATGAACTGAGACCTCGTGCAGCTGAGCTGAAATGAACATTTTCTCCTTTAATTTGTGCGCATTGGTATTTCTTCTCACTGGATCCCTGTGAGAAGAAAGCAAACAAGACATTTCCCAAAAGCCCTGCTTCATCAGACCCTCACTTAGAGGGTTAACAACTCAACGTACAAATTTGAGGAGACATATGTCTCCAGTCTGTAAGTCTAAAAATTCAAAAATGCCCTCAGTGAAAATACTGAGGGGGTGTTAGAAAAAGGGCAAAGCTATACTTTTGTTCTTAGCCCTTATCAGTAATTATGATGACTTTTGAGATTTTTATCTACCTAATTATTCATCTGGATTTAACAAAAATTTGGGGACACTCTCAAGCACCAACAGCAAGTTTATTTGTTTTGTTTTATTCTATTTTTCCTTGACCTTAAATAAAAGAGAACTTCACTTTTTCCAGCTTCACAAAACAAAGCCCCGCTGATTTTAAAACCCACTGGGATCTAAGAAGTTTTAGTTCTGTAGAACAAGTTCTGTTATTTATTTTGTTTCTCTTCCAAATGCTTTGATTTCTGAAACATAGCCTCACCCTTTTTTGGTAATTTTACAAGTTTATAATTCTTGCACTTTCGGCGTGTGGGTGTGTGCAAACGAGCCTCCCATGCTGCTGTTAATTTTCACACTGTTTCTGTGGTGTTCCTGCTGGGCTGCTAAAATCAGCCTGGAAAAAATTGTCATTGCTGCTACCTGGATATTAGGAAAATTATCAGCCTTTCAGTCTTGTCTTATAGGAAAAAATCATGTATTAAAAATGAAATGACTCACACTACCTTCCTTTACCTGAGACCTTTGGTTTAACGTGGCTGTGCTCAGACACTCAGACTGTGAGTCAGGGGACATTCTGGGGAGACAGCGATGGGTCTTACAATGAGGAAAGTAGACCCAGGTGGTGATAAATAGATTTTTTGCTGGAGAGTTGATTTATTTACTTGGTCTAAGCTTGGAACATGTGTTTTGTTCTTTTTCAAATTAAAATCACTTCATATTTATGTATGGTTTATTTACTCTGTTTCTGGTCGTGTGTCTCCTGGTACCTGCAGAGACAATCACAGCATAAGACGCTTCATTGTTATGTTTGGCTGATTTGGGAGAAGCTCAGTCTTGAGGGAAGGCGGTTTCCACATATGATCACAAACTTGTAAATTAGTATCAACTTTTTTTGAAAAAAGATGTTCTGAATGTCTCCACATTAAGTATGGCAAGGACAGAAAAAGTATATTTTTAGTAAAAGTAGGAGCCAGGGAATTCAGATTCCTTAGCTGAGTTCTGAGAGGTAAATTTGTGACAGGTTATTATTGTATCAGTTTTCTTAGGATAAACTTACATCAAGGACTAAATAAGTAAAAATTAAATTAATTAATTAAGTTCAGTACAGTAAGTGAACTTACCTCTATTCACGTGAGTATATTACACAAAAGCAATAGATATAATGACACACTTAGTCATTTCAGATTTTTGTTAACTTTCATAAATTATTTACTCTTGTTTCACTAATTGCTAACATTTTTCCAGGGGTGATTTATTATTTTACCTACCTGTCCATCCTAACTTCCTGCGTACATATTTTTAACGATATATACCAGTTCCTTTTGCTGATATTATTATAATTTGCAAACTAATATATTATTTAAAATAATAATTATGGGGGAAGTTTCATAGATTATAGGAGAAAGCTGGCACTGTTTTAGTAAGATACCAGTCAAATGATTCAAATTTCAATTTATTTATTTTTTGTTATGCTTTCTCTTTAGATGTTTCTTCTCTTCCATATTCTTTAGTGCTGCTTATCTCTCTGTCTCTATCAAAGATTCCTCCAAGTATTTTCTGCAATGCGGGGCTAGTGGTGACAAGATTTTTTAGGGATTCCTGGTTATGAAAAATATTTACTTCTCCTTCAGTTTTCCGAGATAATTTTGCTGGATTCGACAACCTGGGTTGACACTTGCTGTCTTTTAAAGCTTGAAAGACTTTGTTCCAGGTTCTGCTGGCCTTTAAAGTTTGCATTGAGAAATGTGTGGTAATTTTAATGGATTTGTCTGAGTATAATAGTCTGTTTTTCTCTTGGTGCTTTTAATATTCTGTCTTTATATTGTATTTTTGAGGTTTTGACTATGATTTGTCATGGCGAGTCTCATTGCTGGTTGAGGTTATAAGCTTCTTGTACTGGAAAATTAATTTCTTTTTCTAGATTTGGGGAATTTTCTTGTATGACTTTAGTGAATACCTTCAGTGCTATCGTCTCCCCCACCCCAAATTCTGAGATTGGTTCTTTTGGAATCATTCACCACCTGTTGCATCCAGCTACTTTCCTCATTTCTAATTTTGGAGTTGTGTATAATTATGACATTTGTTTCCTCAGCCTGGTCTTCAAGGTCTGAAATTCAAGTTCAAAGTCAACTTCCTCTGATTTCAAATGTATTTTTCATGTGCTTTATTTCAGCGATATTTCCTTTCAAAATTTCCACTTCTCTATCAAAATGTTCACCCATATCTTGCATTTTCTTACTTACCTCAGGCAACTTTTTATCTGTGGCTTCTACATGCTCAGTGAGACTTTTTTCGTGAGGATCACTATTTGGTTTGTAAGTCCCTCTTCGAGCTCGCTGATCATTGCCTGCATTTCTTTGAGGATGTCTTGTTTGAACTGGCTGCTCAACTTTTTAATGTGCTTTTTGACTCTTTCCTATAAGTTCTACTATTTCAGGACCAGTACATTAATTTCTGGGGTTTCAGGCATTTCTGTGGGTTCTTGTCTGTTGCCTTGCCTTCTTCCCATGTTTCTGTAGCCGAAAGACTTCACTTGAAAGACAAAGCTGAGAGATTCTTTGAATGGGTATGAAGCTGTGGCTGGAGGAGCCAAAATTCCTTTGAGTTCTGTGTTGAGAATAGGCAGCGAGGGAGGGCCTAACAATCCGATGGCCTCTGAGGTGTATTGTTCACCGCCAGCTCCCTCAGCAAATCTCTCATGCCTGTCCTAGCTTCCCATCTCCAAGGACAGGTCTCTCTACCCTCAGAGGCGCTCCTACTACACCCGAGTGGCTCAGGAGGTTGGTGGCCTTTCTCTCTTCTCCACAACTGTTTCTTACTTCATTTTATTCCCAGGTGCTGTTTAAGAGTGACCCCATAATCCCCAATGTGCTTTTCTAAGCCTTCTTTTCTCTCATCAGTTCAGTCGAGGGCGCTCTCTCTCTCTCTCTCTCTCTCTCTCTCTCTCTCTCTCTCTCTCTCTCTCTCTTTTAAGTGGCTCCTGCTTATGTCATTGCCTATTATGGCTTCTGAGCACTGCTTCTTAACTTAGCTCTGGGAGGCCTTTTCCTGGGGGAAATGGCATTGTATTTGTCATGAGCACTACCCCCAGGCTCACTTTTTTGGAGGCTGGGGCTACCAGCTACTGTCAATTCCCCTTTCTCCTGGATCCTCACTTACCTCAGTCAGAATCTGCTCCAAGCTAACTGCCATCCATCTGCAGATGCCTGTGGCTCCCAGCTTTTCACAGTCAGCCTCGTCTTCTTCCTGGGATGCTATTTCCCTTTGCTTTTGATGTGTTTTCAGGGTTTTTGGCCTTCCCGTTGCCTCCTTTCAGTTTTGGGGGAGCTATTCCCTGTCCTAGGTACATTGACCAGGCAGTCTTTTACTATATTCATAATTTTTTAACTGGGTCCATAATTAGCTCTTGTGCAGTGCTGTTACCCAGCCACCATCTTCCACCTACGTCACCTTGTTCTTCAGATAAACACATTAATTTCTTATACATGCATCAGAAATCTTGAGATAGGCCTCTCCTCTCTCTTCCGCTGTTCTCTCTCTGGATTACTTTTCTGTAGACTCTTAGGTGGAACGTTGCAAGCCTCTGCTATGTAATCTCCTTGCTTTGACTCTTGTCTCCACACAATCTCTTCTCAAAATGTTCACAGGAACATCTTTTAATAATGTAAGTCACATCGTATCACGTTTGTCTTCAAGATGGGGCAGTGTTACACCAGAGAAAAACCGAGGTCATTATGATGACCTCCGTGGCTCTAGAAGATGTGAACACCTGGGATCTTCCCTTCCCGCCCTCTTTTAGTCCAGTTTGCTTCCAATACTCAAATGCCTTTCTCTTTTCTCATGCCTTTGGTGTGGGGTTTACATTACTGCCTCTTTCCTCTCCTCAGTGCCTGCTCAAATATGACCAACTCAGTGAAGCCCAATTATAACCAACCCTTTAAAACTGAACCCCACCACAGTCAATCCCATACACAGTCTACTTTCCTTTATTACCTTTAGCATTACCGACTTTTGAACAGTGCACTTTTTAACTTAACTGAGTGGAGAACTCTATGTATAATTTTTCCTGGATAAAGCTCAGATGGAACAATATCTGGTAAGCAGTAGGCACTTGGAAAAAATCTATAAGTATTTATGAAATGAACGAATAAAGAAAAGATCCAATATTAAAGGAAAGAAAACTGTAGACGCTGGTAAAGCATTTTGGGAGTTCCTAGGGGAAATGTACCGTGCTAATTGAGGATCAAGACAGCATCTTATAAAATATGCTGAGTTAATGAAGCTGAGTCTGGATGAAATAAACTGTAAATTATTTTTGAGGTTATTGAATACTGATGATTTAATTACAGGTAGGTGAAATATGCTACTTTTTGTGAGGGGATGGAGAGGGAGAAAGAAATGGAACTGAAACATTTTTTCTAGGTTTTTTTTTCCCCACAAATCTGCTTTCTAAGTGCAAAGGTGTTATAAGATAGGTAGCCTTGTAGAGAAGCAAGGTTCAAGATGGAAGATTAAAAGTATGAAATTCCTTTAAGTTTTGTGATTATCTCCAATATTAAGATCATCTTTATAATCAATATGAAAGTTCAAGAGTGAAGATTGCAAATCAAAGTGTGAAATAAAGGGTTCTGAGCTCCTGAGTATATATCGCATACCTTATAATACACCAGCAATTCAATCTTTCAAGGCAGGTCATAGCTACTCGGGAGGTGGGTGGGGCCAAGAAGCAGAAATCTGTGACTAGGCTCTTTAGATGAATGACTGACCTGCAGATTTTGCAAAGATGAACATTGTTTAAAAGTGCCTTGAAAATGGATGTGGCAATTTTTGTTTTGCCCTAGCTACTTATCTTAATTATACTAGTTAAATAATTAAAGGATTTCAATAGGCTTATATATTAGTTATAGAGATTTTGTGCGTGCGTGTGTGTGTGTGTGTGTGTGTGTGTGTGTACATGTGCGTGCATTTGAAAATAAATCAAGGCCAACTTACCTTACTGAGTGTGATTAACTTGAATTCGTACATCTAGATAGTAACTGGTATTCTAAAAGAGCACAGGTCCCTAGATGTCTTACATCTTGTGTCTTCGGTACATGAACACAGGAAGAAAAATTAAACTCACTTGCTGTCTTAGTTACTTTTCATTGCTGTGACTCAATACCCAACAACTACAAATTTAGGGGAGGAGAGGTTAATTTTAGCTCATAGTTTCAGAAGGTCACAATCCATTCAGGGGTGGCTGTCAAGAGTGGAAGCGCATGGCAGAGACAGAGGTGGAGGTAGCTCCTCATGACATCACACACAGGAAGCCAAGTCAAGGCACGTTGAGACTAGTCCTCAAGGAAGGCAGAAAGCAGCTTATATGTCCTTCCAGGTCTCATCCCAGTGATCAGCCTCTCCTGGATCCAGGTGTGGAAGTTGTGGTGGGCCTCCAACACATGCTTGTAATTCAACTGACATGCCTGTAATCCAGTTTACATGCCTGTAATCTACCCCTCCAGACTAGGTCCCAATCACTCAAGAGCACATGATTCCATAGGCAACCTATAGCATTTAAATACATGAGATTTTTGGGGGACATTCCAGACCCAAAACACAATATCAACACTATTTAACGAAATAAAAGATTGCGGTAGTTTTATATATTAGTTATAGAGACTGTACGTATGTGTGTGTGATTGAAAATAAATCAAGTCCAATTTACCTTCCTGAGTGTGGTTAACTTGAACACCTACATCTAGTTAGTAATTGGCTTTTTAAAAGAGCACAGGTCGCTAGCTGTCTTACCGCTTGTGTCTTTGGTACTCATGAACACAGGAAGGAAAATTAAACTCACTTGCTGAGTAAACAGTTCTACATGGAGCTGGAAGAACAGCACAGTGGTTAGAGTGTTTACCTAGCAAGTTCCTGTGTCGGATTTCCCAGCACCACATATGCTGGGTGTCATAGCATACACCTGTGATCTCAGCACTTGGGAGGCTGAAGCAGGAGGATTGTTCTGAGTTCAAAACCAGTCTGGGCTACAGAGTGAAACTCTGTTTCGCAAAATGAAGTCATACAGGACATTTGTGAGATGACTTTGTGCATTTGATAATAGTATTAAAACATTTATAAAATTGAATGTTTGGAGATAGTTTGACTATATCCAAATATAATGCTCAAATACAATTTAATAGAATTTAAAGTTTACTTAAAACAAATAATAAATATGAGCAGAAGGTTTTAAAATACTGGTGAGCAAATCATTTATTTTGTGTCAAATTGTCATAGCATTTGATACCTTGTGGGCTTTGTGGGCTAATTGTTACCACAATTTAAGTTGACATGCGTGAAATTTTAAAAATTTACTATGAAAAACTAAACACTTAATACGGCATATGTATTTTTAGTTTTCTGTGAGAGAAAATTGATTCTAGGCATAATTTGTGTTGGTGAGTGTCTATTTTTATGAAAATATGTGCATGGGATGCAGAAGACCAGTGCAAAGATGAAAAACACATACAGTGAGGAATCGTGCAGAATGTATAGTCATGTACTTGGAACGAAGTCATTCTCAAATGCTTGTCATTGCTAACTTCAGGTGATGTAATATTGAATATTAAAACACATAAAGACATCTTACGTGGAGCTACTGGCTGAGTACCATTGTCTTTCAAGAGATGAGAGCAAAAGAACTCTGTTTTAAAACCAAATAAATAGTAAATATATTCTGTTAGTATAGAAACAAGTTTCAGATATGTTAGAAAAATAAATTTACTTCACAAATACATTCCTAAGTTTCATGTCTAGTTATAGGTAATCTTCTTAGGGGGCTTGCAAGAATAACTAACTAAAAAAATAAATTAAGAACACACAAAGATCTTCTTTTATCTATACTTAATCTCCTTTTGTCAACATATACAAGGAAGCATGCAAACATCCCATCTTCTGTCAGTAGTTGGTCCCATACTATTTTTGGAATATGTAGTATACCATTTTTCCCAGGTAATTTTAGCAAATCAGGTGCTGAGGAACACAGCATATTCATGGCGACTAAACGTGCCTTTATTTCCATCGAGTTTCAGAGAACTGACAGTTTGTGGCTACTAGAAAGAGTGCCCACGTCTCATAAAACCTATTTTTTCTTAGCAATTTAGTAGTATTTTCCTGGTATATGAGTGGGGAGAGTAAAGACATTGCTGTCTCTAACAGTAGTTATGTGACTTTGGAAAGTTGATGTGATGTTTGGTTTTGAATTTTTGTTTCCTTTTGAAACTCTTGGAATAAAGGCAAGAACAAGGCTCAGAGGATACCTATTCATAGACATTGTTGAGAAAATTAAATGAGAAAACATTTAGAGCCTACTACATCATAAGACCTCATATAAATTAAATTCTCCACAAATGGGAGTTATTATTCTCAATTTTATCACAGCTTCATTAACTTGAAAAATCGCAGTTTGAATTATTTCAAGAGTTGAAAATTATTATTTTTCAAACCTCCTGTTTGGAAATTTATATTGTTCCAAGTGTTAGGTAAAATTTAAAAATAAAATAAGAGAAAGCAGAGGTAAATGTGCTTTGCTTTTATTTTCTGAAAATATTTTTAGTGGGAGGAAATAATATGTGTTATCTATATTTAGGAAAAGTAAACTGGATGTTTAATTTTGGCTTTTAAATAGTTGCGAAGTCAATAAAATGATTATGAGTATCTTTGCTTTCTATTTATAGGAATATTCTCACAGGATAAAAAAATCCATTCAACCTACAATAGCCTACAATAACACATTTCCTAAGGAACTTTTAAATTACCTTTGCAATGTCTCTCCATGCATTAAGGTCATATTCTGAATAGTTTTAATTTTATGTGTTGTGTAGTCATCACATGGATTTAAGCATTGTCATACACACGCTAGAGCTTTCTATATATATATATATATATATATATATATATATATATATAGAGAGAGAGAGAGAGAGAGAGAGAGAGAGAGAGAGAGAGAGCGCGCGCATCATTGATATGCAGGAGTAGTTCATTTATAGAATTTACTGAAAATGTTTTAATATATGAAATATTTAAAAGCTATTCACAATATTATTTTGTTTGAATGTATTTCTTGTTTGATAAAAAGTTATATGTATTTAAACTTATACTTGGAAAAAGTAAGAATGATGGATAAATTTTTTTCAGTAAATTCTAATATTTTAAATGCATAGTGTCTATTTTATTGGACAGCTTTCTTAGCTGGGATAAAATACTGAGCACTGAAACTGATAAAAGCAGAGATTTACTTTTTCTCACGGTTTCTGAGGTGTCATTCTATGATTGGCTGGCTCCAAGACAGAAACTTTATGGTAGAAAAGTATGACAGAGAATAGGTGTTTACTCCTTACATTCTGGACACAGAGAATAGGAAAACAGCAGAGAGGAGGAAGCCACGCCCCCCATGACTTGGCCCCACCTCCTTTATGGCCTGTTCATCTTTGAACTGGTCAGTGGTTTAGCCAATAATGAAGCCTGTGCCCTTGTAATCCAATCCCCTCTCTAGGAGACTCTTAATCCAGTCAAATGAAAACTACCAAACATCATATTTACACATGTCTCAACCCTGAGATCACATTTAGTATTTGAAAGAATTTCATATTTGGAAATTCTGAGATAAAATATATGTATTTTACTTTTAAGATTCTTTTTTGTCAACTTGTTCTTGAAACCCAGACACTCTGACTCTTTGAATAAAGGCAGTAACAAGGCTCAGATGTATCCCGTATATTTAAACAACCTTTGCTCACAGGGGCTCCCCTGCTCATACTTCCTGTTCTGGGACCAAGGTGGGAGGCAGGGGTGGCCTCTATGGGCAGATCAGAGCAGGGCACGGTGGGTTGAATGAAGAAGCTGAACAGTAGTAATGTGGTGTGAACTTGAGGTTGTTGGATGGGTGTTTGAAGAGCACACTTGAAAGAAGAAGGGCTCCTCCTTGGGGTGACGGGTCCATGGGGTGACAGGAGCATCTTGAGGCCCAGGCAAGGCACCTCAGGCACAGTTTGGTGCTGTCCAGAGTGAGCCCTGACAGCCTCGGCTTGTAGGGAAGGTGCTAAAGCATCAGGTTAACAGCTGCTAGAAACATGAAAAATACGACACTGAGTCTATCTTCAGCTTGTGATGGGATTTGAAATGCGAAGGAGATTGAGGAAGTGTTTTTATTGATCTGTCTGTGATGACACCAAGATCCTTTTCCACAGAGTTTACAGCTAATTCAAAATCTGTCAATAAGAATGAGGTGTTTATTCTTTTGCACAAGATGTATTACAGTCCATGCCCAGCTAGGTTTGAATTCTTTCCTTTATCTTTTTATCTTTTCTACTAGAACTCATATTAGTTCTCACGGCTTTTCTCCACCACAGCCAAATTAAATAATTGCAATGGCCGCTAAAGCCTCTTCTTTTAGTTGATAACTTTGTAGTTTTGACACATTAGATTTAATAGACTCTAATCTCTAATATATTCATAATTTGGTTTTCATGTTGTTTGTTTCACAGCAATTTGGCTAATGCCAAGTGTTTATTTTTCCCCCTCTAAAATTCTTCGTGTCATTACTCTGGTAAAAATACCAAATTATTTTTAGCATTTCATTTTCAGACTATTTCAGGACATCTTACGGGATTTTATGTTGAGATTCTCAATTATTTAATTTTCAAAGTTGCATCACGTTTATCATGCTATTTTAGGCTTGGACAAAAGATTTGACTTTTTAAAATTCACCCTATTAGATTATTTTCTCAGGTCACTAAATTTTGAGAAGGAATTGTTCAAAAATTTAAGAATATTACTCTCTTTTGCATAAGAATAAAAACAACGTTAACATATAAATTTTGTGATCAAGAAAAACACATGTAACAAAGAGGTTAGCAGCTGTGTACTTAAAATATACCCAAATAAAAGAAATTCTACCTAGTCTTAGAAGTAGAAAACTAAAAAATTATATTGATTAGCACATAAATTACAAATTTAAATTATTGTGAGACTGACTTCAAATTGGTTATTTTATTATGAAATACCTATAATGACTGTGATAGATGAGGATGGTACCAATCAACACAAACGACATAAATATGACAGAATAATAAGGGAGATTTCAAAAATATTGTCCAGAGAAATATCTAAAAGGTAAATTATTTTTACTTCTTTTTTTTTAAAGCAAGCTTCGTAAATGGCCAAGAATTATTATCATGTAAAAAACAAATGTGTTAAATTGTTTTCAAAAAATGACAATAGAGGGCGCTATTGTACACCTTATTGGAATTGACAGTTTAAATGCATAGGCAAGATATGAAATTAAATGACTTTCCTAACTCTTCTTAAGGTAAATGGATTTATACATTCTTAAGTTTTGTCATAGACGCGGAGAAGGTGAGAGAGCCAAGAATGGAGGAAGGAAAGAAAAGAAAGGAAAAAAGAAAGAAAGGGAGAGAAAAAAAGGAGGAAAATATATCATTCTGTGGGTCAAATAAAATTGAAAAAGAAGGAAAAAAGTAGGAAATATAAGTTGAAAGTGTAAACTTTACGCTATACAGCATAAAAACCTTAAAATTGTCATTTTTGGATTAACGGCACCATTTTGGTCAGAAACATAATATTTAAGACAAAATGAAACATGTGGTCAGATGATCGTGTATGTTGAAAGGTGAGGTGCTATGATGCTTGCTTACCGTTTAGTTAGGCAGCCTTTACATTGCTTTCTTGGTACTATGCCGGCGTGATGGCCCCTTTTCCTGCTGTTGAGCCTAAATAACCAACACCCTCAACTTGCAGGAGGAACAGGTTTGTCTGTCTCATAGTTTCTGACACTTTCCTTTATGGTGGGCTGGCTCCCCATGGGTGGGCGTGGCAGAGAAAAGCTGCTCACTTCTGGGTGGTAGGGTTAGTTAATCGTGAGCATCGCCCTAGAAAGGGAGAAGAGCCTATCGGATATAGTTCTTAAGATCTTGCTTCCAGGACTCACGTGGGCATGATCAAAACATGTTTTGCTAATCCCTGGGGTGGTTCACAAGCCCGTTAAGTTGACAATCCACCCTAACCTCACAGCTGACTAAGAATAGATCATAAATTGATTCCAGGTTTCAAGGAATACATACTCTTTTGTTCATTCACTTAAGATTATTATCCAAAATATCCATAAGAAGTTATCACAATAATAACTAAAATGTGCCTTAGGGACTAAAGACTTGATAATTTCTACAATCTTTAAAATCCACTAAAAGAGTATCTTTGCCAAGAAATAGAGACTGGAAAACTCCTATGGAATTTTTAGAAAAACTCACTCTTCTCCTTGTACCAAAACCAAGAACATATCATGTTTCTCATGGATTTACTAAAATGCAATATTTATAATACAATCAAAATTATTATTATTTTGAGATACATTATTGATTTGTAATCCAGGCTGCTGTTGAACTCACTGTGTAGCTCAGGCTAGCCTTACCATCAAAATTAATAAGTGAACATTAGAAAAATGGATAATATGAATAGTTCAATATATCTATCATGAAGACATTCCATATGAAATAAAACCTAAAAAAATCTTCATAAATCTTTCGCACTGACCAATCGTGTCTCTTTCTCTGCATGGTGGGGGCGCAGTTTTCAATACCCAGATATTTTCATGTGCATACATTCTCTTGTGTACCTTTGCAAATTTTTAGAGTTTTTGCTTGTGTTCCCTTTTAGGAATGTTTCTATCCTTTGCTGTGTTAGCTTTCTATTTTGTACTCTCATTTGTGGATCAAATTGTGAAATTACGGTTGGTGTCTAATGAGGAGAACTAGTTGAACTTATTTAGTTTCATTATGTATTTGGTATTAGCATTGGTTTCCTTATTGCAGCTAAATGAATAGCTAGGAATATGAATATTGCTTCTTTCTGTATTTTGTTTAAACTGTTGCTCCTTGGATGGTTTCGTTGGTATACTTCGTCACATCTGGTCAACAGGCAGTATTGACATTTTGTTACTTACTGGCTAGTCTACAGGAGGGGTCATTACAAAAGATTCTTCTTCTCACCTACAGAAATTTTGTTTTCCAGTCCACTTCTTTGAAATAAAACTAATAGCCACAAATCCTTTGTGGAAATAATTGGAGCCTGTATGTTGGACCTTGGTGTATTTAAGAGTGGTTTATTCTCTCTGAAATACCCATGGAATCTTAGTTCCTAGTGTAGCAGTAATGAGAGGCGGTAAGAACTTTAAGAAGTGTTCATGTCTTGAGGGACAATTGGTTTCTTTCTCCTGGGAATGAGTCCTCACTCACATGAGACTGGATCAGGTACCACAGGAAAGGAGCATCGTAAAACAAGACCTATTTTGTCTCTTCCACGTGCACCGTCTGCCTTTCACTTTCCACCATGCGATGGAGCAGTGTGAGACTCTCACCAGATAGGTGCACTGTGTTCCTGGGTTTCCCAGCTTTGAGTACCAGGAGCTAAAGTCAACTTCTGTTCTTTATACATCACTAAGTCTCAGACATTCTGTGGTAGCAACAGCAAGCAGACGAAAACAGATCAGAGTAGGGCTGCTGTGTAGTTGGGACTCTATTCTGAACTCACTGCCTGGTCTAGAGGCATTTGCTCGTGGTTATTGTGGTTATTAAATAAACAAAATTGTGTTAGGAACTTTGAGCCCTTTTACCAATATTTTCTGTGTGCCTAAACCCATTTTGCAATATTGAACATGCAGTAGCCAAGATGTAAGTGCCCCAAAGTTCCATGACTTTAATAAGTTCACTATATCAATTTAATAAACATTCATGAAGTGTTTATTAGTTATATGTGAGGAATTCTCTTCCATTTCCATGCACTGAAAATAGGCTAGAAAACTGTATCAGTGTGTATCTGTGTGCTGTGTGTGTCTGTTTGGAAATGAAAAATGACATTCTTGATTAATCAAGTTTGCTTTTGGTTGGTGAGTAAAAGCTTTTGCTTTCTTTGTACTTTAAAAAAAAATACCTTTTGTCTAAAATAAGCAATCTTTATCTTTTACTTTTATTTGAGACAGAGTCTTGCTGTCCAGGCTGATTATGAACTTGCTATGTAGCCCAGGCTGGCCTCCAACACATGGCATTTCTCCTGCCTCAGCCTCTAAGTACTTGGATTGCAAGCATGCACCCTCACACCCAGTTTATGTGGGGTGGGGGAGTTGAACCCAGGCCTTTGTGCTTGGTAGGTAGGCTCTTTAACAGCTGAGCTAAGACCCCAATCCCTAAATATGTTTAACTTATATAAAAAGAAAAGAAACATTAATACTAAGATATACAAAAGATGAATGTTCTTTTTTTCTTTTATGAACATTGAGTCATTGAAGGGAAGAGAGAGAAAATAAATAGCATCCAAAGATCTGCATTTTGTATAAATACCACAGTTTGTGTATATGCATCTATAAAGACAGATAGGTTGGAGGCTTTTGTAGGCAAATGGAGGTGACTTGACACCATCATGCTTAGTAAAGTGAGTCAGAAGCAGAAGGTGAAATGTCGAATGGATTCTCTGATATGAGAAGCCCAGATCACAACTATCTCATAGAACTTATGTGGAAAATAAGGAGAACTGGGGGGCAGGGAGTATGGAGGGCCGAAAGGAGAGAGGGAAAGGTCTTGTAACTTTGCTATGATATGTGTGTGCACAAAGTGCTCAAGATCAATGTAAACTTTTAAATTTTGCACTTACACGTATCAATAAAATAGAAGGGGGAAAAGGTAGCCAACACAAAAAAATCTTAATTTTGATATTACTTAAAACTTTAGTTTCTGTCAGTCATTGAGTTTTAGGTCCAGCTAATTTATATGATTAATATGTTTGCTTGAGTTGGGAGATGTGTTCAGTTTTTGAAGTAAAAAAGTGTACAATGCTAGTTATTTATTTTTGTGGTCCATGAGTATCTTCTTTCTGAAGAAAAGCCTTATATCAAAGGTGAGCTCTCACTCCATGAGTGTGATTTTTGTTACAAAGTATCTGTAAACAAAATAACTGAAAGAATTACTTCATGAAGTTGTGAAATAAATGAATTACATCCTACCCATGGCCAAGGCTACCTTGTTAACATTTGATTGAAGGCCTCAATATTTTTCCACGGCAATGTATTTCAAAATAGGTAACTACTAATAACAGTAGCCCATTTGTTGTTAATGTGTTGTGAAATTGACATAGAAAAGCAATATTGATGCAGTAACTCTCCTTTGTGCATTCTCTCTCAAGACCAAGTTTATAATAAATTAAGAGTTAGCTGACATTCCAAAACTAAATCATCTAATATTAATTGTAACTTCTTTAACCTGCCAGAAACAATTTTTCCTTTAATTTTTGAATAATGGATTTCAGTGTTTGTTTCAAAATTAGCTAAAGGTCACCTTCCTACAAAAGGGTTTGTGTTTATTCTCTTTATACAAAATGTTAAATTCTCTAGTCTAGCTTTTTAAATGAGTGCAATTAAATCCTTCATTGGAAGAAATGAAATTTGCATAAACATACATGCCTTAATAGCCCGTGATTGTGAAACAGAAATTTCTCTTCTCCGTGATGCACTGACTCCGTGGCACAATTATTACATTACAGTGCTCCGATGTCTTTGTTCCTGGATGTTTCTTAGTCATTTTTGTTAAATTTATTTTGTTTGTGTGCAGTGCATTTTTAGCACCATCCAATAATTTATTTCAAATTTGCATTAATTATAACAATTTAATTCTTATACACTTACTGAACTCTGTAAAGTTGAACAAAAAATTCATTCAAATTAATGTGACAAAAATTAAGTAAGCAAATTCGAAACTGCTAGAAAACCTATGTAGGCTTTTTCAGTTTGACTCATATTAACTTACTTGTTTTACATAATCTTTATTAGTAATTCTGTCCCCAGAACTGTGATGAAGAAGAATAAGACACACTGATGGATACTTTGATCCTTTAAACACATTTTAAAAAAAGAACTCTGTCTCTCTCCTCTCCCCCCTTCTTCCCTCGTTTTGTTACTTCCTTTCAATATTAGAAAGTATTACTGACTTCTGTTCATGAAAAAATGAAGCTAATGGTTTTTTTGACAAAGTTATTTCTAAGAGCACCACTCACCCTTCATGTTTTAGAAATGAAATATATTGCCATATTATGTATATTAATTAAAAGCAATGTGCTTTACATCATTTACATCAAGGTGCCTAGATATTATCTCTGCCATATACCTCAGGGCTGTAAAATAAGCAACAGGTGTTAAACCCTGGTGCAAAACTACCCACCCTGTAGTACAGCATGCATAATTCACTTGTACTGCTTCCCACTTCTATCAAGTTTGAGATGCACTTTTTATTTTGATAAAACAATTCAAACCTCTTTAAAGTTTCAGGAGCATTTGTCCTTGTTTTTCTGAGGGAATAGAAACACAGAGAAGGTCACATTTTCATCTGTCGGGGCGCAGCAACGATTACACAAGACTTTTCAACAAAAATCTAGTGAGTCATCCGCCAAAGGTATGTTTAGGACTCCCTAAATTCCCATCACGGGGTGCCTTCATCTATTTGGAGAAATAGTTTGTGTTTATGTGAGAAAATGTGCAAGATCAGTTAGGCAAAATGGAGGATATTTTATGAAAGAATATGGAGTAATTCAACTGAAATTAAAAAATAATACCTCTACTTCAAGTCTCTGATGTTCCCTCCTAATTGGGAGTACAAACATAAACAAGATGAAAATTAGTGAGACTGTTAGGTTAATCATCAGAGGGCATGAAATCTTCAAGCCCTTGCAATGTGTAATGTAAAGAATTTGGAAGTTTGTTGGCTTGTAATCTATGTCCAACGGTGTCTATAGGTGGTGTTATCTAACCACGTTTCCCAGATAGGCATTGTTATGATTTGATCTGGAGTGTCCCTCAGAGGCCTCATGTGTTTGGAGGGTGATTGTAGTGTGGGGTTCATTGGATGAAGTGAACTAATCTGTGGCTGGTTTTCTGTCCTGTTGGGTGGTGTAGCCGAGCTGGAAGGAGTGGATCCTCAGGCCCCTGGACTGCTAGGACGGGCTGTTGCCTTTAATTCTCTTCCTCCCGCTGTTCTGCTTCCTATTTCCATGTGGTGAACAGCTTTTGTAGGCCTTCCTAGGTCCTCTGCTAAGCCCTTCCTGCACTGCTGGCAGACAAGGAAGGGACTGAGATCTCTGGACTGTGAGCTGAAACAAATCCCTCCTTCCTTGCGTTGTGGATATCAAGCATTGGATCTCAGCAATGAAAAACTGACTTACAACAGACATTTATTTTTGTTTCAATTTGTCTGCTATTGGGTATTCAGGTAAAAAGTTGCAATGAACAGTCTCTGTCCCTGTGTTTGTGATGTGGAAGGGTGGTGCAGAAATTTAAAACATCGAGCTAACCATCTGATCAACCCCCTTGCAGTATCTGGAATGCACAGCAGGCCTGAAGGGCACCCAGCAAAAGGGACAATAATGGAGTAGGCATTCTTGCTCCTCTGGACACTTCTCGCGATTCTCTGGATAGATCCAGTGTCTTCCCACAAGCAATAGAGCCTGCGTGTCAGCAGAGCTGCTCCCTCTGACCCGACCCCTCTGTTGCACCGTGTCTGGTTCTATCACCTCTCGCCTCTGTAAAGCAACAGAACTTCTTAGGTGCTAAAATTGAACACAAATTGTGCAAATTACATACACTTCTTTCTTCCTTTACATTATGTTTTGCTGAGTTCCCGAGGTGGCTCTCTGCTCCAACGCATTGCAGAATCATTCCTTATTGCTGTTCTCATTCTATTTGCTATCAAGGTGTTAACTTAATAGAAGAGTTTATTTCCATTCCTCATAAATGTATATAATGGCGGCCGCGACGCAGGATGTTAAGAATTTCTGCTCAGAAATGCCTCTCTCCGGAGATAACCAAACTCTTGTAGAAGACTGAAAGTCGATGTTTTTCATGATGTTTCATCACAGTAACATGTTTTAAAACTTCTTTTTCCTTATTTCTTCATGCAAAAATAGGATTCTAATGACCTGTCCTTTTCAGATTGTTAGAATCTTTGACATGCACTCCAGGACATAGTTTAAGTCTGAACTACATCCTAAACTATACTTGGTTTTATTCCTTGGTCAAGTGGGAACTTAGTTACCTAAGATACCTAAGATAACTAGTTACCTTCGACCTTCAAAGATGGATGTTTCTCAACCATGAGTTCTACTGCATGCATCCCTCCTTCTGGAAAATGGTACTCCCAAGTCAAAGTTCAGTTTGCTGTTACGCATTTTTCAAAGTCACCTTTAACTTTTTGTCTGTCCGATCACTCCCTGCCCTCCTCAGTAAACTCTGGGGGGCAGAGTGAGGGTTGGTATTTCTTTTTCTCATGTTTTCTAGTCAATATAAACAACAGACACAGCTTTACATCTAAGCACATCCCATTTTGTGAAATGTAGTAGAATAAAAGATTTCAGTCATTTTGCTCATTGTCCTGTCTTTGCGAGGAAAATCAGGAGAGCGTTTCTGACCTGACCCACTTGTAATCAGCAAGCAAAATTCTTTCACCTATTTTCTCCAAACTAAATTGTGTTTCTGAATCTCCTTGTCATGATTTATGTTCTCCCTATCATTTTTTTCTCATTTGGTAAACCACCTAAGATCATTTTGGTAAATTAGAGAAATTAGTTGAATGCAGAATATGTCCAATATTTTGTGAATGGGGAATTAGTAGGTTTCGTGGTCTTGGGTACCTGAAAAAGACCTAAAGATCTAACAAGGCATTTGCATATCTGGAGTTGGATCTAGAAATACGTTTTACAAATGGTTAAAAATATACTTTCATTTCATGTGTATGTGTGTGATCGTGTTTCATCGTATACCTACAAAGAGACACCATTGTTTTTTGGGCTAAAAGTTGATGTGCTCCCCAGATTTTATATGTGGAATCATATTCCCAATGTGAGAGTAAGAGGTGGCCTATGGGAAGTGAGGGTCCTGATGAACGATGTTCATGGGTCTCTATAAAGGACCACAGGAACTCACCCCGGCACCATGAGAAGGTGGGTGCTTGTAAAACAAACATAGATCTTCCAGCATTGGCTGAAACACAGGAAATCTTACAATGAAAATCATGCTGGCGTTGGAAGACTGTAGCATGTGCTCTCTCAACTGTATCTATCTGTTATTATCATACGGCCCAACTGTGCCTTCCAGGCTGGACTTGAACTCTTGGGCTCACACCATCGTCCTGCTTCAGCTTCCTGGGTGGCCGGGCTATGGATACATGCCGTCACAATCCGGTAGTGTGAGTTTGCTGTGGCTTGCTACCCCCTCCTCCCGCCATAAACAGTGGACACGGTCTGTAAGATGATCTGGTTGGCTTCCTAAGACAGCAGATGTGCAATGACGGGCCTTGTTGAGGCTGAACTGTTTGTTTTTTTCTACAATATGGATTACTAGCATTCATTAGCAACAGTTGTTTTCTTTTCCTTGACTGATCTATTTCATTTGTTTGGTTTCTTTTCTAACTAAAACGGTACAAGAAATAATATTTCTGAACAGTAAGGTAATAATGGAAACAATATTATAAATTCAGAAAAGAATGCTCAAACTTATGATGTGCATCAATACGATTTAAGAGCAGCCAACTTTCAGAAGTACCTGTGTTAAGATGAGAATCTCCAGATACAGAACAGAGACTAACTTTAAAGTGGAATATTTCTCCATAAAAATACTAATAAGGAGCGTCTTGAAATGACTGTGTCATTTAGTGTCAAGACCCCAATGTTTAAGATAAGATAAACATATTTCAAAAAATAAATGTGGTTTTATTGATTTACTTTAAAAGCTTTAAGGTAAGTCTTAGAAAGCAGATACTTTTTAAGAGTACACTTTTTTATCAGAATGAAATTACCTTTTGTTAGGTATCAAATAAAAATATATTTGTATGTTAGCGAGAGTTCTTTTACTTCCTTTGTAGGAATGCTGTAAAAATTCAGGTTAAATTTTTCTTCGAGGCAAAAATGGAATCTCATGTACTCTGTTCCCAATCAAAGTAGAATGTTTTTAATGATTCATTTTTTTGTGGAAAGAGATAGAAGGCCTGTGAACCCCATATAGTAAAAAACTATTCTCAGTAATTAAAAGACAAAAAAAATTGAGAAGGCCCAAATCTTCTAAATTTATTTACGTATTCATAGTTTGTGTCATAGAGTTTTGGGCACAAACTTCCCATCTCTAGCAAATGCTAGCACTGTACACTGTACACTGTTGGGATTCTCCCAGATGCTGTAGTCAGTGGGCATTAGTGTGAAACAGCTCCACAGCAAAACAAAAAGAAGCCCCTTCCAGAGGAGTTTACTTAAGAATAGAGAAAGTGGCACATCCAAGTGTTAGCTTATGAGAAATCTTTCTCTTTTTCAACCTCTCTGCCTTTTTTCTTACTTTTACAACTAAAAAAAAAACTAGTGCACACATACACGCACAGACACACAGGCAGCCACTCACTTACAGACACAGAAAAGTTCTAGAAAAATGGAATTATGGTTAAGTCAGAATTAACACCATATGGAGACAACTCTACCTAATGAATCATAGTCTTTCCTGTTCATTTCATCATTTACATTACTTTTCCCCGAATACTTAAATATCAGCTGCATGTGAATGGATCTTAAAAGAATTCACTCCAATGGCAAAAAGCTCTCATTTCTTGTTTAGTTATAGTTCCTTAAGCAAATTTATCCACTGGAATTATATCTGATAAGTAATGGTATGAATAATACTATGAACAAACAGCAGAGATTCAAATACAGGGGAAAGTTATTCCCAGGGAATATGACTCAGTTCCTAAATCAAACAGTGGCACTTTTCCTTTTGTTTGTTTTCTGCTTGCTTGCTTGCTTGCTTGCTTGCTTGCTTGCTTGCTTGCTTGCTTGCTTGCTTTCTGATACAGGGTTTCACTCTGTAGTCCAGGCTGGTCATAAACTCACCAGCCTAGTCTTGGACTCATGGCAATCTTCCTGCCTCACCCTTCTGAGTTCTGGTGAGAGACAGGGAGCGAGAGAGAGTGAGAAAGAGAGGGAAGAAGAAGAGATAGAGCGGAATTAATTTACATTAAAAGAGAAACATATCCAGACATCGACAAAGAAGTGTAAATAGAACACTACCATTTCTCTCTGACTCAACGGAAGATCACATGGTCTTGCCTGAATTGTGGCCGGCTGGACAGCTGAGGCTTTGGATCTTCTGTTTCCTGCCTTCTCTCTATATTTTTGGTCTTTAAGTTACTTCTATTTGTATTTTTCATAAAAGATAAATAAGATTAAATATTTTGGGTATCACTTATTTCTCTTAATTATGATCTTATAGTACACTCATTTTCCTACAGAATGAGTTTACACTTCTTTGTGACCAGTAGTACTCCATTATGTACATATACCACATTTTTAAAAACCATTCCTCTGCTGGTGGACATAGAAGCAGCTTTATGAGTTGTGCTATTCTGAACATTAGTATGAATTTATCACTGTAGTATTATGTCTTGAACTCTTTTGGTAAGATGCCCAGAAGATATACAGATGCACTGAGTGGAATAGTCATTTTTAAGTCTTTTTAAATGAATTTTCATGCTAGTTCCTACCTAGATAACCAGTTTTTCCAGGACTATTTATTAACGGAGTTGCCATTTTCCCACCAATGTAAAAAAAGTCAGGTGGCTGGGGGTGCCAGAGATCATTTCTGTATCTTCCATTCTGTTCCACTGATCCATGTGGCTATTTTTGTGACATTACCAGGATATTTCCGTTGTCTCACTGTAGCTCCATAGCTTACCTTAATATCTGGAATTGTAATGCCTCCTGTTCTCCTTGCTTAGAGTTATTTTGGCCTTTGTGAGTTTCTTTTGTTTTTAATTCTATTGAGCATATACCCAAAGGTGGAATTGTTAGACGATTTAGCTCTATTGTTAATTTTTTGAGACCTTGCCGTATTTCTCAGTGAGTATGCCATTTTACATTCCCAAGAGCAGTAGATCAGCTTTCCAATTTCAGTGCATTTTAAAAATGAGATTCCTTCTATAATTGGGCACATAGCCACTGCTTTACTCTTTATAGTCCATCACGCATTCATTTCTTTTCCCATTCTTTGCTCTTAGGAGATCTGTACATTTTCTCTCCTATCACCATGTTTGCCATGCATTCTTTTACTACCTTTTTGACATTTTTACTTAGCTATTTCAGAATTAATCCTCATTTATAAAAGTCTAAAAGAAATTATTAGTAATCCAGTGTATCTGGTAACATTAAACACAAGTGATTTTCACTTATATATAATTGTGTGATGTGTTTATTACTTGATGTGATCTACACTCATTGTCCACCTTGTCATCTGTTTGAATATCTTTTCTTTCTTCCTGTATTTTGCTGTCTAGAATCTCTATCCATCTTCATATTTTTCCTTAGAGAAGTACTATGAGAGGTGAATCACTTCAGTTACTGTTTGACATTTCTCTGAAAAATATTATTCCCTTACTATTTTGATGGTCTAGTGTTGATGGATAAATAATTATACACTGTCATTATTTTCAGCCCTTCAAACTCGTTCTTCCACTGCTTTCTAATCTTCCATCATTTCTGTAAGAAATTTGCTGTCATTCTTGTGGTCTTTGAAGGTTATTTGTCTTTCCTTTCTAGCTTTTTTTTTTAAAAAAAAATTCATCTCTATTATCTTGAGCTTGTTATGAACAGTTATTCTAATAGCTGTTTTAGAAGGGCTGTAGATGAGTTTCTGCTGAGTTTGAAAAAAAGGGGTTTAGTTTTCCAGTCTGCAAGATTTCAATTGTTCTATCATGTCCCGAGAGCCACAACTTTTTTTTTTCTGAATTAGTTTGCTTCCAGCAGTGACCTTCAGCAATACATGATGTTATGGCTGCCCAGAGGAACCAACGCTGGCGATGAATGTTTGTCATTGCCTTTCGGGATGCTTCCTCTTGACTATACTTTTGGTTTGCCTAGTCATCACCACCCACTGATGGGTCTCTGTTTAAAAAATACTTTTTCTGATTTTTTTTCATACTTACTGCAGTGGATTTAATTACTGTGTTTTATGTCATGGCAAAAGTTCTATTCTACCATTCCAAAAGTACAATTTATTCTTACTCTCCTGGCCAAGAATGGGATGAATGTATGAAGTGATAGGAACCCTGGTAGACATGACATGGCTCACCATCTTGCAGTTTTTCTTTTTTAACAGAAGAATACATGGCACAGACTTATCTGGAAGGCTGTGGGTCAAAAATCATTAATTTATGAATTCACTATGGTAATATGATAATCTCATTTAGAATAATTGAAAATGAGATTGTATTCTAAACCTTTTAAGATTTTTAATCTATTGATAACTCTTATGGTACTCTTTGGGGGAAATGCATTATTATTCCTAAATATTGTATATGTTCATGCTGTATTTATTAATACAGTGTAGATATTTTAAACGTTTAGATATTGAACATAGCATATGGGTATTTGAGGAATAGTTATTTTCTAAAAGGACTGTAATGACAGGGTATAAAAAATTTCTTAAACATGGTACTGTCTGGGTAAACTGAGAAAATAATATTGAGTAAAAAGCTCGCCTTAAAAAAAAAAGCTCCTCCATTTATGTGATGAATTTTTTACCAGTTAACACAGGCACTTATCAAAATTGTAGATGACATAAGGCTAAGAGATGCAGTGCATTGGAGAACAGAATTAGAATTTAAAAGTCTCTGTAGTCCTGACCTAACTATTGGGTTAGATCTGAAAAATTAAATTTAACATAGAAAACTGCAGGTTTTACACTTGAGATATTAAAGGAAACAATACATATTTCCAGATGTAAGTTGTTATAGGTTCTTTATAACTTAATTAATAAGATATGCAGCATCCTCCTCTAACACAAGTGTGTTTTAGCTTTATTTTAGTAGTGCAGTGTCTTGATCAATCACCGTTCTTGTACAGCTTTGCCATAGCCAGTGTCTCCCATACGCTACTTTCAGGAGGACTCAGAAGAAGTAGGGCAGAACAACTGTGAAGCTGAGTTGACTTGAATTGTTAAACTAGGAACTGAGGAATAGTAGAGATGTGGTCGATCTTGATTCTACACCGTCTCCACACGTGTGCAAACCCTTCGTCCTTGGCTCTGCAGCAAGACTCTACTCAGTCGAGTCAGTTCCTCCAAATGCTCGTGGGTGGCTTCCCAGTTTACATCCATTGCAATTACACAATGCTGGTGATGTTGCAGGGTTGACAGGCCCACGTCTCCAAGCCCAACAAACAACTTCTTTCAAAGCAGTTACCTACTTTAAAATGGCTCTTACTCACCTCCATGTTTAAGAATCTATCCCTAGCCAGTAGCTTATTTGTTGTTGATATTCAATTATGTTCTATTTCCTTTTCTTCTATTTTCTTTATTCCTCCCCCCCCCCCCCCCCCCCAATTCTCATGGCCTGCCATGCCTGTGTAGACAGATCCGAGCACATCACACAGTGATATCCCACCGGGCCATGAGCAGTGGTGCATGTTTTTTTCATTTTTGTTTATTGCATTTCGTTTATTCAACCTCTCTTCTAAATCCAGTTTATATGCCAAGGAATTTGTAAAATAAATGATACAAAGGTACTTATCGTACATGCTCTAAAAGTATGGTAAATATTTACCTCCCAAAAAGAGACGAGAGAGTTGTATAACTCTGATTATCAGGACTGTATTTACTTCTACCCTAATAGAGGTGATCTGTAGATCAAAACATTTTTGTGTTGATGGGAGGATTACCATAAATTAATTATTTTAGAGTAAAGGAGATTAAAGAGCACTGTAGTATAAAATCAATAGCCTGCCAGGCAGGGAAAAATGCTGTTCAATAAGATTTCTACTGTAAATATTAGAGTAAGAGCCACAAGATAAGAGGACTTATTATAAAGTAACAACACAAACATGTAGATTTTAGAATTGTTGTACGTGTCAAAGAATCACCTTCATGAACTAACTAATTAGCTCATTAGACATCCCATCCCACCTCACTGCGAGGCTGCTTTCCATGCAGACTTCAGCCGTGTGATGGAATGGCATGCACAGTCTCTTGGTATTTTACGGATATGTGATCCCCGGCATTCAGTAATGAAACTGCTCTTCTGTGTTTGTAGAGGAAGAGCATTCAATTTTCATGGAAATGTCAGTAAGATTATATTGTTTTCTTCTATTTATTTTTATTGTTTTGGTCTGGGATATATTTGAAAGCCTGTCAATGGTGTCCTTTGCAGTTGCTTCAAAAGCCATGAAACAATCGGTGCAATTTATAAATGCTGATTTATTGTTAATACCAAAAGATGGGAATCTTTTTGAATAAGAAATAATGTGACAGCCGTAACTTTCCAGTAGGGGATAAATTATTTCAAGGTTTCAGTATTTTTCTGTTTTGTTTTTATTATTCTCTTCAAACTTTAAATAAAATGAATGTACGTGTATATACACATACACACATATATGTACACACATATATGAATAACTCCTCTGTGAAAAATCACATAGGCTGTGTGCTTAACATACTCTTGACATTTAGTCAAGAGTTGCCTGATTAAATGATTAAACATGCAGTAGTCATTAAATGCAACAATATTTTGAGAGTATCTTTTCCCTAAATTGTCCTGTTATTTTTTCCCAAAAATTCAGTTGCCTTGCCATGAAATATGTCACACACCTCAAACTTATTTTCTTCCCCTATTATCTCAATTATACTGTTAACACTTGGTCATGCTGGCTGTTGACAGATATTAGCTGGTGCTTCTGAACAATTCATTCAAGTTCTAGTGGATGTTGTATGAACGGTGAGTGAAGGAGGGAAGGCAGGAAGGAAGAAAAGACATAGAGCAATCAGTGGAAAATCAAACTAATAAAAAACCGAGAAGGAATAAACACCTATTGAACTTCAGCTAAAGAAGGAGACTCATCAGTGTTTTATCTATTCATACATATATTGAACTGCAAATATTTGGAAATCTGCCAGATGCTAGAATAGTCAGGAAGACACTGATGCATAAATACTAGAGTTAGCAAAATTTGTATGTATGGGATGTTATGGAGATATGTAGAAGGGTCACATAGCCCAGTCTTGTTGAGTTCAAGGTGATCTCAAGGGCATGATGTTTTAAAATATGTTATCTTAAGAAATTTTTATGAAGGTTTGCAGATATTGTTAATTGCATCTGCTCTGTATTCCCCCTTTTGCACTGGTAGTGAATTGCTTGACACTTGACGTGGTCAGTTCTCTAATTTCTAGGACAAAGGACTTGACACCCCCAACTTAAAAGGAGTAAATGGCTTATCAACTCACAGTTTCAGAGGTGTCAGTCCATAGTCAGCCGGTTCCACTGCTGTGGGTAAAGTGCAGCTTCACAGCAGGAGAGGGTTCCCTACCAGAGCTGTTTGTTCCCATGGTGACCAAAAGGCTGAACACAGGAAAAATGCCAGCTATTCCAATAATACGATATACCCTCCAGAGGTGTGTCCCTGGTGATCAGTCCACCTTCTACCAGCACAGTAAACCACGAATGTCAGTGGGTTACTGCACTCATAAGTCTGGCAGGTCATGATCCAGTGACTTCTCCAAGAGTTGAGAGCTCTGATCTAATGAAACATTAAGATTTAAGGGCATAACTTTTTAATCACTTTGAAGAATTTTTTTGCTCTCAGACCATATTCAAAATAACAAAGAAGTGCATCTTTGCAACATGTTTGAAATCCACATTTCATGTCTTCTACCTTTTGACAAATGTGGGCTCTCCAGTTGACTAGGAGGCTAATGAGGCTTTCAAATTCAAATTCAGGTTTATAAGAGTCTCCTCTAGGGTTCCTAGAGAAGGCTTAGCAAGATTTCACGTATTTTTTTTTTTTTTTTTGGTCAGATTTTAAAGAGCAAAATAGTTTTGTATTCTCCTGCTCGAAGAAGAGCTCCCAAGCCACAGAGCCGTAGAATTAGTCTTCCCTACTTATTTCCTGTGTAGGTCTTGGACATTCTTGAAACCTCCCGTCTGTTAGTTCCACCACTCAGTGTGACACGCGGTAGTGCGTTGCCCCTCTGTGCTGTGCACCGCGGCCCACAGTTGCGGCTCGTTCCCCAGCTCTGCTTGGATTCCGAGTACACCTACTTAATCACTCCCTTGACATCATCATCAAACATGGACCTTCCAAACCTGTACCTCTGTGAAAATCACAGTCTTGGTACCTCTGAGCATTTGATTGTTTTCTGAAGTCAATTAAGTGATCATAACTTATTAAAAAATCACACAAGCATATGTATGGTTCATGGTTAGCTTAGGAACACAGGTATTTAATGTCACGGTGTTGCAGCTAGTAATCCTTCACTTCCAAGTAGACTGATAGTTCATCTCTAGTGTCTCACGTCGTTTAAAATTTGTAAGTGATCAAAGGTAATTTTTGTATCTCTCTCCTCTGTCAAATCTCCGTACCCGCTTGCGTCTGGCTGTGACGGTCATCTTCTTGTTCCAGCGGAAAGTAAACAACCCTGTAAATGCTGAGTAGTTATTCTGCACTCCCCTCTAGGTGATGACTGAGCTCCGACACATACCTTCCACCTTCTTGTAGCATCAATCTCCCTATTGAATAATTCCAACAAAGGTAAAAAAATTACCGATTACCTCGACCTCCGTAAAAGAAAGCTGTTGTCTTTGAATCATCACTTTTCTCTACTCTTGTCTTTATTTTTTTCTAAGTGGATACCGAAAGTGCCACCAACAGTTATCATTTATCAAATCGTCCACCGTTTCTCACTGTGTGCGATGCTTCATCAGCCATCTATCGTGACTTTCTAATCACATTTTTGCCCGTTGTATACTCTATATCTTTCTAATTACAAGTCATCCGATGCTTTCATGACCCCAAGTTTGTAATATCATTTCATAATACGAGTCCGGCCTAGCCTGCTGGTAAAGGTAGGAAGCAAAAGGATCGTTGGAAGCTCCATCCCGCTGGGAGCAATCTGTACAATCTTGAGACAGTTAACGCCTAACTCAGTTTGTTCATGTGAAAATGACTGACTTAATGGCTGCACTGTCTCAGCTCTGGGGAAAGAGGGAGTGCTGGTTCAGCGTTTGCGTTTATTAAGGCTGTCGTTGTGATTATCTTGGCAACTTTTTGATTTCTCACTTTTTCACATGAAGTGTGAATGAATCTGTTTCTAGGAAATTTAGGCTACTTCAAAGTTAATGTTTGGTGTACTTCGGCGTGACAATGACATTATTAATCAATGTTGAGTCAAGGTATGACACTATTTCCTCATATTTTCAGGTATTTAATTTTTTTTTACCATTCACCTCTTCCATTTTTAAAGTATTAAGTTCTATCTCCCATCCCCAGTTTCCTAATAGAACTAAAATCTGGTTTTGGTTGTTTTAATTATTATTATTATTATTATTATTATTATTATTTTGGTAATACTGGGGATTGAACGCAGGTCCACCATGCTGCGCTATTCCCTCCATCCTTTATCATTGTATATTTTATTCACAGTTGTCTGGTATGGGCTGAGACTTGTGACGGTCCTGCCATAGGCTTTCAGGAATTACTTATTATTATTATTGTTTGTTAATTTTTTCAACTTTCCTCCTGAAATCATCTGTCCTTATTCTGATTTTTATTGTTACTCCCTAGGATTCTTAGTAGGTTTCATGTAGGAATTTCTTTCATGATCTCAGTTATAAAGTATTGAAAAATTGCCTTGGATGGGGCAAGCCACTTAGGGCCCCTCCCAGACAGGAGCAGCTGTTACCCATCTATCCTTTGCTTCTGAGTAGTGACTTAATATTCTATACCTCCCCTCCTTCATCCACAATTTCATTCTTGGACATTGTGGGAAAAAAGTAGGAAACAACAACAACAGCAAAAAGAGAAAAATATTACCTTGGAAAGATTTGCTCACAATTTGGAAGCCATCCATTTTTAAAAGACTTTATTTTTAGCTTTCAACATTATTGTCCTACATTTGAGAATCAGGTCACCTTTCATTTGTGATTCATGTTTTATTTTTTTGTGGTACATATTTTTCACCGCTGTGTTTTCTCACTGAAAGCACATTGTTTTCATTATTCCGATATTTGGAACTTTCACATTAACATGCACTAGAACTGTGCTTTTTCTTTTATGTATTTATTTTCCTTTTTAAATTTATTATGCCTTTTTGTGTTTTTTTTTAAATTTTAAATCTTACCCCTCAGCTATTTTAAATTTTCTTATATTCTTTCTTTATAATCAAGTCAGGTTTATTGCACTACAGTGCAAATAAAGTAACATTTCACTATTTTATATGAAATGTTTCATGAATTTGGTAAATATACACATTATGTAATCACTGTAAATTTAAGATGGAGAATAATTTCATCAGCCCTCCCCCAAAGTTAAAAATACTAGATTGAACACTTAGTGCCAGACACCTACTGATCTGAGCTGTCTTTTACATTTGTCCGTTCTAGCAGGTCTTATGCCTGGATGATGTAATGTGTAGTCTTTGAGTTCAGAATTCTTTTACTTTACTATTATTGAGATCATACAAAGATATAGACTGTTGCTGTACCCAGTGTCTGACAAAAGCAATGCAGTCTGTTCTTTTTGTAACTAAGTAGTCTTCCATTGGGTAGATATATCATAAATGAATTAATCACTATTCCCTTAAATGACATTTAAGATTTTTTTCAGTTTAAGTGAATTATAAAAAAGGCTTTAAAATATACTCATGCATACGCTTTGCATGGCCATATGTCTTTGTTTATTTCTTAAGAAATGCAGAAGTTTTAGGTGCCTGGCTCATTTTGTAAATGTGTGATTAATTTCATAAGAAATTGCCAAGCTTTTTTCCACCTTGTTCTTTCTTTCTTTCTTTCTTTCTTTCTTTCTTTCTTTCTTTCTTTCTTTCTTTTATTTGCATTCACAGACATCCACGCCAACTTTGGGATTCATTTACTTAACCTTTAACACAGCCATTGCTGAGCGTATACTGTATTATCTTCCTGTAGTTATAATTCAAATTTTGCCAAAGATAAATGAACACTCAACAGCTTTTCAAGTCCTATGTGTCATCCATGTGTATTTGGAGTAATATGTTATTTCAAATCTTTGCCTAGTTTCTTCTTAAATTCTCTTGGCTATTTTTTTGTGATCTTGAAGTTCTGAGAATTTTTTATAAGTTGCATAAAACTCACTTGTTTGACTCATGCTGTATGAATAGCTCTTCCCGTTCTGTAGCAAGCTAGCTGTTCATTTTTGTCAGTATCATTTTGTTTTTCAAGCCTAGCTGTCGCTCTTTTAAATTACCTTGACAATTCTATTCAAAATGAATAGACCCTACATGAGTGGATGTTTTTGGATGATGTGTGTCCGGTGGACGTGTGACATAACTTTTGTGTCAGTGTCACTGGGCTTGATAAGCATCAGCTTGAGGATGCTTTAAGTCCTCTGTGGTGTGTTTACCATTTGTTCTTGTTCTCTAGACTGGCCTAGAATGATAATCATCCTGCCTCAGCCTCTACAATACCAGATTTCAAGTGTGCAGTGATTTTTATATTACTGTAAACAATACTGATGTCTATTTTCTATGTCCAGTTTTCATTGCTAGTATACAGAAATAGAACCAAGTTTCATATCCTGACCTGGAATCCTAGATTTTGTTCCATCGATTTATGAATTCTAATAATGGAACTTGGGCAGGCTCTTTGATTTAGTCTAAATGAATAAATTTGTAGACAGAAAAGGCAATTTTATTTCTTTCTTTCCAGTTTGTTTCTTCCCTTCACCTGCTGTATCAGCCTGGTAGGACCTCCAGTATAAAATCGAATAGGAGCGAGGAGAGCAGACTTGATTAATTTTCTCTATTGATGTTTGTATTTACTGATCACTTACCTCTACTTTATTCTGTTTTAACTTCAGGTATAGGTCATTCTTCTTATTAAAGTACAAAATTAAAGTCTTGATTTAGAAAGTTTTTATTTATAATTTAATCATTTAACTGAATACATTCATAGGTACTCCATTGCCTTGGTCCCATAGATTTTGACAAGTTGTATTTCCGTTTCTAATTGAAAGGTTTTCTACATATGGCAACTTCGGCACATTTCGTAGGGATGAGTTTGACCTCCTAACATTTGGAAAATTTCCTAAAGTCTGTCAATAATTTGTCTCTAGTGTATTTTCCATAAAATATGTTGTATGATTTTATGTTTCTTTTAATGCAAGCTCAAGGTTTGTTAAATTGAGCAAAATAACCTTCCTTGTTAACTGTTCTGTGTATATGTGACACGAGTATGCATTTTCCTATTATTTGGTGATGTGTCCTTTAAATATCCAATAAATAAAATGAGATGCCGATGTGTTTTTCAGGTGTCCCACAACCTTATTGGCCAATTTTTCGGCTTATTTTTGCACTTTTATTTTTCCCCATAGATATTTTGAATTTTTGTTGTTTGGTGATGAAATAATTTGGATTGACTCTTCCAAGTAAATTGATTCTATGTTATATGTATAGTGTATATGACATATCTATCTATATGTAAGTATATACATATATAAGATATATATGTTCTCTCCGGATATATTTCTATTTAGCATTTTTCATTAGCACCAGGAAGGTCCCTTGCTCTGACATATTTTGCCTGATATTAATGTAGTCATTCCAGATGTTTTATAGCAATATTTGTGTCATATCCATTTTAGATCTGTCACCTTAATTGTACTTATGTTTTATAGCTCAGACCTCTAAATCTCCTAAAGGCAGCATGAAGTTTGGTCTCACATCCTTCCTCTTTTCTCACACGGATTTCTCTGAAGTGCGTGTTTCAATCCTTTACACATAATAAGGAACAGATTTGGGTTTAAGCCCTACTCTCTTCTTTTTTATTCATTTCATCGCTTCTTTGTTTTCTATTTTCTGATTATTTCTGAAATAATTCTGTATTCTTTAGTTCTCCTCCATTATGGGCCTAAGAGTTGTAACCGTAATTCCAATTATGTCGGTACTCATGTTACCACTTGAAATGTCCAATCTCACATTTATTCTTGTCTACTTGATGAATACATTTACCACTTTATGTATGAGAGCCTTTCAATGAAATCTTTCCAACTTATCCTCTTGTTCTCTCTACTACAATTTTTATATATTACATATATATTACACATATTATATATATATTTATTTTTGAGACTATGACTTATTCCATATTTCTGTAGTAAGGCTGGTTCTCGACTCATTATGGAGCCCAAGCTGGCCTCGAACTCACAGCAATGCTCTTGCGTCAGACTTTCTAGTGCTGTGATTGCAGATGTGAGCCATGACACCTGGGAATCAAATTCAGGGCCTGGGCCTTGCTAGGCAGGTACTCTACCCTCTGTGCTATTATTCCAGGCATATGTACATCTTTGAAGGCCATGAGAGTAAATTTTATTGAATTTTGAGGCATAATATTGCTGTCATTACCTTTAAAACAATAGGATGAATGCAGACACAAAGGATTCATAAACATCTGGAGAAGCACACTTGAGTTAAACATTATTCACTAAAACAGGTCGTGCCAGGGACTTGATGTGCAGATTATTTGTTGATCACTCTTGTAGATAATTATATTTTGAGGAGGCTGAAAACAAGACAAATTTCTATGTACTTACACAGTTTAAATTTTAGTGGTTTGAGCATGTCTTTATGTTTTGAAAACCCAAATTTCTATGAAGCCTTACTTCTTCTCAATGCAAATTTGCTTCCACGAATGTTTCCCATCTCTTACATTTTTGAAAAAAAATGTTATTCATTCTATCTTAGTTCATGAAAAGATATTTTTTCCCTGAGAGTAAATTCTAGGCTCTTGGGTTGTAGTTTTTTATGTAATATTTTAAACAAGCCACCAATTTTCTCTGGCTTGTATAATTTCTCACAAGACTATGCTAAAATTCTTATCTTTTCCTTCTGGCTTTCTTCCCTCCTTTCCTTCATTTCTTTTTCTCCTTTTCTCCAAGTATCTTTTTGTCTGTGGTTTTTATCCATCTTACTATGATGGGTGTTTTCTAAACGTTCGTGATTCATGATTTGATAGATTTAGTCAATTTTAGAAAAAAATCAGTTACTATTTTTTCAAATATTTCTTTCCTTCATTATTTATTTTTTTATTCACGTTTAAATTTTCATTAAATAACTTGTTATTCCCTCATCATTCTTGCTATCTGTACTTACTTACCACGTCTTGGTTTTGTTTGATTTTTAAAAAATCACTTTGACCCATGATGTTGATAACCTTCAGGATAAGCTTTATCTTTTTCTATCTTCTGTATCAGTTTTTCCTCCTACTACTCTTTTTTTTTTTTTTATTTGACATGGGGTCTCACTCTGTAGCTGAGGCTGACCATGGACTCGCAGCAATCCTCCTGCCTCAGCCGCCCAAGTGCTGTGATTTGATTGATTTTTTTTTCCACTGAAGAAATTGTTCCTCTTTTGAATTAAGTTTTTGGGTTTGATTTTTAACCTCAACTGTGCTCAAGAAAATTTATAATTTTATGGATTGTCCAGATTTATGCTAATAATTTTTTTCACCTGCTAATTAGAGATAAAACTCTTTGGATTTTAAAAAATACATGTTTGTTGAAAAATATTCTTTCTTTCACAGTATATATGATCTTTTTTGAGATGTTTTTAGATTTTATGTCTCCCAGAAGCTTCCAGGACTTTTTCATTTATTTTCTATGAAATCTTCTTTATTTTGTTTTCTAACTGTATCAGTGATTTTTTTTACAGTCATGTGGTGATGTTTTAAATGCCCAGCAGTCTTTCCTCATTGTCTAAATTTTCTGTTTAGTTTATGGACTTTTTTGCTATTAATAGTTCTCATAATAATGTCAATACCATTTATTTTAAAGTTTTGCATTATTCCATGCATTGTCTTTACTTTCTCTCTTCTAGTTGTGTTGTTTAAATGTTTTCCAAACTGACATTTCTATATTTAACAATGAGGCATTGAAATTCAGCTAAAATATTCTGAGGATAGAGGATAGGAACAGGGTGTTTTTGTGCCTACTGGAAAAATGTCCATCCTGACTCTGAAAGGAACACAACTCACAAACCTTTATAGCTTTAAGACACACACCCTTTTAGGTTTAAGGACACAGGGCAATAGAAACATCTCCCTGGCGTCTAAACAATGTTTATCTCAAGTGCAAGTATTTGTAGCCACTAGCTGATGCTGCTGAAATTTAGATATGGAACTAGAAAAGCTTTGTGAAAACAAAATCAGGCCACTATTGCCAGCTGCTTAACCCCTTCCAGTAACTTCCTATTGCTTTGAAAACACAACACACACCACTCACCACGATATCTGGGTGGCCCACGTGCTTGAGCTTGCTGAACCTTGCAAATTCATCTGATTTTGTTCCCTCCCAGGCTAATACGCATGCGCAGCCTGCTGGCCTTCCTTGTTTTCCTTGAAGGAATTGGGAGGTAAAAGGAATCCAAGTTCTGTTTTGTTTTATTTTATTTTAAGAAAGTAGTATCTTTGTTCTTTTTTAGTTGTGACTATTAATTGCCAACTTGATTGGCTTAGGTGCTGTCTAGGAGATTGGGACAACACACAACTTAGTGTGTCCGGTGGGCCATGTTGGGTATTTGGGAGATACATCCTTGCCCTCACCCCTTCCTCTGTGGCACAGTCCTCCTCCTCTGCTTCCTAGCCGCCGTTCATTAAGCAGCTTTGTTCTTGTCCTTCTGCCATGATACTTCTGCCAGTCATGGATACAATCTCTTGAAACCACAAGGAAAATAAGACCTCAGCTCCTTAAAGTTGTGGGTGTCACATGTAGTTCCCAGTGATGGGAACACTGACTAATGGACCGGGATATGGAATAGTGTGTATATGTGGGAGATCAAGGAGTGTTTTGAAATAAGCCAAAGAAGAAGGGAAATTTCTATGTGCATGGGATAATTTGAGCACCTGTGGTGGTGTGAAGATGATGTGTGGTTTAAAAAAATAACAGGATTATTGTAATAAGATTTATGATAAGGAGGAAACGGTATATTCAAGCATTTAATCACGATTTCATGGAAATGATGGAATGAACTATGATACTTACTTCCATGTGTAAATCTTAGAATTGTATAGAGCTTTGCAGTTTCCAAGTACTTCCACATGTGCAGTCTCATTTATACAAGGGCCTGTTTTTCTAGCTCAGTGGAGGCCAGGGATGCATGAAAGCTTAATTAGAGACAGAAGGAAAACAGTTTCTCCTTCCAATGATCCATATGTGTACCGTGAAAGAACAAAATGGAGTTTTGTTTTGTTTCATGTTTTTTTTTTTTTAAGACTCATCCTAGAACTTGTAATTTTATTCATTTCTGACAATGGAAAACGGTGAATACTGCCAACTCAGCAGTCTTACCAAGTGAGCAGTGGCGGAAGAAGCCAAGTGCCCTGTCTGTGAAAAAAAAAATGCGTATATATCTGTGGGTAGGCATCTGAAAAAGAAGGAAATGAACGTGTGTGCATGGGATCTAGCACCTCCCAGTGCAGGCTCCTGTATTGCTCTGTTAAGACTCATTATCTTGGGTTTTGACAGTCCCTCTGTGTACCAGGGCTCATGCATGTTGCACAAGTAAATACACGTAAGCATAGTATGTGAGGGTTAAAAACAGTTATTCAGCTCATAAAGGAAACTAAGGTTTTCTTTTTTTTTTTTTCTTACTTGTACATGTTCATTTGTTCTAAATTGAAACTGGCCAGGAGATTGCTTCAAAAAGAACCTGGCATTTCCTACCCTCAGGACAAACTGATGAACATCAAATGTGAGAAATTCATTAGTTATGTTAAAAGCCATCATAGGCAATGTCAGAAAATAAATACATTTATCCAATAGAGACACAGAGAGTAATTTTTATGTATCCAAGAAAATAATTACCTAAATTACATTAACTTTCTTTTTCCCACCTCTTTCATTATATTTATGAATGAAAACTTATCTATTCTGAAGAAAATAAATGTTATTTTTCTTGTAATATGATATTAATTCTTTCCTTGGAAACTTCCTTGAGTCCTTATCCGCACTAAATGAGATTTTACCATTTTGTTTCATAACTATGTAGGTTTAACTGTAAGCCGAATTCTTTAAGAGGTTTCTCGTACTCTCCTGTAGCATTTGCTTAAAACCTTATGATCTTCATGCTGCAATGGTCATGATGAAAAATGAACTTAAAGCATTGCTGTATTCTCCATAACAATTTTTCATTATGCAAATAGAATATAGTTACCCTTTCCTAGTTTAGGCATATTTTGCCTGTTAAAATATCTTTATTATGTACGATGTATATTTATGCATTGTCAAACCTTGCCTACACAGATACACAAAATTGTTCCCCCCCTTGTTTTCATGTATTTTGTACCCAAATGATACCTATAACTGTATAAATAATTCTAAACCTGGGTAACTACTGTTCTTTTCATATTTATCTGCAAGTGCTGAGAAGATAAAGGGTCTATTAATCAAGTCATACCATTGTTTCCTCAATCATACCACATCTAAAGCTGTTTATCTAAAAATCTTGAAAATATTCTCTTCCAGTTACCAAAGCATCTGCCTCTCATAGCTCATTTAATTTTTAGAAAGTACTTCAATTTAAGCTGTTGTTAGGGTTGTACCTATAATACATGGAGAAAAAAATCTAGAAAAAATATGTTCAGTGTTCTGAATTTCGTACCTGCTGACAGTTTCATTATCTATATCGAGGCTCCCTTCCGTAAAGCTTTAGTAAGCCATCGTCGAGTGCAGTTGGGAAATATGGTGCTGCTGTCTGCCCAGTGAGGTGCTCAAAAGCAGAGAGATCCCGTTCACACAACTTCTATTTCAATGTGTTGTTATATTTAGCATATTGCCTATTAGCTTTTGTTATTAATATCTGTGTTTAATTTTTAAATTAAGCTTTTGTTATGTGTGTGTTGGAAAAAATAACAGTATATATGGTTCAGTACTAACGGTGGTGTCACGTATCCACTGGGAACCTAGAAACATAGGTATTATCTTGTTCATAAATACATTAATGGACAGAAACACTATATAAGATTATGAATGTTTTAGGTAATTTTAAATGAATCTTTATGTAAAAATATCAATAGATAGTAATGATAGATTTTCCCAAGAGAGTGGAGTCCTTTTAAAATGTATGGATTACTCGTGGTGACAATTTGCTTTCTGTAAGGTTTAGTTTCTCTTCAGTCTCCAGAGAAAGATTTTACTTCAACTCATCAAAATAGATGAAAAATATATCCACAAACTATCACAGCAATATTTGGTATTAACTATCACAGTGATATTTTGTATTAACTTGTGACACATGCCTGTAATTTGTACTGTGCAGACTTTTTCTAGAACTACGAAGTGGCTGTTTACAACATCTAAAAATATTTCTTGTGCCTTACCATTGTGAGGATTTGGCTAACTTGGTTTTTCTTAGCTATTTAATTGTGCCAAGATCCAGTTCACTTCCAAAAAATGCAGAGCTTGAGGAAGAAACTATGAATTTGTACCGGATCTGTGAAACCCAAAAGCCCTTGTTTCTGCTGTGTGATACTCAACTCCTTTTAAAGCAGAGGACACAGTTTTTTTTTCTTTGGAGTACTTTCATCTATTTCCATTTCTGTTCTGACCTTAAAGATACAGAAGATAGCGTTCTGGAATACAGACTTCCTTGTCCAACGCCAACCCTTTGTAAAGCAGTTTGGGTAACTACTGTTGTTCCCAAGCACATTCACACATTTTAGGGCATTTTTACTATCTGTTAATTTAAACAATTCATCGTTAAGTAGTTACACCTGAGAACTTAAAAACATTCTAGTGCTTTAGCTGGAAAGAACTGTAATTTCTTCCAGTGTAGATACTTCCAAAAAAAAAAAAATAGAGAAAATGCCAGGAAACAGTTACCTACGTGTTCTCAATGTTCTGTCTTGTCCCGCTCTTGGCCGAACGCAGTAAGAGTGTAGTGCCTGCCTGGGTGATCGCGTCAGGTCTTGGGGGCCGTGTTGGTGTGGATGGGCTACGTGGCGGAAGCTGGGCTGGCAGATGAGAAGGGGGTGTGGAAGGAGGGAGAGATGCCTCTCCAATGTGCGGTGCTCTCCAGCTGCTTCCGCTCCTGCAGCGTCTCTCCTAATGCGCACGAGTCAGGTCACAGACTAGTACTGGCAACGGACAAGTCTCCTCAGACTTGTAAACAAACGTCAGGTCCCAGAATGCTTTTCGCTGCGCTTCCCTCTGCTGTTGAGGGAGGGAACCGAACCTCTCTCAGAGCCTCAGGCGTGAGCAACTTCCCTTTGTTGAGCAGGTGGTGTTGATGCACCTGGTTCACAATGGTTGAGACTTATTTCAAATTAAAATAGTCCTTTCTATCTGTCATGCAAATTTTAACCATGATTTTTCTATTGTGTTGTGGGCATGAAGCCACTCAGTGCGTACAGTCCGTTAGTGCTTACCAAATGTCAAATGTGAAGTCCCTTGCCTATGGAACATAGAACACCAGAAAATTCACAATTTTTCTTGTATTCAAAGATTCATTCTTTCCGCCCAAGGGATTTTTTTTTTTTCAGTTAACTGAGGTTTATTATTTTAAGTACAGTTTTCAGTCAGCTTATATTTCGCAGTCCTACAGTATTCTTGGAATTCATGAATGAAATAGTATTTTTCTAGTTTAAATTGTATTTCTAGTTTTAATACTATTTTTCTAGTAGTAATTTCCTTAGTGGCTGTATAGGTGTTCATTTTGGTTTTCTCTCTTTCTTATACCCCCAGTTGCTATAAATCTCTGCTATTTAATTTACTGCCTTTGACTGTGTATCAAAGTATAATTGTAGATAAATGAATTGGTGGAACAGAACAGAGATCAGATATAGATTCATATAATAAAGACTAGCAAGTTTTTGCTGGGATGTAGCTCTGTGGCAGAGCATAGTTCATAGAAAAGCCCTGGGTTCAATCCCCAGCACTGAAATAACAAAGAAAGAGAAGCTAATTTTTATAAGGATATAAAGACAGTTTGGGGAAGAGAGAATTTTTAATAAAAATACACGGTACTGGAACAATTGACTGTTCATATGAAGGGAAGGATGGAAAGGGGAAGGGGGAAAGGTGGAAGGAAGGAAGGAAGGAAGAAAAAAGGCAAAGAAAAAGGAAAAAAAGTATTGAAGATTTTCTTACGGTGTAGCTCATTGCCAGAGCACTTTCCTAATATGTCTACCACGTGTGATCCCTTGGGTCAATCTCTGGCACATACCACACACACACACACACACACACACACACACACACACACTATATATATATGTGTGTGTGTGTGTGTGTGTGTGTGTGTATATATATATATATATATATATATATTCATTGTGGATCTAGAATCGGACCATTAGTTCCAAATGAGAATAATGCTACCCCTCAAGAGAGCTTCGGGAAGGTCTAGAAACATTTTTTTTTGTTGCCACAGAGGAAAGCAGTGCTCTGTTATTAAGTCAGGAGTGACCAGAAATTCTGCTTAACATCCTAAAAATGACCAGGCAGCCATTGGCAACAAATAATTATCAGGGCCAAAAGTCAATACTGTCACTGTCATTGGGTTAGACCAAACTTTTTTTTTCACTACTACCAAATAAGCACTGTATTTTAATAGCTTATTGAGTGCAGTTGATACAAAATATGTTGCATATGTTTAGACTACAATTTGATGACTTGTCACAAATGCATAAGCCATGAAATCAGCTTTACAATCAAGATACTGGACAGAACCACCACCTCTGGAAGCTTCTTCCTGCCCTTTTACAGTCTCTTGTTTCCTTGCACTCATTGCTACCCATTTTGAGATTGGTGGGAATACTACTGTTGTTTTTTTTTTTTTTTTCCCGAGAGTCTCACTTTGTTGTCCAGGCTGGTCCTGAACTCACAGTATCTGGCCTAGAATTCACAGCAATCCTGTTGCCTCAGCCTCCCCAGTGCTGAGACTATAGGTGTATGTCACTGTGCCTAGTTTATGTGTTGCTGGGGAATCAAACCTGGGGCTACACCCTTCCCAGGCAATCTAATCACGGAGCTAAGCCCCCATCTCAGGAATACTACTTTTTATATCTGGCTCTGTGAATATTGTTGTTCGTAAACCTTTCTGGTGGCTTTCTCCAGCCATGATGAGTTTCCTCACATGCAGGCAGTGATTAGTACTTTTTTTTTTTCCAATATAGAATGAGAAGTACCCATGAAAGAAATAACCGGTACTTCAGATATCGCTAAACTTAAGCATCGCTCTTCAAAGCACACCAGAAAGAAAAAAAGGACAAACTCTTATCAAAGCATATTGTATGCTTCAAAATATCTCCAAAAAAGGACCTACTTGAAGAAGTAGCCAAACTGTTTCTTTTACAAGAGAAAATAGTCAGCTAAAACATGCACATAAGCACGATGACACCAGCAGTGAAACTCTTGAGTAGGATCCCGCCACATCGCTGTCACTACTGGTCTCCTAAGTGCCCACAACTGTGAGATGGGTGGAAGAAAAAACAAAACAAAGACAAGTGGGGTATGCATATTGCTGTGAATGATAGGTTTATTGGAGATTTCAGAAGTCAATTTGATATTTTCTGAGGATTTTTCTGAATTACACTTATTCTTGAGACTACCCAAAATTACTTCATTTGCGTATATGCCTGTGTGTGTGTGTGTGTGTGTGTGTGTGTGTGTGTGTGTGTGTGTATTATGTGTGTATGTGGGGGACTGAACCCAAGACCCTCTCATGGCATTTTCCATTTCCAGCTTATTCTTTTTGTTTGGCTGTTTTTATTTGGAGACAGAACTTGCTAATTTCCCCAGATAGACTTGAACTTAAGATCTTCCTGCCTCAATCTCCTAATGTCCTGGGGTCACAGGCCTGTGCCACTCTGCCTGAATTGCTTCTGTCATGATTTTTATTCTGGCTTTGATGTTTAAATAGTTTAGAACAGAAGTTGAACTGAAGCTATTCATAATTAAGTATCTACTGAAATGTCCAAGGAAAATATGTGAGATTTTAGCTTGTATCTGTCAGAATTCTTATATCTCTTTATTTTCACTTAGAATCTAACATATCACTGGTGTACTTTTTGATAACATTTTAAAATTTAAGGTATTTATTTTAGAATGATTGATTCTGAGTTTAGAAACTTAGGTACATTTCATGTGAGTCATAACTCAGTATGAGTTCTGAAATGATGAAAATAGAGATAGCAGTCCACATTAGCTTCCTGATTCTCTGTTTGAATAAAAATAATTTGAAAAAGAACCTGACTCTAAGAAACATGAAACATCTCTCCCTTATCTGTTCAGAGACTTCCTGAGGTATTGTTCTTAAACATATTAAAATGGTTATTAGTTTGTTCAAAAATATTTCATGATGGATTTATTGAAAATCGCTTAATAATCTTTCTTTTTATGGGAAGCATTTGAAAAAAATTACAATTGTTCTCAAGAGTTAGAAATTTCAGGTTGAAAGAGACCACAGAACTGATTCAGTCTTCTACTTTAATTATCTGTAAGAGGAAGAGGTTAGAATTCAGACATGGGTTATTAACCGGTAGCTGTTTTCCGTAATGCATGGAACATCATGCACGCATTAAAACCTTAGATTCTCCTCACTGAACCTGAACCCTAATTTTTCCACGAAGAAAATTAAAAAGTGGGATATTCATATCTCATTAAACTTGAAAAAATCTATGCAACTCAAGTGAATAAAACATGTTATGACATTTTTGTAGTCTCCAATAAAATTTTATACATAGAAACAATAATACTTTACATAATTGTGTACTAAATTGTTGATTACTTTATAAATTTTATAAACTCGTAATAAGTGCTTAAATATGGAAGACATTCTGTTAGACACCAGAGCCATTTTAACCTATTTTGAAATCTTATCAAACCTTATTATGTTTATCATTTACAGGTATTCTAATTCTTTAACTTAGCAGTAGGGCACCTTTCATAACTCTGAGTTAATACAGTCTATATAAAACCTAATATTAGATCCTAAAATCACATGTACGATTCCAAGTTAGCTGTAAGTTTAGGAGCCATTCAACCACCCTGGTTCTGGGTAGCCTCCTTCTGGGCACGTGTGCTAAATATTCTTAGGATGTAATTTACAGACCACCAGTTGATATCTTAATGGCTTGATGTAGAAGGAAACTTTATCTCAACCTGTTTAGGAATTTCACCAGAAAAAGAATCTAAGACAAGAGCTGTGTTCTCAACATTGGCTTCTGATCCTGTGTTTATTCTTTTAAATCAAGCCACGTTCTGAACTATTTTTATGTCTTAGAGATTTGGATAATAAGACAATTTTTTTCCTCACATGTCACCTATTTTCTGTCACTGGCTGTGTGCGTTGAAGGGATTATGTGAACTTGAGAGAATTAGGAACCACACCTGCACCAAGATTAGGATTTGTCAATCACCCTAGATTGGGGATCAAGAACTGATTTGGATTAGAGTGTGAGTCATTTGTGGGCTGGCCAATGAGAGAAGAGCACCTGCCCAGATGTGGGAGGGCCAACTGGAACTCCAAGGGTATAAAAGGAAGGAAGAGGGAAGGCTGTCACAGCTTCTTCCCCTGGAAAAGCTCTTGCCTTTGCAATTGTCTACGGACGTCGACTTGCTACATATTCCACATCGGCAGCACAGATTCGCTCCAGTCTCAACTTGTGCCTGTCTGCCCATTTCTACCCTTCAGTCAGTGATATTCAGGCTTCAGTCTTCACCCAAGATCTGCAGCAGACTCTCACCTCACCAGCTGTCCTGCAGTCCTGGACGGGAGATCTACTTCACGGCTGAGCAGCCATCTTGGACCACCTCTATCCTTGGATTTGTAAGCCTTCCTAATAGACCTTTTTGTGATAAAATCTGTAAATTCTGTCTTTTGGAAGAGCCCAAACTAATACACTGTGACATAATGTCCCACATCTAACAACTTGAAGGAGGGAAGGTTTATCTTTGTCTCAAGCCTTCAGTCCCTAGTAGGCTGGCAACAAGACACCAATGGCTTGGGAGATGGTCATGGGACAAGGTAGCTGTCCACCCCCTGGCAGCTCAGAAGCAGAGAGAGAATGAAGGAGCCAGGCAGAGGAATGTACACTCCAGGGACACACCTCCCACCACACATCTCCTCACAGCTCATCCAGCCACTGAGCACATCAGTTGATGAATTAACAGATGAGTACAGCACCTTCATATCCAATGACCTTCCAAACACATCAGCCTTCTGGGAGGTAGTTTAGGTTTAAGCCATAAAACATTGTATAATGCTCTGAATAAATGAATATATTTTGCAGGACATATACATGTATGCATATATATATATATATATATATATATATATATATATATATATATATATATATATATTACATATATATATATATATATATACACATGCAAACACACTCAGATATATAATCATACAACCTAGGCACAGCAAAAGTTTACTTTTAAAATATTTGTGTAATATGCATTGTTGTGCACAAATTCTGTTTTTCTATTCAGCCTAAAATAAATAATATCTTTCATAATAGTCCCTTCTACTGCATTGAAGACAATTTTATAAAGACACTTGGTAATACATATGGGAACTTTAGCACAGGTAATTTTCAACTGATTCCACTTTCACTGACAGTTCAACTATTCATCGCTGAGACTTGTTCAGTAATGGAGAAATTCAGTTCTACCATGGGAATAAAATTCTTCCCACGTGCCATCTACCTCTTCTCTCCATTAGATACAGATTCTCCCAAGTGATATTCTAATGACCCACAAACAATGCACACAAGAGACTCCATAATGGTTGTTGAGAGATGATTATTTAAATGTGTAGCAAACATTTTAGATTTGAGAGTTACAAAGCAATTTAAATTTTTATAAGATTCCTTTGTAACTGAGAATTCACAAAAGTTGAGTGTAATATATATATATATATATGTAATATATATATATATATATATATATATATATATATATATATATATTGCTTGGAATATTATTACTTGGACTATATTCACATTTCAAGTAATAGTCTCCAACAAATATTTAACTTCACCTGCGAGGTGAAACAAAATGGTACTAGAGAAAATTCTTTTCTTTGAAAAGATAAATAGTCAAGCCATTAGGTGTATTTCTCTGTATTTAATGACAAAGCAGAACCCCACTAAAAATGTAGGGCATAGTGCACATAACAGTGTAAGAGACCATAAAATTATAGCTCTATGAATTGTCATAAATAGCTTTCGTGTAATGACAAATAATCTCTTGCTCCTACCACCAAGGTTTTCCTTCCGTGTGGTGTCCTTTCTGTCCTGTGCCGCCCTGTGAATTAAAATAACAACGCTCCTAAAGTTTGAGACAATTATATCACTACTTTCCTCTTCTCCTAGTTTTCATTGTTACCTTTACACTAAAAAACCTTTAGTTCTTTATTTTATTTAATCCTTGTATCTTTGAAATCATTTAGTGTATTGCTTTGTTTCTAAATTCTCCCACTCAGAATGTAAGCTTTGGAACGAACCACATTGTTGGATATGGTATAGTCCATTCATTTAAAATATGTATATTACTACATTGTTGATTTAAGAACAGTATATTTATCTGTTTCTGGTTTTTGGTCGTTATGGTCAACAAATTACGTGCACTCTTTAGCTTCCCCTCCCAAATGCACCCCTGTGTTGATGTTATACAGAAACCTGGGACTGAGTCACTGATCATAAGGAAATGTCTTTTTTAACACGTGTAAGCAAGGTCAAATAATTTTCTGGGTTGATGTGCATGTATTTGAAAGTTTCCAACTACCAGTCTTAGGCTTAGGCCTTCCGTTGAAGGATATGTCAGTCGACACGATGCCACTTCACCGCAGTTAGGATGGCTGTAACAAAAAGACAGACCATGACAGGTGTTGGTGGGGATGCATATGAGTTGACTTCTTTATTAAGCATTACTTGAGGTAAGGCACACTGGTGTTGTCGTTGGGAAATAATTTGGTAGTTATGCTATGAGCTGGTATTTTCATTCTTAGGTAGGTATCTGAAAGAAATGGGAAAAAATGCCCTCACGAATGTTAATAGCAGTATTATTCATAGTAAGCAAAAGGTGAAAATAACCTAATTCTCTAGTTATGGATGAACACTAATTTTGTATCCACCCAATGCAATGGAGTTCTGTCACTGAAGAAACAGAATACTTGCACAGGCTGTATGTGGATGAAATTTGAAAACATGCTATAAAGCCAAGGGGCAGAGAACAAAAGCCGAAATGGAGTCTGTATCAATTAACATGAAATGTCCAGAGTAGGTAAATGTATCATGACAATAAGTAGATTTATGGTTTTCATGGAATGACAAGAAAGGGAGAATAAGAGTGACTCCTCGTCACAACATATTTTTGTGGAGTCATGAAGCATTTTGAAAGAGGTCATGGTCCAAAGCATTGAAATGTGCTAAAACTACTGAATTATTAATATTAATAATTGTTAATAATTAATATTAATTAATATTAATTGTTATATTTATTACAGTTTCAGTATTGGGAATGGAATTCAAGACATCTCAGCCTATGATTTATTTATTTATGCATTATTTATTTACTTCCACATAGAGTCTTGTTGCCAAATCTCTAAATTGCCCTCTGCCTCAGCCTCCCAGAATGCTGGGAGGATTGCAGATATGGACGGCCATGCCTGATTTAAATTTTTTACTTTAATCAATGAATTTTTTGGTACATTAATTACATTTCAGTTTTAAATAAATAAAATACTTTATTATGGCAAACGTTGAATATCCTTTTTTTGTTTTACTAGTGCACATAGAGCACTGGTTACAGTGATAAAGATACATAAAATGAACTAAACAAATGAAGACCCTCTGTTCACCAAATGCATAATAAATCTTTAGCACAATGAGGCTGTTTGAGTGATAAATTAACACACTCTAGTTTTTTAAAAAGTCAATTTACCATCCTTTCTCTTAATCTTTGAACCCTTTGAAAGTTTTTTTATTCTTCATATTTTTGTCTAAAACAGTTGCCATGCGTGATCTTTGCTTCAAATTTTTGTTTAACTTATGTTTTCCTTTTTGCTTTGATTCTCTAAGTGTCTGTAGAAATAAAAACTAAGTATCTTAGTTACTGTACAGAAGCTTGGGGGGGATTCACTTTGCCTCACAGTTTCAGTCCATTCACAAGTCCATTCATCGGGTGGGGGTGTGGCTGGAAAATGGGGGGAACATATGGCTGAGGTGTAGGTGGAGGCAGGTCCGCACAGCACTGCAAACAAGAAGCCAAGTCAATTCCAAGAGGAAGGGAGACAGTTGCATTTATTCTTCCAGGTCCTGTCCCAGCGATCTGCCCCTTGCGGTCCAGCTTTAGTGTTCTTCCCCTTCCAGGTTAAGTCTGCACGTCAACCACACACCTATAATTCAATCCACAGCCCTGCAACTCACAATCTGGCACATGTCTGTCCACCCACCACACCCCAGTAGCCTACCACATGCCCATAACTCACCAACACGCCCCTTTAGACAAGGCCTCATCTCCTGAAAGCCCACAGTTCCATTGATAATCCATAATATCCAAATATATGAGACTTTTGAGAGATAGTCCAGATCCAAACCACAGTACTAAGTATTTGAAAAATAGTAATAATCATTTCATTAAGAGGAACTGATGTTTTGCCGCAACGATACTTTGTTAGGTGTTGTTCTAAGTGATTCTCTTGTGTTACCTCACTGACTCGTAACAGGTTTCTGTGTTTGTCATCATTTTGAGAGTGAATGAAGTGAGATAAAATTTAAACCATCCTTCCAAGTCCACACATCCTTTTACTGAATGAGCCAAAAAATAAACCCAGATTGTCTCTTCTATATACTTAACCATTTTGCTGTAAGAGCGCGAGTTATGATTTTTTGCCCTAATTTTGACTGAGAAACTAAATTGGAAAAATCTAACATAAGGAGATGGATTTGAACTCAGACTATCTTTATTTGGACTTATTTTATACTATTGTGGGACAGTAGGCATCTGGGAGTGCAAATTTCTTATAAAGATCCGGTAAGCATTGAGTATGTGTGGTGTGGCTTCATGTTGTCCACTAGAAATAGATTTGTAGGTTTGGGGTGTAGCTGAGTTGCAGAGGATACATAACACCTTGACTTTGACTTTGGGTAAGCAGGAAAACGAAGTCATCAGAGACTAGAATATTTTTCTCAGCGGTAGAGTGTGTTCTTAACTTGTGGGAGACTCTGGGTTGATTCCAGTATCAAAGAAACAACAAAAAAGTGGTAAAACCAAATGGATTGATAACTACAGATAACTATTTGTTTCTAATTTATAGGCGATGTTTTCGGACCCCCATACATTTTTCTTTTTTTACCATATTTTGAATAAGATAATGAAATCATGATTTGGAAGAGCCCCTGACTTATTTATTTATTTTACTTTATATCGGTGTGGAAACAATTTGGGTTTGATGGAAATCATACTTTTTGAGGCTTCTTTGTGATGGTAGATAACAGCAGCAGACTGTGGCTCTGAGTTAGGCGCACTGTCACCGGGGTAAATAAGTAACACTTTACAGCGCACTGTGTTATTAAGCTATGAGCCTTGGTGGGTTTCTTGTGTTAAGTGCCTCTCACGAGAGAAGGCCTAAGTGCAAATGAAAGGCATTTCAATAGTGCTTTAATAGCCTACCATAAGGAGTCTGATTTTTTAAGTGATGCACTTTATGTTTGAAGGTGAGACTAAATTATTACTTTTGGTAGGATGACAAGAAAAATACAGCAACAATTTTATCATAAAGGCAGCCACTTTCTTTAGGATGTGTCCGTTTTGAGAAAGGTTCTATTGGTTATGGAGCATTAGATGAAAAGTGTCAGGAACACCAAAACAAAGTGATCACTGATGTCCTTGCTTCCTTTGGCTACTTAACCCTCATCTGACATCAGGATACACTGGATGCTTTGAATGCAGATGACGGTGTGGGAAAAAAAAATCAGAACCAAGTTTCTTTTCAAGGGCTCCGTGTTATCAACGCTGCTTGGATCATGAAATCATGGAAAACCAAAGAAATAGCTGTTCTTGGTCAGTTTTTGCTTTCTCAAACTTCCAGGCCCTAAGGCAATGCATAGGTCACATTTTCACTTCAAGGAGATATTAGTAACTCATAACCCTTTCATTTATTCTTTTAACCACGAACTGGCAGTTCTCCCACTAATGGGACATCCTGACTAGCTGTTGTTAAGCTACTCAGCGTTGCTTTTGTCTTCTCTAGCTAAGTCACCTGCAGGGAACTGTACTAGACTTCTTTTCTCCCCGTTTTGTATGAATTAAAGATACACAGTGGTTACACTGAACTTGAGAATTTCCTGCACATATACATTGCTTCAACTTTGCAATTCCCTCTCTTTTTCTTTCCACCCTCCCAAGCCCCTCATCCCCCATGATTCTATTGTTTATTTGTATTCCAGATTTCTCATATTAGAGAAACTATGTTATGTTTAACCTTTGGGTCTGACTCACCCCACTCGACATAATCATTATGCTTCTAAGTCTCGATGGCTGATACGTCAGCACAGGGACCTGTGATTTGTTGTAAGAATGAAAAATTGCTTTAAATACAAGTTGACTCTTTTCCCCCTATTGAACCAAGCTCTTAATGTTTTTCACAAGCTGTACTGTGTTAGATAATTATTCGAAATTTCAACTTATTATGCATGAGGTATGTAAGTCTGATTTATTATCTTACTATATTTCTATCAGGCTTGTTAGCAAAACTCTTATTACATCTGACTGACTCCCTGATGTCACGAAGCCATTTTTGTTAAAATATTTAACAGGAAAATGAGCCAACAAATCATGGAAGTAGCTTTTCTAAACAGGAAAAACAGAATGAGACGTAAAGTATTGTTTACAGCGCAATTAAAAATATTACGGCAATTTAAAAGCAACTATTTAAGCACCATATAAAGGAGCTGCTTATGAAGAAAGCAACACTCTCCAACTCCTCATTGTCTCATTTTGAGCTATTTTTTTCTCTCTCTGTTTTCCTTCAACAGTGCTCAGCCAACTGGTTCATTGTGTTAAGGACTGGAGGGGCTAGTTTCAGACCACACACCAATTCCAAAGGCAGGCCTTCCTTGACTCCTGTGTATAGTCCTGTGAAACAAGAAAATGAAAGACAGGAGATGAGTTCTGCCAACTGCTGGTGACTAAGGGATAGCAAAATACAAAGGTTTCAGAGGAGAATTTTTTATTTTTCTTTTCATCTGTTTACTGTATTACTTACAGTGATGATAAGGACAGTGATGACCCTATCATGTGTAATAATAATCCTCATGTACTTTTTTAAGGATCCAAAAACAATGGAAGAAAAATGCTCTGAATTATAAGATCATCTCATTTTTCTCCTTGTAATTAGACTCACACTACTTCACATCTTGTGACTTTTTAAACACAGACTTTTTTGTTTTTATCAGTGGGATTTGTATCAGATTGTCTCGGTTAAGAGCTGAGATCCCTTGTTCCCTTTGCTTTTCCATTGGCATAAGGATAAAACCACAAACGGAAGAGAATCCCAAGTGGATGATCCTGGAAAACTGCTGCTTCTCTTCCCACAACAAAATGGTGGTGTTTCAGGAGAGCCTGTTTAGTAATTGAAAATATTAAAAAAGGGAAGATGGCTTTTTAGGTGTTTTTGGTTTCCAATATCCTATCCAGTCTTTCTAGCTTGTGGCATTATGGAGGTAACCAAGCCTTCCTTCTTCTCAACATTCTGCTGTCTTCTTTCTTCCAGTAAGTGGAAGATGGTGAATCAGGAAATCACAAAAGAAAATGGGCCACTTGTAATTTTTAGGTTATGAATCACTTCTGCAACTTTTAACACAGACAAGACAATTTTAGAAATGACTTTTGGTAAGGGTAGAGATCTCAGTGCACTTAATATCACTCACTAATCACTGAGGTGAGGAATTTGGGGTCATGAGAAATCTGTTTGGCACTGCCTTAGAAAAGGAAGGAGCAACTCTGTAGAATAAGGGACTGGTGACCTAGTTTTACATCATAGTTTCTGCATTTGGAAATGGAAATCTTGGTGTTAAAGTGATAATGTCGTTGATTCTGTGTGTCTTTCACCAACATGGAAAGCCTGCTGCGGGGTCTGCAGAATGGGTATGCTGTCATCAAGCTCAGGAAGTTAGATGAGATTCATCCATGTTGACTGCTGGTAAAGCTAAGATTTAGGTAAAATATCATTTGTGGAAAAAGCTTTTCAAAATTGTCTTCCAGTGACGAGTACTCTCCTGCTTTTTCAGAAAGTGCAAATGACTGTGACTCTGTGTGTTCCGATATCAGCTGAAATCTCCGGGTGTGGATTTCTCATTCCATCTCAGACGAAAAAGAAATCAGTTAAACAAATTTGTATTTAGTAATTTTTTTCTTTGCTTATATAAAATATACCTAATAATTGTTTTCTTTGTGCTTAATTTTATCTCAGAGAATTATGTGTCAAAATTTTCCTTAGATTATAAAATATTCTAACATTTTTGATGATAAACAATGAGGAACAAGCAAAAGAAAACAAGATCAAAAGGAGATTGCAACTGATTTAATTTTAAACCTTTAATTACATCAAGTAGTCCTTGGTGTGTGTATGTGTTTCTTTTTCAAGCCTACTACTTGATCCTAAATTACAGACAGATAAATTATTTTCTGATAGTTTGGGAAAAAATAAGTGTGCACCTTGAACAATACAGAGATAGGCTGGAAAATTGTAATCTCTCTTGATAAAAAATTCTACTTTTAATAGGTATGAATTACAGTATTTAATTATACCTGCTGATGTATTATTTCAGTGAGTTGTGCTAAACAGAACTGGAGACATAATTATTTGCATAAAGCAAACAATTTTGGGTTTTATAATCATTGGAAGATTTTGCTTACCCTTCTCAAGTGGTAGTTATTGGTACTGATATACTGTTGTACAGTAACATCGTGTACTGCATGCCTTATCTTTTCAGCATCCATTCCTATCTCTTCTTTCTTTAAAATAAGACTCCTGATCCATCTGCTTCATGGACTATCTTAATAGAGCTTAATGACCTTATTTTGTCCAGAAATGATTTGCAATGGAATGTAGCCTTAACAGGCAATAAGTCCCCATGCAAAGGATGTTCTGCTAGATTTGAGCATATCTGTATATATCATTTAGAGCTTTGACAAAAATCTTTCCCTCAGGAGAAGCTAGCAAAGGCAAAGTTGATAACTTTGACCATAGAAGACTATAAAAGAAAAAAATGTATCTTCTTGCAATGCTAACCACCATTTTAATTATGCATTCCCTCTGTGGGTGCACATAGAGTCATCTTAAACTTAAAAATGTCTTCCAGTTGTTTAACCAATGTAGGTACTGAAATTCTAGTTGGCATGCAGGTACCTTGGGTGATTGATGGCTATCTGAGCAGTTTAGCCATACATCACTATTGTCATTATTACTTGTGGAGATACTGAAGGCAAGTAAACACATGAAAATATTCTCCACATCACAAGTCAACAGAGAAATGGGCATCAAAGCAACCAAATGCCAGCACAAGTTCTAGAACAAGGACAGTGCAGCCTGCAGTTGCTTTCTCAATGGGAATGCAGCATGATGGAGCCATTTTGGAACTTACATAGCACACCAAAAATGTTGACTCAAAGAATAAAACAGTGCCTTATTTTATATAAACTACCTTGGCAACAAAAGGCAGCATCATATACTCTTGATCTCTTCTGCCAGTGGGGATTGTTTAGGTCATGTGAGAGTAAAGTGACTGGGGAAGCCAGACTGCGTAGGCCGTTTGTAGAACTACAGGTGTCTGAGTGGATGCCCGCACGAGAGACTTGACAGATTTATAGCACCTGCTACTAAAGACATTTAGGCATAAGAGAAGAGAAAGTTATTATTCCACGAAACAGGATAAAAAAATGATTTCAAAAAGAAATTAGTAGCCTTGCACCACTCCTTCCTTCCTTCCTTCCTTCCTTCCTTCCTTCCTTCCTTCCTTCCTTCCTTCCTTCCTTCCTTCCTTCTGAGGCAGGGTCTCACTCTGCAGTCCACGCTTATCCTGAACTCAGTCTGCAGCCCAGCCCGGCCTTGAACACAAGGCAGTCTTCTTGCCTCAGCCTCCTGACTGCCAGGATTAGAGGCATGTGCCATCATGCCCAGCTTATGTGGTGTTAGGGAATTGAACCCAGGGCTTTGAGCTTGCTGGGCAAGCGCTTTAATCATTGAGCTATTCCCCTAGCCTGAAAACTTACTATTTCTTTAAATTCAAATTCCACTCATATCCTGAATGTATTAATTTACCTCTTTTTTAATATTAAATCAGTTACTTCTTTGGGCATGCAAAAGAATATCAAAGGCCTTTAATCCCAGTTTGTCAGCGACAATTAATTAATGGTGTATTCCAAATAATTCAGCATGAACTTGCAATCTGAATACTTAATTTGAAATGAAGAACAACAAACAAACAGAAAAGCCAGTATCGCTCATTGGAATTTAAACATCTAATCCATATCTCCTCGGTATAAATTCTATGCCACTTTTAGTTTTTAGAATTATTTCTGTCGTGTGAAAAGAAAAAGAAAAGAAAACTCATTCAATCAGATATCTTCTCCAATAATTTGAGAGATAATTTCAAATCAGAAATTCTTTGTTCCTGTTTCAGCTGTGTGTCAGCTCCCGCTCTTTTTTTCCTGCCTGTCCCTTCTCCTTTTGTCTTTCCTTGAATCCCACTAAAAGAAACAGCTCCTTTATAACTTTCTTTGTCTCACAGTGACATATGGAAATTATTTTTCTGTACTTAATTTGATAACGAGTAACGTTTTGCTATTCAGAGATGTCAAAATATGTAAAATACGCATTACGCCATCTGGACAAGGCTGTTGTCCATCTGCAGTATACTGTCCCAAGAAACAGGATGCTGTCATCTAAATTCTAAAGTTCCCTCCGCTCTTCCATTTGAATTAAGCTATAACTAAAATCTACAATGTCAACAAAATCTCAGGCATGAGAAGGATAACTCAGCAATCGTGTAGAGTCACATCAGGTCCACACAGTCCTTAGGATATAATCATCTTACTCTGAGACCTAAGGCTTGAATGTTTCTATTTCTGTGACTAGCTCAATTGATTCTCTGTCTTCATTACATTTAAGGCAGATGGAGTAGACTCGAGGTTCATTTATGTCAATCGAATGTGCTTGAAACTTTTCTTCTTTATAAACAAGTGGACACACTTTCTGAAAATCTTTAGATAAATGCTAAATAGCGGTCTCATGCCCCAAAGCCACGTAGGAATTATTCATTCCCTCTTGTGTCTGTTGATTCACTGCTCTGCATCATTGCAGAGTTCCATGGCTGAGAAACACTAGTATGTAAGATGGAATTTTTGTCTCAGGATGAAGAATAGAACACACATGTCAGCAAATTGTGTAATACAAGAAAAGCCTGCCCACTAGGGTAGTTAAAAGCAGTAATTTGATGTTGGCATTCTTAGATTTCACTCTAAGTGCAGATATAAATTTCATAACTTAAAGTAAGTTGATTAGCTTAGAAAGTGTTGTACTGAGTAAGACTGTAAGCATAAAATTCTTCACACTGTCTCAGTGGTGGCTGTCTCTCTGCTGGATATCGGTATTATAATGAATGCTGTCCTTGAGGTATGAGTCAAAGGTCCTGAGTAAAGGGCAGAAGGTATGGAAGTTCCCCCACCTGGAGCACAGATTTGGCAAGGAAAGGGGAAGACTCTTTTGAGGGGTTAACAGCGCGATTTGTAAACAGCTCTGTAGCTTTGCAGCTTTAACAAATCTGAGACCTGCAGTTGTTCAGCTGTGGGTGTAATATTTTTGGTATATGGAAAACAAATCAAAATTCCTTATCAACTTTCTTTGCTGAGTCATGAATAAAAGTTTGATCCTTGTTAGGACTCAGGGCCAGTTTGTTTGTAAAAGATATTTCCTGATTCCACACACAGACAAGAATGCTGTGTATGGGATGCCACAAGTTGAAAATATTTATCTGGCATTGATACTTTTAGTGTCTCTTTTCCACTCAGACAAAGACTGACTAACATATGTTAAAGAGCATGACGTTTTTACCTTGTGTGATTTGGCTAAAGTTAAGATGCTGTGAAGTTCTCTTCAGTGGAATTTCTGTGGCAAGAGGGTCCTCCGTGGAGCCATCAATATTATTCTCCATCTTTCCATAAGCCACTTCTAAACATGGTCTTCCAGCCGGCGGTGTTGCCGGTTACAGTGAGGCAGGATCATTTCAGGGGACACAATGGGCACATGTGATAAAAGGAATTACTGTTTTGAAAAGGAATGGCTTAAGGCTCTATTACTGCACTAACAAACGGATGCAAACGTAGTGGATTACAACCACCACTTCGTGTTCTCCTATACTCTGGAGTAGGGAGTTCTGAAGCCACGGCGTTGGCAGGCTTGCATTTCTTCCGGGGATCCTGGCAGATTCTGTTTCTCCGCCTTCTCTTCCTTCTGGAGGATGTCTGCGGTCCGTCCTTGGTTTTCCCTTCCTTGTATTTAAACCCGGCAGGGTAGCAACGCTTCTTCTTATCGATTTCTACCTGAACCTTTTTAGTTTCTCTCTTTCCAACTTTGACTTTCCCATATCATTAAAAAAAAATCTCTCGCTGCTGCATTACGCCACATAGGTAATCTAAGATCGTCTCCCAATAGTTAATTGCATTTGCAAAGTCTGTACTATCCTGGGAAGTGCCACCTTCAGAGGGCTTAGGGTTAGGATTTGGGTGTCTGGAGGGGAGCTGTTACTCAGATGGTCTCAGGGGGCTTTGGATTTGGTGGTCACAAGACAGTTATCCTAGTGCCTTCCTGGGAGTTTTGGCATGATTCACATGGCTCCTAAGCAAAGGTTATCTTTGATAAAAGGAATGTTTCTAAATTATGAACCATCTTTCCCGATTTTAGTAAGTTTGTAATTAGCAAGAAAGCCTCAAATCTCAATGCAAGATGCCTGTTACTTTTAGCTGCAGCCAGCAGCACACTGTCTTCTTATGACAGATAAGATCTTTGCTTGGAAAAGAAACTTAGTTTGATAGGATTATTGAGTTTTAAAAGCAAATTATAATATACAGTATGCAAGAGGCTTTTGCTGAAATAAAGTATGTTATTTTAAATTTTACACATGTTTGTGATACACAGGAAAATTACTGACATACACATAATACATTTATGCACTTCCTATATGTGAGTTATTTATTGGTTGTCGAAATGATAACTAGACATTACTAAGTAGAGTAACCTCAGCACCTGCCCTACTTCATTAGTGTGTTGGTGGCAGAGAACAATGACAGTGAGTATTTTGTTCTGTGAAACAAATTAAAAGCTGAAGCTGTTTGTATTCTCAATAGAGAAATATAAAAAGAGGCAATGCATAGGAAGTGGTATTCAAAATAATTGCATAACTTCTCCACCTTAACATATGTGTTGAACTAAACTCTTCTTTCTAGGCCAATCTTGAGAAAAAATAATTTTTTCCCCCTCTGGGAAAGTATTCTCAAGGAGGAGGAATGATTACGTTTACAGTTTACATAAAATGCTATAGATATGATAAGTAGATAATTCCAAAACAACAGATAAGTTCTCCCTTGTGTATAGTCAGCTGGTTACACATCTGAATGACTAGTGCACAGTACTTCGTTTCTGGAACATAGCTGAATTTTAAAATATGTAACTACATTGTAAAGAACCTTTTTACTGTTAGAATCCAGGGAGGTAATCAGTAAGAATTTCTGTGTAACAATACTGACATTTTCTTCTCATTCTTTTGAAGTATTCTCCAATCAACAGTAGCTTCTGCTAACAAGTAAGTGTTATGAAAAAAATAAGAGGTGATTCAGAGATGCTTATTAGATATTTAATTCCTGTTGCATTCTTTACACAGGCTGCATATGTTTGCATCCTACTATTAGTAGAGAAATCTATGTATTTTTAAGAAAGAAAATACTACACAGAATGAACGCAAGATGAAAAATTTACACAAACTGCAAGCAAACTCTGAAATGAATATTATAGTTCATTGTTACAGAGTGCTACTTTAATGTTAAATAAAATTATACCTCACATTTTCTAGTAAAAAATTTAAGAATTTAGAATAGAATGCTATCATTTGCTCACTGATAAATGTATTTAAATTTACATATGTAAAACAAATAAATATATTTAAATTTACATATATAAAACAAATAAGAAAACATAGCAAAGTTGGTAAAATGTAAATAAACATTTTTCAGAAAATTAACAGAAATCTGCTACAATAATAAAAAAGATACCATTAATCAAGAGATATTTACTACATATCTGATAGGATAGTGAATATAAACAACACATTGTTTTTAAAAATCATCAGATTCAGTGAATTCTAATGACATCTTTTGAGATAAAATTTGCAAAATTGATATTGAATTAATCTGGGAATGGAGACACACAAAACAAGTATTTATTTTTATTAAAGAGAAAGCATGAAACATAAATGTAATTTTGTGATTACATATTGTATGTATTCAAATATCATGCATTTTATAATAAGGGAAAATGAAGTATTTTAAAGGCAATACTTTGCTGTTTACTATCACAGCCAGCTTTCTTTAAGCGTGATTCTAATTTTGTCAGTAATCCTGAGTATTGCCTGACAATTATTTAATCACACTGAAATGGGGGAATAATAGAAAATGAAGATTTTTTTTTAATTCATTTCTCCTTGGGTAATTGCTTTTGGTAGTTGATTTATCACTACACTAACATCTCTAAAAATTTTTATAGCATGTAAAGCTAGAAGAAAAAAACTGTCAAAATTGTAAGTTTCAAAAGAAACAAAGCAAATCAAAATACATGAGATTATATTATTCAGTTTTACTTAGTACAGTGTTTGAAATCATGTCTAGTATATGTTGAGATTTTTCCATGAAGAATTTAGGAATTATGTATGAGTGGACAAGAAGAGGCTGATTTACTTGAATATGGATTTTATGATTTTGTGTATTAGATTCATTCAAGAAAATGTTTTAAAACTATATTGATTTAGAACTGTATCGTTTTCTGTCAGTGGTGTGTGGATTATGTTGACAAATTAATGCTTTGATCTTGGTTTACATAATTGAAGCTTTTGGATAGATAACAATTTCCAATCATGCAAGTCTAAGTGTAGATAGAAAATTCATTGCTGATAGATTATTGTGCTATGATGCCAGGTTCATGCTACATTCCTTGCTGGCCCTCACGATCAGGGAAACCAAAAGAAATTCAAAGTAACTAGCTTTGAGTTAATTGGAGAATTATATACCTTGCCTTCACTTACATGTCCTTAGATTGAAGTTATTCACATGACAGCACCTCACTAAAGAGGGAATGCAAATTGTAGTTAGTCTTAGAAACTTGAAGATTTTGTTCTTATAAAAATATTAGAAAGATAACATTCAGATTGGTATCATATCCTTATCACACTTATAATCTCATTTTGGGACTTGGTATCAATTTATGTAGCACCAAAGTTTTTACCGGTAAATATTTCATGGCAATGCTTCAGGTAAAATTAGTGGAAATTTTGAACATCAAATTCATATTAATATTAGACATTAGCATTAGTTCAAATGTTACTGGGAAGATGTACTCTAATCTTTTACAAACTCTTTTTCAGTAATTTCTAATTCTTAGGATTTATTTTCTGGGTAGAAATTTCTGATAGAATACAAGTCATGTGTACTCTGGGTACATTAAAATTCAACCTAGAAAAACTTGATAGACACCAAATACCTTAGTTACCATTAAATTATATGATTATTTTGAAAGTCCACTTAGCAATTGGAATGCAATAAATTAGAAATTTATTATATCTGCATTCTCACTCTTATCAAATACTTCTTGATTTCAAGTGTGCAACCAGCTATTGGTGTGTATAAAAAATGTACTTTAGATTCAGGTATGCAAATTGACTAAGAATCAAAGGGAAATGCAGACTAACCATAAGAGAGCTTGGAATGGGTTTATTAATAAAAAATATTAAGCAAAAATATATGAGACAAATAGGGCAGGTTTATTCATGACTAAAAGGTTATTTCTTCAGGACACAGCAAATGTAAACATATACCCTTAAATGTGAGACAATAGTAGTCCAGAATCTTCTAAATGTGTTTCTTGTATGTAAAAAACACAGATTTGTAGTTCAAATTAACATTGTCACTTAGCTGACCTTAACAGAGCTATATTTTGATAAATATCTTGGAAGTGTCCAAAATAATTACAACACTTCTTAAATATGGAAAAAGAGCAAGAAGTAAAAATTCAGAATGAAGCAGTGTGGCAGAGGTGACTTCCTGTTTATAGCATCTAAGATGGGAGACTGAGGCCAAGAGCCAGGCCATGTTTCTGTAAGTTAAAACAGTAAGGGAAATTTGGCCTCCATTGGAACCGCCAGAAAGAATAGGAGTCCCATAACATCTTGATTATAAACTAAGTTTGTAGCAATTTGTTATAGAATTAAAAATTAGTATTTGTTCTCATGTAATGATAGAGATTCAAAGTATAAAAAATCTAAATGGACAACAGGATTAAAGGATGAAGTATATAATTCAGTAATTAGAATTTGAAAAATGTTTTCAAAAATCTGCGTGGTTCCTAGATTAGAAGTCTTTGTATATTTGAGGTGTTGATTACTTCCAATTTCATGTCAGGTCAACACTAATCAATTGACTATTGACTGGCTGATTGCAAAATGCATATTATTGCCAAATTATTTACTTTAGCTAAAAAATTTAAAAAATGAAAAGCAAAGCTGAACACTTCATTGCTATTAATTTTAAGATGTATTTTAAAGCTATAATTCAACTGAGTGATATTATTTAAATTTGCATGTAGAAAAACAGGACAAAAATGGAGGTCCAGAATAAACCTATACATATATACTCAACTAATTATTTACAGAGATGAAAATGCAACTTAATCTGGAAATGATTTTTTTTTTCCAAAAATACTGACATTGTTCAAAATGTTGGGTCTGTCAGTATGGAAATAAGATATAGGGACATAGAAGAATCTGGTTGTACACCTCACAGTGTATACAAAGTGAAATCAAATATGCAACTTAGGCAACACTAAACTGTAAGTAATAAAAGAAAATGCAACAATAAAAGACAATAGAACCTGTGCCTCTACTCAGCTTAGATAAAGAATTCTTAACCTTAGCTCAAGACACGGGATGAGAAAATTTTACAAGTATAGAGCACACTTCTGGCAAAAGGATTTTGAGCCAAAGCACATCAGCTGAGCTTAAAACTCAACAATAAGAAATCAAAAAGCTCTTGAAAACATTAAAATTGATTTTTCATAAAATAATATGAACACATGGAAAATAAACATATGAAGTACGCTCACACCATTAGTCCTTCAAGGAAGGTAAATTAAATCACAGTAAGATACTGCTATGGAGAAGCGAATGTCTAAAAGTCTGAACTGCTGGCGTTCACTTGTTCAACAGTTAAAGAGAAGGAATTTTTGCCACTTGGAACAACATGGGGGTGCAGGAGGGCATTAAATACAGAGGACACGTGGATTGATTTCTTTCTATCCCGCGTCACAGAACTGACCTGATTATTTTAATGTTTGAAGAATAGTCTTATGTACTTTTTTTGGTTGTAATTTAATGACACAAAAGTTTGAATCTAATCCCTATTATTGTTTTATAACCAGAAGAGTAATTCTGTTATTCTTTTTCATAAACAAATTAGATTCAGACTTAATATTCATTAATAGGGACATGGCTTTAAACTATTGTGGTTCAGTCTACCTGGGGAATTCTAGACAGAATTTAAAATAATGAAATGGAGCTTAAACACGTTGATATTTCCTTGCTTTCAAGTCATTGTCTGAAGGAAAAAAAAGTAGCTCTGTAATAAAATATTATATACAAATGTATACGTATATATAATCATACATATTTACTATAATTCGGCCTTCTAAATATCTCTTCATCTATATTTAAGCACATATAAAAAGATAAAAATTATTGAGTTTTTTGGGACTGAATGTGATCATTAATTATATTTCAATTTAAGAGGAAGGAATGTCTAGCACATTAGGGTGTGTCTCTGAAAAACCGACACACAGACCAGCAAGCTGAGACCTATGCTAGGTGTGTGTGGGGTACTAACTAATTGGCTTGTAGCCTGCACAGAAGAGACAGAGAGAAAGAAGGAAGTGTAGCTGGTTTGGAAGCGTTCCAGCGCGTCCTTTGTTGCCATTACTGTCGGGTGTTGGTCTCCTGGTCTCCTGTCCCTTCATCTCCAGGGCAGGCTTGTACCGGGGACTCTGTAGTCACGTTGCTGGCCTTCGGTATCGGAATAGCACTGAATCCTTGATCACTTTGCTTCCAAAGCTTCTTTCTTTCAGTTCTTGGGCTGATCACTTGCTAGTTTCTGTGCCTTGCCAGCATGCATTTGGCCATTGTGGCTTTTCCTGTCTCTGATCTTATAAGACACTAAAAAAAAAAAATCTTCTTACACATTTATGCAAAACTTTTGTATCAGTTCTGCTGTTTTAGAGAAGCCTGACTAATGAACTGGGTAAAACGACATAGATTCCTAGAAAAAAGAAATTTTCTGATTTTACATTGTATAGCTTGATATTGTATGCTATAAACATTTTGATAATCCTTGTGAAAATTTGACAGTAACAAAAATTACAGATGCATTAAATAAACATTATAGTTGAAACTTCAAGGGACATTTTGACATTATAATAGTTTGAAGGCTGTGGCTGTAATATAATACAGTAGCATTTCTATAATTTATAATTGAAATATCTTATGACAGAATTAAAATCTACAAAGCTTAACTGTATTTTTAAAGATAGTTTTCAAAAAAATTCTAGTTGCTTCTTTTTTGATTCAAAAATTGCTGTTTCCCAGCAAGAGTACTGTTTCACAAATAATGATCTTTACAATGACTAAGTTCTGTAACACTTGCATGGACTGAACAGTTGAAGAAACAACTGTGATTAAATTTTATGTTACCACCTTAGATTTCAATACTTGTTAGGCATTTATTGCAACCATTGATGGTTTATGCTAATGTGTGTGTGTAGTGTGATTTTCATGGTATGTATTAGGAGTGTAAATTGCAGGCGTTGAGTGATTTCAGATCTTTATTACTGAATACTGTATTTAAAGAGACATGTATGCTGCATTGTAGAAAGTGATCACAGTGGTATGTTTGTTTGAACATACTGATAATGTTATAAGATGGTCTCACCACCATAAAGTATGGCCCTTGCCCCAGACAGACCTAATAACAGACGTAACAGAGAGAGGGCAGCCTCTTGCAGATACTCAACAATACAAGGGAAATGTTCAGATTGTCTCTTTATGAATTCTTCAATAACCTTGAAGTTTTATAAATCTTCCAAATTCTTTTTGTTTTTATCTCAAAAACTGTGCTGTTAAAAGAGCTTCTGGGAGAATATACCTGGGAATGTGATGTTTTGATAAAATGCATATCATAGCCATGGCCATATTCTTTGTAAAGAAAAGGCCATTGTATTGTTAATATCAGAAGCCATCATTCTAAAAAATTATACTATGGTAACAAAAAATTAAAATTAATGGGTTGAGGCTAAAACCTTTCTTCATTCCTTATTTCATTTAAAAATACAAAAACTTGCTGAAAATTTGCAATGCATCGGGCTGCAAATTAAGTCCTGAGGTTGTAGAAATTAATAATATTTTTATGTAAATCAAGAGACAGTTCAGGAGAGCATAAATATATAGCCATGTAATTGCAGTATGATATTAAGTTGCATGCGAATATAAACTAGGCTGCAGGAATGCAGAGAACAGAAGGTAAGTCTACCTGCATGAATCTGGTAACCAAACACTTGATGCTTAAACCAAATCGATCGGTAAGAATTTACCAAAACACAGCATATGTGGGAGAGACAAGGGTTAGACGCAACTGGGATGAATGACTTTGTCTTGAACAGATGCAAATGGGAATGGTATTAATCCATGAAAATAAACAAGGCTTTTTAAGACACTATTAACTCTCCCTACCCCTTTCCAATCTCTAGCCTGGTGTGGCAGCTTTAGTTCTACATGGCAAGACCAAAGTAGGACAGCCTTGGAGTGGCCTTTGTCCAGTGTGTGGTTTTCAAACTCCGTGTTTCTTCTATCAGTTCAGCTTTAACTGTTCCATGATGACTATTTCCTTGGTATTTGAAAGTGAAAATGAACTCTTTCTCCGCTGGGCTTTCACTTTATTTGCTTGTCTTACATTGTGGTAGTATATTCTGCATTCTGTTTCTTTACATTTTTGTATAGGTTTTGTCGTTCATTAATTGTAGTTGTTTTCTTCTAGCTTTCTTCCAGCATGCACACAGTATTAGCTTAAATATTTGTGGGCCTTCCATTTCCCTCACTGGCCTTTTGTATGAGGCCATTGTATTATAGAATATCAATATGGAAAATAAGGTAAGGGTAGTTACTGTTAATGCCAGTTTGGACAGCATGTACTTTGTAACAGACTGAAGAAGCTCCAGGTAGTTCAGAAATATTTTTATTGACTTTTTTTTCTCTTGAAATCGTGAGCCTATATAGGATCGCATATGCTCCTGGACTTGAGAAAACAGCTTGTCATTGTACTGTGTTCTTTTCTTGAGTGACTGAGCTACACGGCAATCTTTTGAAGTCTCATATGTTTCTTTGATATCAGTAGTCTGGCATTGCTTTCTTATTAGCCCGATGCCCCTGAGTTTTGAGAAATACTCTCAGTCCTGTTCAGTGAAAAATGGCTAAAGTAAGTGTCGGCTGAGTCCCATTCTCAAAAAGGCTGAATTCTGCTCCTTGCAAACAGTGGTGTTCCCTGAAATCTGAAATGATTCATTCTCCAAGTTATGGGAAAATACTCAAACAGTCAATAAGGAAAGAACAAGGTTGTGTTTTTCGGAATTAAAACGGCATTTTAGTCTCCATCAATCTTTAGCTCTGGCAATTTAGTTTCTCCAGAAGGGATCCTCATGTGGTGCATGACAATAGACAGACAGAGTTGTAGCCCTTAACTATACAGGTGTTATACTGGTTTTCAAATGTTTCTAGTATCAGATATCAAATTTTATCAAGATGTTTTATTGTCCTTTTCCGTGTTTCTGCTTGGTAACTCCTTCAGGGATGAGAGGGCCCTTTTGAGTCGCAGCAGGGGCAAATCTAACTGTATGAATCCACGCACCATTCTAAGTGAGATCCTGAGGTCAGTTTCCCAGCACCACATAAAGCCAGGTGAGGTGGTGTGCACCTGTAATCCTAGCACTTGGGAGAGGATTACAGTGGATCCAAGGCCAGCTTGGGCTACATAGTTCAGGACCCGCCTGGGCTAGAGTGAGACCCTGCCTTAAAAAAAAAAAAAATCCCTTCCAAGATGGAAGGTTGTGTTATCATGAAGTTCATAATGAAATTGAGAGGATCAGTGGGCGAAATCAGGAGCCAATGGCTAATCACGTGCTGCAGAATGCTCTCTTGTTAATAAAGCACAGTATTGCAGGATATCTGTGTCAACAACTTTAGCAAAGATGGAGAGATTGTATGGACTCATTAATGAAAAATTAATTTTCTTACAGCAGATGTAGCTATTCATATTTTTCTATGTTCACTGTTAATTAAGTATTTTCAAAAATATATCTAACCTTAGTGATAATTCAAGTTTGGAGTTTTTATAAAATTTAAAATAAATACATATGACTGTAATTATGGACAGTACTAAAATATTTTACAGTTTAAACTTTTATTCATCTTTGAATACTATGATTAGAAAATCAGTTTCCCCATCAATTGTTTTGTTTTCTCGTTCTAGGGGAAATTTGGATTACACTCATTATGTATGGCTCCACAACTTCTCATTTTTATTTTTCCCATTTTTATTGGTATTCATGTATGCTATATATAATGGTTACATTATGTTGAGATTTGTGGTCATATATATGGGACATCATGATAACTCTTTTCCCCTTCCCTGTTTTGACCCTTTCTGTAGTCTAGGCTGGTCCTAAACTTACCGTGCAATCCAGGCTGGCCCTAAACTCACTACAATCCTCCTGCCTCATACTTCTGAGTTCTGTGATCACAAGTGTACACCACCACATCTGGATATTTGTGTGATGCTGGAGGACAAACTCAATGACTTGGATAAGCTAGGTTGAGTTACACGCATCCAAGCCCATGCCTTTTTAATTATTAATGCAACATTGGACAATTAAAGTTTAGACATAAAAAGCCTGTGGTTACTTCTGAGTAATTTTTAGTTTACTTAACATTATGGTATAAAATACAGAAAAGTCAAACTACGCTTGTGTCACAGAAACAAAGCTCAGCCCTAATATTCGTCCTTAGCTATTTATGAAATATTGGGCCCATTACTTAGCATCATCCATCACAAAAATGACTGAAAAGCTAGCGTCGAGAGAGTTTATTAATTTCAACATCCTTTTCATTCCTGAAATTTCACATTACATGTCTTTTACCAGTATCCAAAAATTTTAGAGACTTTTCAAAAACTTTGATACAAGATTATTATCATTTAAACTCTACTGACTTACTGCAAAATCTAAATATCAGAAGCCATCTCAAAGCCTTGTAGAGCAGACATAGTTGATCTGAGGAACTTCTAGAACTCCTAATAGGAGTTAAAATAAAATGTATATTCATAATAGCATAAATATTTAGGAAACTAAACAGAAGATTTAGAAGGATGTATGTTTATCAGTGCAGCATTTGACAAGCATATATTAGAATCACACTGTAGCAGCTGTGCATTTGAATATTTGTGAGCTTCTGAGAGTGGAAGAAAGAGTCTTGTACAGAGATCCTCTTGTCTAGGTTTTAACTTATTTCTCAATCCTTTAACTAAGCAGAATGAGAGTAGATGATTTTCATCAAAGCAGAGAAGCTCATTGAGCAGGAGCAGTGAAGGGCACAGAATTGTGAGCCCTGCGGCCCTGACCCTCCACCTCGTCCTTGCATTCTCTCCCTGTGTCAAGTGTTAAAGACTATTTTCATATTGCTGTTTAAATTCCTATCTTAGAAGGGGAGATGTTTTCTTCTTCAAAACAAACGGCAGACTGGAGAGACATTGAATCTCATTTTCCAGTAGGTGTTTCCATGAAATACTCCCCAACATCGCTAGAATACATATAACTTATCAGTGATCATAATCTATAATTCAGAAAATTAGCTGACATTCAAACAATTGTGTATGAAGCTTCCATGATTCCTGGAAAGAAAATACCATTTAATCTTTGCACTTTTTGTAAGGAGTGGAGAAATTTATGTCTTCCCTTTAATTTGGACAATATTTCCTTTTTGACTTTTTTTTTTTAGCTTATACTAAGTTTATCTATGTTCTCCTTGAAAGGAGTTTTTGATGTAGCCATGGATGTCTGCTGGGAATTTCTTTGGCGAAAGGTCTTCTTTAAGACAATTTTCCTGTTCTGTGTGTTATTATCAAATCCTCTTTCCAGAGCATCTCCCAAATGGGTTTATTTTCATTCAGAGGTACACACAAATTTCTGACGGTAGCAGAAAAGTCATTTGGAATCTTTCTACCCTCATTTTAGACCTGAAAATGATGAATTTCCCTCTGTAGGCTAGCAGAAAATAAATCTAATGTTCAAGGGCTCATTTGAATTTTTTTCTTTTTCCTTTCGCGTCCATGTTTTAACTCTGTGAAAGAATGGAAGGATGATGGTCAAATGTCAGCACGATTTCAATGAATAGGAGTTTTTAGTGCACCTATTCCAAAGAGCCTATTTCTTTGCCAACCCACTAAAGCATCAAAAAGGACTCCGGTAGCCATGGCAACATAACCACAAGCTGCTCAGTTTTCGACATTCCTCTTGTATTCTGTTTCTCCTCTATTTTGCAGAAAATCAAAAGCTAATGGGACACAGCTGCCTTCACTTTGGTTTGCTTATTAAGCTAAATTCAAATTCTGTCTTGTTTTATTCATTTAATTAATAGAGTATCCATTTTTGACACTCTGGTACATTTTATTTAAAAGGCTACGATTTATGAGAAAGAAGCAAAAGGAGGTTCTTACTACCAGACATACCAAAACCAGACGTCATTTTTAATGATTTCATTAAAAGTCATTCACAAGTAAAATATCTTCATCCATATATATGATAACATATTAGTGGAATCAATATCGAGTGGTTAACTAACCCTGATGAAATGTTAGGAACCTAGTTGCTGAGATCCATAATTAATAGTAATATAGCAACTATAACCACTATTTCTTACATCATAGTAGTAGGTTAAATCTTGGTGTGGTATTTATGTGAAAGATATTTGAGATACCTATCTAAAATAAAATTCTTCTCTAACTTGCAAGTTCAATGTAGAGCTCCATTTACATTAGATCAGTCTATTACCCAATACCAGGGGCTGGTGAACTTGACATTTTGGACTTCCAATTTCTTTTTATTTGAGAGAAATTTGTAAGTTATTAGTTTATTTATAGCATCATTATCTGCTTTATTTATCATATTTTCAAATATACTATGTTCAAGTCATCTTTCTAAATCTGGTTAGGAGTTGTACCCCAAGGAAAAACTTCATTTTTCTTAATTATCCAACCATATATTCTTTTTCCTGTCTAGCCATTTTCTTCATCACTTGCTGAAATATTTACTGACAGTTATTAGCCATGTAGCTAGTTATTGCAAATTTAGATATGTAACATAGTACAAGTTTTATATGTGAATATACATAAAATAATTGAAATTAAGATTGGTGGGAATAGCAAAATATTATACAGAACTTGTAATGCAGATAGGACACATTTTAAGAAGTGCATATTTAGTGCTGTACACAAGGGGGCAAATGGATGGCATTACATGGGGAAGAATGAGAAAATCTGACGAAGCGTCTCAGTGGATTTGCTGCTAAAACTCCAGTTTGAAGCAGTGTAAAAACTCCTTAGTCACACAGTAACTGACACAGACACAAAGCCACAGAGGCATGAAAAATGGTTCGGTGTAAGAAATTGCAGATTGGCTCTTGAGGTCTTTCTGGGTCTCTGTTAATGTCAAAACGAGCTCTATTGTCTGAACTTCTGGGAGGAGTTTGATCTGAAGGATATTTCCAAGAGCTAGTTGCACATCTGTTCAACGACTCTAATTTGAAAAAGAAACCAGCAATTATCCTGTATCCTGTATATACCGGCGTGATGCCATCCTGTTTCAGTGCCCTGTCTCTTCAGCATTATTACTAGCTTTATTTGGCATGGAAGGGAGCTGAGATTTAAAACGTTAGGGAAATGTTTGAATGACTTAGGGGGCAGGGCCATGTGTGCCTGACTTTGAAGTGAATGTTCCCCATTAGCACTGCCCAAAACAAAACAAAACCAAGAAAGGAGCTTTTGATACAACGGGAAGACAGCCTTTCTTTTTACTCTTGACCAGGATCACTGGTTCATTGTGCTTGACTTTGACAATAGGTTGATTCTTTTTCTCTCAGACTTGGCTGTGTTCTGTTCTGTCATGAGGAGCTCTGTCTCTGTCTCTGCCCTCCCATGCGTTTCCATCATTTTCCAGTGCCCATGAGACTGTAACTTTCTGAAACTGTAAACTAAGATGAATTGTTTCTCCCTAAATTAGTGGATGTCAGGTATTGAGTCAAAGCAATGAAAAAGTAACTAAGACAGCTGATTTTCATCTTCCATAAGACTCTCCATAGGACGTGGCCCCATATCTAAAATGATGTGCCCTAGTAAGAAAACAGAAAAGTAAGCACACTACAAAACCATTATGACAATAGCGGTGATACTAAGATGCTATAGACATTAGGGCACCATGGCTTTTGTAGAGAAGTTAGAAAACATTTCAAATGGGAATATAAGTGAGTTAATGTGTGAGACATAAATTTCTTATTATCTAATGCTCTGCAGAAGAAAATTGAGCAAGACAGAGGAAAGGAATTTTTCAGGGACGGCCAAGATCTTGGTCATGTATTTTCTCTTGTTTTATGTTACAGTTAAAGGTTTGATACATTTTGCAGCCCAAAAATCAGATTGTACACACAGGTTCCCCAAATGCTTGTATTTTGTTTGCACGGAAGACTCAGCACGCAACAATGCCGGTTGTTTAGATTCCCTTAAAATATCTAGAAACTACTTTTGGCACTGACTCTCATCTCCTCATAAAACAGATGTGCATACACACATTTTTTGTATCTCTTTGAATTGGGTTCTTTGGGGATCTTGTTAAAGCTGCATGAGGCCAACTGAGGCTCAAAGCAGGGAAGCCTTATTTAAGGCTCGCTGCCATGTGTAAACGGATGGAAAACAGATGACTTTGCAGCTGTGCTAAACAAAGAGTTTGTAGGTCAGAATGCTACTGTGCTACTGCTGAGAAAGGAACAATTTTTCAGGGTGGCTCTGGTGAGACCAGCATGTGTGTAAAGCCATTTTTTTATCGCAAAATTACCTGACCCAATAAAGAGCCACAGGTCTTAGTAAACACTTAGCCCACTTCTGAGTGTGTCAGCATTTTTGTGTTTTAAAAAATAGACTTGCTCTACAGGCTTCTCCCAGGTGACCTATCACATCTAGATAGTGACAGAAATCTGGACACAGGTAGCGTCCAAGGGAATTAAGGACTTGTATGATCTCATCTCTTTCAATTTTTCAGATAAAATAAAAGAGATATGAATACCAGCTATATTTAGACCAATCTTACATCTCAATTTTTTTATTATTATTAATGCTAAGCCTCTGGGTGATGCTGATGTTTGTGTTTGTTGATTCATTTTTCCCATTAGCAGCAATAAAAATAATTATCTAGAGACATCAAATATTAGTGAGGCCTCGACCTGCCCAGCAACTTTATGAAGTGTCCCTAAGGCTAGTCACTCTGTTAAAGTACTTGCAGAGAAGGTTGTTTTCTACTCTCTTTGTGTGTGTGCCTTTTTAATCCGAATAATCATAGTTTATTAAAATTCAGGCAGGATAGCATTTGCTCTCCCTAGTTCAGAGCTTCTGAATGAACCTAGACTGCAAGTCCTCCAAAGGAGCCACATTAGTTCTGGAAGAAGGGTCAAGACAGTGGCTTCTGATGTAAAGGATACCTTCTCAAATCCAGGTGTTTGAAGATACTGAACTGAATTCTGTTGGTTGACTTGATCTTTCTTTCCCAGAGTCACATCACATGCTTATGAATTTAGCAGCAACATATTTCTGTTGGAGGTAAACACTGCCTACCTAATATACTGCATCATCAAATCCCATGAATTCAAAACTTAGGAAAATTTTCTTTGAAATCGGCATTAGTTTTCTGATTTTAGTGTAAAGATGTGCACCTGTCCGAACCATTCTTTTTCTGACTGTGAGATATTTATTTTTTATAGAGCCAGATCTTATTTTGCTTATTAAATGAAACGTAACTGATACCCTATCTACACATGTGTATTAAATTGAACAGACTGATCAGTGCACACCAACTCTTCTGTGAAGACAGGTCATAGTAAATCTAGAAAATCCATACAGAAACAAAAAATAATTCGCATCCACAAATTTTTTCAAATGATAGGAACACAGCAGAGATAATAATTATCTATAGATTTGTGACTGTCTAAACAATTCAGTAATAGAAAAGAATCCCATGTGCATGTAGCACGCCATACGACTTCTCATATTCATGATTTGTGCTGTATTTCTATAAATTTTCTACCCTATTAAAAGATGTAAAATGTGTATCTCAGTCCTCCTCCATAATGGATAAAACATATATGTTTACTTGAGGATGTCCCATGCCATATTTTTTAATATCCAGGGATACTTAAAAAGTGATGTACATCTCCAGGGACCCTAGACAGATTTTGTACTCGTGATAATAGGATTTTTCCTCTTCATTTGCCAGTAACCACTTCGCTGCCGAGCACATGTGCATCCTAAAAATCTGTCAAATGTAATTTAAAAACAGAATAGAAAATACAATGTAAATGAAGGAAAGTAAGTGTCCCCTTATCAGATCTTTCAAGAGAGAGCTTGAAGAACAGTCATTCTGGTTGCACAAATGTTGAGTTATTAAAACAAGACACATGAGTTTAACTGAATGGAGTTTGCAGCAGAGTAATTGCTGAAAGGTTCAATGGGAGAAACTTCTATCTCTATGTTATTAATCTATTAATTATTAATAATTATTCAGATTGCTCAGCCTCAAAAAGAGTTTTATTTCTAGCATATGTAGTTGTATACTTGCCATTTCAATTTGGTGTGAAGAGGGCAAATTGTCCAGGATGACTTCCATTTAATTGCGCTCATGACATGATTTTTTAAAACCCTTTTCCCCAACAAAGTGTGAGTCACCTAGGATCTGTTCCACTCTACCACTCAGTCGGACTGAATTACAACAGCAGCAATACAAATGTTATGTGTGTAGGTGCAAATGAAACAGGGAGAGAAAGCCACATAGCTCTGCAGAGTTACTTTATCTGTGGGGAGCAGAGTTAATTCAAGAAGGAAAAAATGAAATGTCAAATACAAAAAACTTTTAGGTATTAATGATTTATGTATCTGTACAAGGAATAACTCAAAATTCACCATCTGTCATGAAGATCTTATTGATTACTCCAGGTGTAAATGATTTCTTTCTATCTCAGAGCAAGTGACATCTTCAATAAATTTCATTTTACAGCTGGTTATGAAGGTCTGCTTATTTCTATATGGTTGTATATTTTCTTTTAAGTTTATATTAGCCATTCAGTGTATACTTCTTGAATACGTATTGTACACAGAGCTCTGGAGCACAGGACTTATTGATTAGGGTTCTCTAGAGGAATAAAATCGATAGAATACATACATGAACATGAAGATTTGCAGATATTTATAAAATATAGTACTATAGGATTGTATTATAAAATATATAAATATATTTATATACACATAAAATTCATATATTTATATCTGTATATCTACAGACATGTTTATACATTTTTATAAGTATATGGACATATATGCATAAAACAGTATAGAATATTACACAGATACATACTACATATATACTTATAAGTGGGGATGTAGTGCACAAGCTTTGTCAGAGATGGAGTCAGAGGTTGAGGAGTCCACAGCAGCCACCTGAGCCCTGGAAAGTGACAGGAAATCCAGTAACCACGCAGTCCAAGCTGAAAGGCACAGAACAAGATGGATACAGAAACCGCTCCAGTTCAAACCAGAGACTAAAGGTTGGAAGCTCCCTGCCTGATTGCTAATCATCAACACGTTGATGAGTTGTAGGAAGTGGAATCTGATGTTCCCAGGTGATGGCAGGACAAAACACACCCCTGTCCAAGTAGCACGGGACGTTTAATCTGCAGGCCAACTTCCTTCTTTCCTTCCATCTCAGATGCGAGGCTCGTGGGTGGTACATCGAAAGTCAGGGTGGGTCTTCCTTCAATTTGCTGACCCACAGGCCAGTCATCTCTGGACACATCACATACGTGCCCGGAAGTATGCTTTGCATCATTTACTAGGTGTTCCTTAATCCATTCAGGGTGATGATCACAATTCACAGCCATGTGAAAAAAAAAAACAATGATGATTATGAGTTTCATTGGTAGCAAGTGTGTAAATTTTTACTACTCTCAAAACAGATGATGTGTAATAAACATTCACTGAATAATAAACGTTATTTTGATGGAATATCACTGTCTTGTTTGATGTGCAACTGTTAAAATATAACACCTTAAACTTGGTAAATTATAAGGAAGAGAAATTTGTTTCCTCATAGTTCTGGAGGCCAGAAAGTCTGAGGGTTTCGGCAGATTCAGTGTATATAAGGGCCCGCTCTGTTTTACCAAGACGATTCCATGAATATTGTTCTCAAAAGGTGGTAGGGACTGAAGGGGTCATGGGTCAAGACCACCCCCTCAAGTTCATTTATTAGAGTGCAAATCCTACGCATGAGGAGAGAGCTCTCATCACCAATTTCCCTCTCACAGGGCCCACTTCTTCAAACTGCTGCACTATGGATTAATGTTCAGTACGATCTGGGGATGTGAATGCAAAAAGATGCAAACAGCCTTAGGACCTCTCAGCGGACCTCTCTTGACTCGGCCACAACTGGTCTTGAGAAGTCTGGGGTAGTTACCAAAAAGTGTTCCAGAAAAAAAAAAAAAAAATCTCTGCTCTTTTCTCAATTATTTATTCCTGGTTTTCTGTTAAAATCAGCCAGCCCATGACATTTGCTTCATATTGGAGCATCTGACATTTGCTCTGGTTCTGTTTATTCTAGTGGGCGGCTGGTCATAAATTAACTCCCTCTCCTCACTCCATTATCCATACTGCAAGTTCTCTTTATTGCGTTGCTCCAGCTGTGATTAAGAGAACTTTCTGTACCATCTTTTCCTAGCATCTAAGCAGAGTAGGCAACCCCCCCCCCCCCCCACAGCTGTTCTTTAGGAAGAGGGTAGTTGTGTGGTAATTCTTGACATCTTGAATGGCCTTTGCTGGGGTGGGGAGGGATGGAGAGCCACATGCCCTAAATTAGCATCATCTACTTGCTACTCTCTCTGCCTCTTGCCTACAAACCTTGAAATCTTGGCTCTCTCTTCTAATTTATATTTCAGAATAAATACCTATTGAATATTTACAGATTATTGTGCAATTTATGAAATCCTCTTCAAACATTTTTAAGTGGGACTATGATGGTATTGATATGTATGATTTACACATAATAATTTTTCTGCTTCATCCTAAACATCTGTAATACAAAGTTAATTTTGGCTCATCTGTTGCAGAGAAGTTTTTAGAATTAAAAGAATTAATGCATCTAAAATAGTTATAATTGTGTTGCTACATGAAAATGATTTACGTTATTCATTATATTTTATCCAATAATACTATTTTGTATTAAATGGCCTTTTAAAAGATACATCAGAACAATGAATGTTAAATTAAAAATAAAGGCAATAAAGTCTTTTTCTTTTTAATATCGCACTTAGTTTTCTTGTTCTTATCTTACATGTAAATATTATGTACCAGTGATTCTTCAGATATGTCCAATCTTCAGTTCATCATCCTCTATTGTTCTTGATTTTTTAATGTTACAATGAAAAAAATTTAAAGTTTCGGTCAGTACATATGTGTATTAAGTATATTACATGTTTTATATATATCTTAAGACAGTTTTTCCTCATTTAAAGAATATTGCAGGCCACAGGTTAGACACACTAACTTATATGAAGGGTTTTCTAGATGCTGGAGAAAGTAAAATAAATAAATAAGTAAACAAAACCAAGTAAAATAGCAAGTTTAATGACGCTTATGTTCTTGATATTCAAAAATAAAATTGTCCCTATATCCTATTTTTATAGATAACGAAGTATTTTACAATTAAATTCTGGTGTTTTGTCAAAAATAAGTTAAATTACCAATAGCAGAAAAGAAGCTTGTCTCATTAAACTGTCTCATCTGTGTCTTAGTCAAAGGCCCACTCAACATGGTCAGATGTCAATGCCACTACGGCTATGGCTTCATTAATAAGTAATAATCCTAATTGACCTTTTTATGGATCTGGGATTCACAAATATTTGCCCTCCAGCCATCAGCAATCAGTTTTACCATTGGATTTGTTAACATTGCAAATTTCAGGTTCCCAAAATAGACCCAGTGATTTAGTAGTAGAGACTAAAGTTAGAGTCCTGTCACAATTCTCATGTCTTCACAGAGATTCCATTTGCACGATAATTTGCCTAAATTTTATAGTGGTTAGATTTTACAACACTGTGCTACATGAAGGAATATACTCCTTTTACATATGGGAAAAACTGAGAATTCCACATGTTCGTTAAGTGGCCAGAGTAAGGAAGGAATGCAGGGATCATGACCCTCTAGTATTTCTACTGTAGCCTTGCTGGGCAGTGACATTATCTAAATGATCCTGCTTCTTACGGTTGTTGTTGTTCTACTTGCAAGTCTTGAAGCCAGCTGCAATTTTTGTGTTTCTCAAAATTTGTATGCTGGAATCCTAGTGCCCAACATGAGAGTACGAGGACATAAGGCCTTTGGGTAATAACTAGGCAGTGAGTGTGGAGCATTTACGAGAGGGATTGGTACCTTTAGGAAAGGGACCACAAGGACATTTATGCCCTTATTCTTCTGTCTTTTTCTCTTTTACAACCCAGAAGAGAGCCTTTGCCAGGACCCTATGGTACTGGCCCCTTTTCTCAGACTTACAGTCCTAAACACTAGCAAGATAGGCTTCTGTTGTTTATAAGCTACCAACTTCACATCATATCTGATGGAACCCAAGCACCGTTTTCTAAGTCCATGTGCCATCTGAGTTTAGTTTTGTTTGCATGCTGTTCTTCATAGAATTTTTGAGGTTCTAAAGCTTGAGAAGTTGAGAATTGATCTAAAACTCAGCTCGGAAAGGAAAAAAAATGAATTTCCTAACGTCTTTTAATATCACTGCATCTTGTTATAGTTAACATCACTCACTCCTGAAAAAATATTGGAACAGATAGGAAGAAATATGAAATAAGAAATTCCCTAAACCATAGTTTCCCTGTTGGGCTTTTAGAGTGAATTAGGATTCTTGGTAGAATGTTCCATTGAACAGCAGAAGCTTCTAGGTCTTTTATGACATAGGTTCAAACGTCACTTAGTATCATTTCTGTCATACTCAGTTATTCACCTCTGACATTTTTCATTTGGTCAAAGCTGTCCAAGCCCAGACAGATACAAGGAGAGGGAAAACAGCCCTCACAATGTCATGATAAGAGTGCCAAAGATGGTTTATTGGTGTTTCCACTGACCTCAGATCTACTCTAAACTTTAACCGCAAAGTATTTCTATTTCCTTCTTTTACAAAATATATTCATGTTACTAGTAAGACACTCAATTTTCTCTCCTCATGATGGCATCCAGCTCAAGGGTTAAGACATCTTCCTGTGCACCAGGCCCCTGTGGAGCTGATACCCATCGATTCAATTGCTTACGTCATAATGTCTTTGGGTTGGGAGATCTTTCAACAAAAAGGCACGACTTTTGCCTCCCGTGCGTCTGACGCAATAGAGAAAGAGAGGCATTGTATAACAGCTATAGCTCATCTCACTTAAAAGCAGGAAAGCGGGCAGCACACATCCACCCCTGGCCTGTAGTGATATTACACCCAGCAGGACATATATTCCTACCTCCTTTTTCCCGGGCGCCATACTGCTCCCAGAAAATGACTCTGCTACTGTTGACTTCACTCTCAATTTTCTTGCTTTGCTTTCTAAGGCAAGCTTTCTTCATCACAAGAAATAACTAAATAACTCATGTTTGCAATAGCACAGCTTATTTTTTCCCAGCCTGACTCTCTTACATAAAAAAATTAGAAGTCCTGATGTTTCTTAAAGACTTAGATTCTGTTTCTTTTAATTTCATTGGGTCAGGTTTCCCAGTACATTTAAGTGTTTTATGTAACAATGATCAATTTAATGATCAATCTTATTAGACAAGACAATACTCTCAAATTTCTTTCGTGTATTTGCTCCTCTAGCTGGTATTTACAAGGCTTTTTCTGGGCAAAACTCATAAGACTTCTAGAATCTCTTATTAAACAGAGAGATCCTGATACAGTGTTGAGACACTCAGAAGGTCTCTGTCTACCTCAAAATATCAGCATGGTACTGCCTGAGATCTTTGTAAAATCTTAAAAGACTTTTATGAATATACTCATGACTTCACGTTGACCCTTACTCTGAAAGTGCCATTGAAAGATCACTAGAAAGACTATCATGGGCCCTCTACATACTCTACAAATTTGACTAGAAATCTGAACAATTTGTTCTTCTCTTCAAGTTATTCCATTGGTGCCTGATCATAGACAGTGAGCAAAAGTCAAGTGCTTCTTCAGAATTCTTCCTGGAAGTTGCTTCAGTTTAATTATCAAACCCTCTAGGTTCATTTACAATATTCCATGTTGCCATTAGTGACAGTTTGTGTGTTTTCCTCTAGATTTCAGAGGAAAAAAATGTCATGACATTGTAATGAAATTGCCTATGAGACCATTACCTAGGGGCCATTGCTGCTAAATAAACATTCAACCCATTTTTTTTTCTCATGTGATGTGGTATTGATGTCGGGCATCCTTAAAGATCAAACTGAGATAGTGGCAATTTTAAGTAACCACTAAATTTCTAGTGAACTAAAGATGACTTTCAACTTTTAAATCAGAATCATATTATACATTGACCTTTTAAGTAATCACCTGATGGGAAAGGACACCTCAGAGTGACTGTGGGATTCACTTTGCACTGTGAACCCCTGGGAAAGAAATTTGGGGTTTATGGGTCAATAGACCATGCATCTTTGCCTACCAGCTTAGTTTTAATAGTAATTTATTAGATTTCTGGTTTTTTTAACCATGTTTGAATTTTTTCTACCATTTTCTTCTGCATTTTAGCTAATGTAACAGCTCAGTAGTGTTCATATAATCAGCCTTACATCACTCCCCTCAGGTTGCTCCCAAGTATGTGTGAATTGAGATCTCATTGAAGCCTTGATTTGCATTTCCTTAATTTTTAGTGATATTGTATGTCTTTTATTATACTTATGTACTTGTTTGTCTTCTTTAGAGAAACATCTACCGCTTTGCTCCATTTTAACATTCTGTTTGCATGTTAGGCCTTTTCTTTCTTCCCTTGTCTTTCCTCTCTCTTTTTTGTCAATTGAGTTTGAGAATTTCTTAAAACAGCCAATTTGATGTTATGTGAATTTCATTTCCATTGTTAAAATTGAAAATGACCTCATGACCTTTCTTGTGAACAGGAGGTAGCTATAGGGATTTAAAAGCCATTTGGTCTCGGGCAGAATAAACAAGAAAATTGAAGTTCAGAAATCACACTTTCTAATTTCTCTCCTAACTCATCCGAGTTGAATTAAAAAGTGAGTTGTTAAAGTGAGTATGGCCACCAGGGAGAGACGTATCAGTAGTAGCCCTTGATGAAGGCAAGCAGCTAAAAGGGCAGGTGACATACCAAATCCCAAGTCTGTCCTATCGCGAAGTCCTTCATCCCTTATATTTTTGGTTCTATCTGCCCAGAATAAGAGGCATGGCTTTCCACCTAGTACAAAGGTGCCCACTGGCTTAGCATTAGTACTCATGTCAATGATGCTAGTCCTATGATTTAGTATCATTTAAATTTATTTTCAGTGTAGAGAGAATCAGTATAAAATTGTGTACTAGTGATCTCAAGTCAGTCATAATGAAAACATTTGAAATACGCATATAACCTTGAAAATCACTTACGTAGCATGCATTCATTAAAATTAATACCTAAGTAAATAGAACAAATATGAGTTAATAAGCATCAAAGACTATGATTTCGAGTTTTTTGATACTTGAAACAAAGAGATATATATTTCTGTTTAGTTATCCTGCAAAAATATAAAAATTAAATATGTAACAATTTATAGGTTTTGAGCTAGGAATGCTCAAGAAAGTAACAGAGCATTCCCGGAGCCAGTAAAGATTGCAGAATATCAAATTATACAGAATACTTATTCTCAACTCTGAAAGGGAGAAAACTTTAACTTCTGAGTGTTCTGATTTTAGTGCATGCCAAATGTGCTATCTTGGTCTGGTTGGTTTTGTTTCCATAGAGAACAAAAATATTCTCCTTTGAGAAAATGCTTCCTCTGTTTTCCTTCAATCTGAATTCTAAAACAAGGAGTGTTACCAATCATTATTGTTCAGGCATTTAATCTTATTGACTAGCTAATATAAAAATGTTTTCTGAAACTAAGATGTTATTTGAAAAAGGGTATTTTTAGCATAGTGCTATTAATAGCTTGTCAATACTTACTTATCTTGTCTTCAGTGTTTGAATGGATGATGTTACACACAACAGAAACAGACATTGTGCTCATTAGCTGAGAAACCTAGAAATCAGAATGTAACATAACTCAGATGAAAAAAAAAAGAGAAAGAAACAGACAACTGCAATTTATTTTAAAAAAGCTTATGAATGTGTGGTCGAACACAGAAAACATATTTAAGTGTTACTTGAACAAATAATGTAGCATGTGTTTAGACCCTGCCTGAATAAATAATTTTCATGCTCATAAAGATAGGCAGGAATTTCATTTTAAAAATTAAACCGATTTTATTAAGGACAGTAATTTACAGTGGCCTTTCTATATGGCGATCACACAAGGCAAATCTCCCAACTGATGCATGCCTTAGTCACTTTCTTGTTGCTGTGACAGAATGCCTGGCATATGCAAATTAGGGGAGGGAAGATTTATTTTAGCTCACAGTTTCAGAAGGCCCAATCCTGAACAGCCAGGAACTGTGGAAGCACGTGCCAGAGGCAGGTGGGCAGGTGGCAACTCACGGCATTGACAATAGCAAGCCAAATCTGGGAGGAGGGGCAAAACCGGAACACACCTCTCTCACGGGTTGAGTTCCCAGGCCCTGGCCCTTCCAGCCAGGTCCGACCTCTGAACAGTACACAGTGTCATTGGTACATAAAGCTTTTGAGGGGATGCTTTAAATCCAAACCACAACAGTACAGTAAGTGAAATTTCACAAATTTGTTATTTGTTTAACTCAAGAGGCCAATGTTTTGCAAGCATATTAAAATAATTATTTTCTATAAAATTTCAGTATAAGAAAATGATAATTACTTGACATAGAATAAACTAAAGCAGGATAATTACTTGAAACAAAAATGAGAAAATTCTAAAAATTAATAGTAGCTTCAACAAGTGAAGTTCTATCATTTTATAAGGAAGGTGAAATACTTATTTTGGCTTAGATATATATTTCCTGGATAATAGATAATTTTAATTTACCTTTTCTATAAAGCAAAGAGAACGAAAATAGCAAGTATATAGTATTATAGTGAATTATGGTAGTGTAGAATTTAGAAATGAAGTCATGTGACCTGCAAAGGAAAATAAAAAGGATCAATTGCGAAACAGAACATTTATATTAGCCATATAAAGAGATATCATTAAGCAAAGTCTATCTACTTTATAAGTCAGTAGAGGGCAATGTTTTCTTTGGGATTTACATTTGTTAGAATAAGGCTACCTCAAAGCTTTTTCAAGAAGTTGTGTGAATTCTCAAGAACTTGTTCCTCTGTTAATTCTTAGCTGTATCTTTTCCTCTAGACTATACTTTCTGGTCACCCATTCTGAGACTGATAATACAGAACATCTTCTAATACAGAACATCTTCTTTCATATTAAAATATTTTCTGCTCACAAAAAAACAATTCCATGTCTTGTAGTTTTGAGGATACACAGATAAGTGACGGTATGGAATCACTTCTAGGCAACATGGGTGGATTATTAGACATATTTATTTTTATTATTCGTTGGTGAAGTCAATTACTACCAGCATTTCAGTGGTTTCTCTGCAGGAAATAGTTGAACATCTCTTTCATGAGGCCCAATCACTTTTGATTTTTCTACTCAATTTTTGTTAGCTTCAAATACAAACTCGCACCCTAAAAACCAACAGCTGTGTGCCTTATGTTTTTAAATAGATTTTACTTGCTTAAAGCCATTTTAGATTCACAGTAAAATTGATAGATGTAGAGATATCCAGTATACCTCCATTGCCCATAATCCTCTAGTTTCCCAACTATTAATGTCTCAATGTGGTGCATGTTTTTTCTTTTCTTTTCTTTTCTTTTTTCTTTTCTTTTCTTTTTTTTAACAATAAATAAAACTATACTGGCACATCCTAATCACCCAAACTCTGTAGTTTACCATAGGGCTTATTGTTGGTCTCACACATTCTAGGGTTGGTGAATTTTACAATCATAGTGGTTTCTCAGTGAAGTTGTTTCTGGGCTATAGGCAAGGATGTGAAACTCCACAGAGAAGCAGAGAAGGAAAATATTAGAGTATTTAATTTTCAGGTGGATTTATTAAAGAGAAGGAAACTGTATTGAGGATTCAGGGCTTGTTCCACATCCCCTGTGGTTTTTGGGTGAGATCCAACCACCATCGTACTGAATTTGTGCAAAATCCCACCAATAATACCACACACAAAGGTGACCAAAATGATGAAATTATCAATAAATGGTATTTATTTATATATTTATTTATTTATTGAGACATGGTCTCATTCTTTAGCTTAGGCTGGTCCTGAACTCACTGGTGTAGCCAAGGCTGTCCTTGGACTCAGGAAAATCTGCTTGCCTCGGGCTTCCAAGTTCTGGGATTACAGGTGTGTGTCACCACCACGCACGGCTTTATGTAGTGCTGGGGAATCAAAACCAAGGCCTTGCGCTTGCAAGGTGACTGTTTTAGCCACTGTAATTTCTTCAGCCCCCCATGTATCTACTTTTAAAGGAAAATGTGAACATAATGAAGAAAGAGATGGCACCCATGAAAACAGACCAAAATGCAACTTGTTGGGTTGCAAAGTACAATACTTGGAATCAGTAATTCCTTGGATGAGGTAAACAGATGATTATTCATCAAAGAATAAAAACTTCAATACAATTAAAGATTTTCTATGTGGAAACAAATTTTTAAAAAAACCCTTAGTGTCATAGAGAGTACTCCTATATATGTAGAAATTGAGACTCAGAATGAGACAAGGGAAGACAGAAAAACTTAGGAGAAATGTTCAGAATTCTTCCAATTTTGATGAAAATGAGAAACTAAAGATCCGAGACCAACAAACATGTTACATCCAATACAAAAGTCCATACATAGCATACACATACCAAAACTCATTTTGATTAATTTGCTTAAACTCAGTAAGCAAGTAATAAGCTTGCAGGTGATTAAAACAGTCGTATTATATATACAAAAGGAGTATTGTGGGGAAATTCTCACAGGAGAGGTGTGCACCTCTCATATAAACTCATGCATGCGTGTGCTGGCGGTTTGACATTCTTTATCTGAGAACTGCTATTCATTTCAGTTGCCCATTTCCCATGGTTTCTCCAATGTGTGCAATCTAGAATTCAGGCATTCTATAGAACCAAAAGAGTGTGATAGTGGGCCTTAGGGGATAGGGTGGGAGCGGCAGGGCCAAACGGGGGAGAGGAAGAGATTGTGACGTTGACTCACTGTAAATGGTAACAAAATACTGAAACTCAAGGCAACCATTGTGAGACTGTTTATACCAATGACACAAATGTCTTCTATGCATTGTTGTAATTGGAGGGAGACAAACAATATTGGGGGAACTTCTAAACCATATTTCATTTCTACAGATGTTGAAAAATTCCCTAATTGACTTTAAAATGAACTTTAACATTTCTTAATAAAGATAGAGATTAAAGGAATCTCAGATTTTTTTCACATTGCAAAAGCATCAAATCTAGTAAGACTGTGAACTTCTGTAATGTTATGTTAAATCAATAGGAGAGAATACAGATATTTTTAGAAATGTAAGGCAAATATGTACCTTGACAGATTTTTTCAATAATGTCAAGCAATTAATTCAAATGAAGAAAAGACAAGTCAACTCGGGCATGGTGTAATGCTACCAAGAAATGTCGTAAAACATCAACACGTTGGGACAAGCTCGCATGGGAAACTGAAGAAGAGTTTCAGAAGTAGATTTTCCCAAGATGGGATGTAAACAAACAAACAAACAAACAAAAAGCCCACTTAATTGAGTATTATACTGTAGCATTTGCAATGAAATTAAGTTTTGTCGCCGAAATCATGTGTTTTTCTTATAGTCTATAGCAAAGGACACATTTGTCAAACATACTATCATGTACAAATACTTCCATATACACATACTTTCATGTATGTATACTTTCATATACACTTGCTATATGTAATTTGTTAAGTATACTATATGTCATATCAAGCTGATATAGTCAGTTATCATACATAACAAAGGTTACATATGCAACAAAAGGTGGGTAAGACTTGTTTTGGAAAAGCATTAATGAAAAGTTAAATATTTTTAAATTTAAAAAATTGAAGTAAATAATGTGAAAAAAGGCATATTTTAGATGTACCAACTCTCCAAATGATATGCAATGTCTATACAGCAGTCATTGAACTTACAAACATGAGTAGACTATGCTGAACCTGAGGTTAGGGAACAAAGAATTATTCTAGTACAGGAATAACAAAAATATGTTTAGTGAGAAAATAGAGCTATCACAAATAGGCCTATACACACACACACAAATATTGAGAAAAATGACAGTATAATAAATGGGACTGTAACAATTGGTTTCCATTAATGGAGAATATATGAATGAATTCTTGTACGAAAAGGAAAAAATCAGAACCAAAAAATTTAAAATGTGTTCATATATGGTTATCTATTACATCTGTGTAACAAGAGATTTTTTTTTTTTTGAGACAGATTCTTAATCTGTAGTCTAGGCTATTCTTGAACTCACTATTGTAGCCAATGCTGGCCTTGAACTCATTGAAGTCCTCCTGCCTCAGCCTCCTGAGGGCTAGAACTACTGGGCATGCTCTGTCACAGTCAGCTATTAAAATATCTACTAAGATAAAAAAAACACATTGTATGGATAAAGATGGCTCCATTAAATTTGAAAATATCTAATAAAGTAAAGTAATAAAAATATCTATTAAGCAAAATAATAAGAAACTTTCAAAATTTAACTAAAATGAATGACAAATGATTAATATAAATGGTAATAATAGTGGACAGTGATACAATGAGTAATCTAAAGCGTAATATAAAGCGTAAGCCTGGCTTAAGACTGCTTGGCCTGGTCTGACTGAAGAATGTTGGCTCTGCCGTTCACCGTGGGATGTTAATTTGCATGTATGTCTTGATTCCCTAATGTGTCAAAAGCCATTGGGAATATTTCCATACAAAGTTGTTGATTCAATTAACTAATGAGAGACTATACCTAAAAGATCTTTTGCTGTGAATGGTTCATAAAAGTCAATAAATATTGAGGATATTTTCCCCCTTTTATTGATATGTATAAGTGAAATATGTAAAGCTTCCAGTGAACTTGAGTATTTTGTGCACGTACGTAGTGTGGAAAAATTACAAATTCCACCCCTCTCCCTTTTCTACCCTCCCTCTGGTTCCCATTATTCCCCACAATAAGTTCTATGATATAGTTGTGATCTGGGTTTCTCATATCAGAGAAACCATTTGGTATTTCACCTTCTGCTTCTGACTCCACAGAGCACGATGGTCTCAAGTTGCCTCCATTTACCTATAAAAGCCTCAAACCTGTCTGTCTTTGTAGATAAGTAGTACTCCATTGTGTATAAATGCCACATTTTATGTATCCATTGGTCTTTTGGTGGGTATTTTGTTGTCTTCCACATTGTAGCTATCGTTAGTTGTGCGGCTATGAACATTGGTATACTTGTATCTCTATGTTGTTTTTAATTCTTTTGGGAAAATTTCCAGAAGAGGTATCGCTGGATCGAAGGGGATATTTATTTCCAGTCTTTTGAGAAATTTCCATACTGCGTTCCGCAGTGGTTTTACCAGTTCACATTCCCACCAGCAGTGCGGGAGGGTTCCTTTTTCGCCAGCACTGATTGCTGTTTGTGTTCTTAATATAAATATTGAGGATATTTTGCATCACTCTCCCTAATCTAACCTGAAGGCAAAGACGTTGCCGAAGATCTTCTTGTTCACGTAGATGTGAAACTACTGTCAAATAAAAAGTTGGGATGCCACACTCCAAAAACCAAACATCACGAAATTTGAACAAGCCCAACCCATTGAAGATATTTCCTGCTTAATCAAATTGTATGTTTGTTTGACTAGCCCAGTAATTGGTTACTGGTTGCTATAAACTTTGTTTCCAAATGGGCTGTGACTAATTGTCACTGAATGGATAGTTTGATGGCAGAATTTAGTCTCAGTTTATGTATGTCTAAGACAGTAATTTCTTTTTTTGTTTATATATATTATATATATATTTCATGACTTTGAAGTCTCACCTATGAACTTGTTTCCATAAGTGCGTTCCCCACAAGCATGTGAACTTTAGCTTCCTCGTTTATAAATATTGTTTGCAGTGTTAATAATCTAATGGGATTTTCAGTGGATTAAATAAAGCGAGAGAAATGAAGCACATAGAATAATGCTATGCGTAAAATAATTGGTTAGTAAAAGTTAGCCATTATGATAATGTAAAGAATTCTAATAAAGATGAATAGAATCATGATGCACAATCACTCATGGATGGGTAATTAAGAAAAGTACATAAAAATAATTCCTGTAATATCCATGACTTATAGTCTAGTCACGTTTAAAAGTACAATAAATGAAGCAAATTATCCATGAACGTTTCATCGTGGCATTAGTGCCATAACCCTCACATAGACAAAATATATTCGGTTTTTATTTGCCTCCAAACAACACACCTCCACTTTCTTTCTCCATTCTCTTCCTAAGAAGAATAACATATTCAGGTTTATATATGTGTTCGCATCCTTTAGGACTCTTTAATCTCGTTTTGAAGCACTGTAGAATGTAATGAGATCCCCAAAGAAAGCCTGAAGGCCCTCTAAATAACCAGGAAGGAATAGCTAATCTCCTACAGCCAAGCCTTGTAAAAAAGCAATTTGTTCATTAATGATAGAAATAAAACATCTTCACTTGAGGATTAATCCTCCTCTTCCATAAAACAAAAATCGCCTTCTCTATTTAGAAGAAAAGAAACGTAGTCCAAGCTGGAGTTAGTGGAGTAAATCTTGTATAACACACCAGACTTAATAGTGCTGTTAAAAAATATTTTTTTTTTAAAAAAGAGAGAGAATGAAAGAAAATCTCATTAGCACCTTATCTGTTGGAGCACTTAAAGGTAATCAGCAAAGGAGGGGGGTCTTGCAATATAATTAGTGGCTGTTAAATTTAGAGAAAATTAGAGGGGCTATTCTCTTTCCAATTTCTAGTCAACTTTAAATCAGTGGGCTGAATTTTTTTAAGGGCTGGTTCATTAAGGAACAATCACAGCAGGTGTAGTTTCCCATGTTAACATAACAGCCGGCATATTTTATGACTCCAGTCAAGGCAGTGGGGCACTAAGGGGATGTTTCCGAGCATAGCAGATTTACTTGAATTTTTTTGTTTACTTCTGAACATCTAGAGGACTAGGTTCCTGACATAATAAATATGTGTATCACACTTTGTACTTGGGTTGTACTTTATATTTGTTTTATACTAGACATAAGGTTTGTGTCCAATATTATACTTTTAAATGGCCTATAACCATTATCTTGGATGATTACTTTCAGCACCAAGCAGGTATAAATGCAGTATTACCTTTTAAAAGATGGAAAAGCGATCATTCATTTATCTACCTACATTGCTAGCTAGCCAGGAGTTACCTAGACATCATCTGTGTGTGCATTTTTTCTAACATCTGCCTCTCTACATCTATAGTGACTTATAAGTGATTTTCTGATATTATGTAGAAGCATAATTTGATTTCTAAGACTCACTTGTCAAACTTTACAAAGTTCTCTGAACTTTCAAGGAAGCGAAATTGTGAGATGAAGATATTCCTAGCTTGGTTATTTGAAAGGCTTTTGTCTTTTATCATTATCTCCCAGTATCATTTCAAAAATCATTGTGTACAAACCAATTATTTACCCCTTATTATCCTTGAATATGGAGCCATGCAGAATGGTTGCTTTAACCTGAAGATTAAACTTGAGCAATGGAAAATCTCATCTATCTCTGAAATCAAACAAGATGAAATGTAATTATATATGGGTAACTAACTCATGGGCTGCACTGCAAATGACTTAAACATAATTTTGCATATTATCACTAGATTTGCAAATCCACTGGCTTTCTAGGTACACAGTAATAGTGGCTTCCCAGGTGTCTGTTGGGAAGTGGTAAGGAGGTGCCTGAGATGCCACATGGATAATTTCGGTTAATTAAGAGAATGGATTAAAACCAAATTTGTTTAATTTCCAGGACCAGATAAAAAAAACAAAACAAACATCTTGATTCTGAAAATTAGAATTGGAAAAATGGAATTAGAGGCACGTCAGTGCTAGTGAACTTGTAAGAAAATTTTCTTTAGATTGAACTAACCTCTAATATATTGGGTTGCTTAAGTGTTTTTTTTTTTAATTTTTCCCCAAAGTGTTTTTAAAAAATATTGGTGACTCAGAAGAAAGTGATATTGAAACAAGGCTACAGAAAGATTATATATACATTTATAGATATCTGCATAGCAATTGAAACTTTATAATATAAAATTAGTCATTTTAAAGGTTTAGTAAACGCATGTTGATCTGGTTTCCAAAGAACACAGAAAAACTAAATAAAGCTCATGGACTGAAATGCAATAGCCCTTGAAGGGATAAGGTAACACGGTATAAAAGTCCACTAATAGGAGGACAGATGTTGGCATTTCCAATCGATTGTTTGATACAAAGGACTGAGGTGAGTGATTTTCCATTTGGGTAGTCACAGAGTCAGGTCTCCTCTTATACTAGAGCAATATCAAAAAAAAGCACGAAAAGAAAAACTTAGTAATATAAAATATTATAATAAAATGTCTATTTTAAAAATTCCATTGATATGTATATATGTGACACATAAGTCTTATATTGAACTTGAGTGTTTTGTGAACATATATTTTGGGCAAACTTATAAACCCTTCCCTTCTCCTTTTTTTGACCCTCCCACAACCTCCCCTTCCCCACTAGTTCCCACTATCCCACTATCCCCATCATTTGGTTCTATGAAGTGACTGTACTCTGGGTTTGTCATATTAGAGAAACCATTTGACAGTTAACCTTCAGGATCTGACTCACTTCACTGAGCACCATGATCTCAAGTTGCATCCATTTACCTTCAAAACCCTCAGAGCTATCTGTCTTTATAAACAAGTAGCACTCCACTGTATACATATGCCCCACCTGATGTATTCGTTGGTCTGTTGTTGGGTATTTTGGTGTCTTCCAGATTTTCACTATTGTAAATACATGGAAAGATTTCAACATTCTTAGCTATTAGAGAAATGCAAATCAAAACATCACTAAGCTACCATCTAACCCCAGAGAGAATGACATACATCAAAAACTTGAACAGCAGTCAATACTGGCGAGGGGAAAAGGAACCCTCTTATACTGTTATTGGGAATGTAAACTGGTACGGCCGCTGTGGAGGACGGTTTGGAAATTCCTCAAAACGCTGAAAATAAATATCCACTTTAACCCAGCATACCTTTTCTGGGACTCCTTCCAAAAGAGTTAAAAGAGTCATGTAAATAAATGGCTTTAGCTTGAAGTTTGTGCTCATAAGATAGCTAAAACTCCAATAGAAAATGCAACAGAATTTCTAGGAGTGTAATGAAATCTTGGCCACTGAAGGAGGTGGTGGTGGGGCAAGCTTAAGGAAGACAACGAACCAGTAATGAGGGACTCCAGATTTTGCAACAGGCCTGTCCAGTTCTGTGGCTAAGTTTAATCTTGGAATGGGTAATAGAAGTTCATTGCAGCATAAGTAAGGAACTTAACCAAAATTTGAATGAGTTCCAAACAAAAAGAGAATTTGGAGTTTTGTGTATGATGTTATGCAAACATCTGATTTTATATATTTTAATTATTACCCATTGTCTTCACACTATTTCCTTACAGGATTGTGTTTACCTCTTTGATATGACATGTCACCTGTCACCCTGACCTATATTGAGAATGTGTTCCTGGGACCTCGATTCTATTCCACTGATCATCTATCCATTCTTACTCTTGGGTCACTGCAAATTACCTCTGAGACTTTCTAGTATTCTTTGAAAGCTAATCAAGCTGTTGGTCTTTGGAATAATTGTTTTTCATTTTCAGAATATTCTGGCTTTTCTCTCATATTTATTTTATCATGCACACATTGGGATCAATTTATATAGCTCCTTAGAAAGTAGTTTGCAGCCATTTGTTATTCTTGGATTTAAAAAATTAATTAACAGAGGTAAACTTTGAGACAAACATGGTGGTGGTGTTGGGTCACTCTGGCAGAGACAGGAGATGTCTGTCCATCTGTTCAAATTTTATTCTTTTATTCAGGAATATTTTGAATTTTTCTTTATAAATTCTTCCACTCTTCTCGAGTTCATGCCTAAGTATTTGATCATTTTTGTTGTTATAAATGAGGTTTTTTTGGTGTTATGTCTAATTAACTAGTTCTTTACTTTTACAAGAAAGCTTTTGATTTTCATACATTAATTTTATATCATGTTGTATTCTAATTCTGACTGAATTTGTTTTTAATACTGTGATATGTCAGGGATTCAGTCATTGACAAATATCTTTATTATTAACAATCATGTGACTCAAATTTTGGTCACTTATCTAACTATTTTGGGCCATATTTTGTACAATGTTGAATAGCTACACAAACAGTATCCATCCTCACATCGTTTTATAATTTTAACAATTTTAAAATTTAAAAAAAATTATAAATTTATATTTTGTTCTTTTTAAGTTAATGCTAACTATAAAACTTCTGTGTTGTGTAGTATCTTAAGACAATGTATATTAATTTCTGTATTACTACTCTTAACTTTATTGCATCAGTTTTCTTAGATGTATATCTCTTGTCACCAGTGTTAATTAGTTTTGGCCATGTGAACCAAAATGAAAAAAAAATCTTTTCTTAATGGATGCATTATGTAATTAAAGTGGATCAGCACAAGTCACATGTTTGTCTTCTAGTCTATCATCATGCTTTATGTTTATAATGTCCTATGTACAGCATGCATTCATTGCTGGCCAAAACAATGATGGATGGATAGATGGAGAGAGAGGGAATTTAGGGAGGTTTATATTTTCATTTTAATTGTCATGTCTTCTTTTAGGGTATAATCCATTTTGTAATAGGGAGGAATTGTTAGGGTTCGCCAGTATTTTGTCTGTTTATTTATTTATTGTCTGGAAGGACTTGCAATCCATTCCTATGGTCGAGTTACTCTGTTCCATCACACAACTCAGCAATGAGTCTGCTTTTTCTGGGCCTTTTCATTTGCAGTGACTTCTCTCACAATTTGGCAATTAAAATCACATGTAATTTTAAGCCCTCTCCTCTGTCAGTGCTCCAATATTGAGGGATATAATTCCAACCACAAAAGTGGACTTTATCCTGCTGGCTGTAGTGTTCCAGCAATTTTGAGCCAAAGACTAATGCTCTGTTGCTCTATGCCGTGGCTTTAACAGCTTCTAGCTTCCCACGAGAGCTTTAGAAAGTATGTGCTTTTAGGGATTTGGTGCTTCTTTTTTTTTTTTTTCTTAACATTTTGTTAGAAGTTATTTTGAAGCTGTTCCATATTCTGTCTTCCACTTATACCAAGAATATATTGTTTTGGGATAAAGTTTTGTCCTTTTGGCAGATTGGTTCTTGGTGTACTTGGAGGCACAATAACTGTCCAGAATCAAGGATATAGTTTTAATTTTGCATATTGTGTTTCCTATGTGCTCCTGAACTCCCTGTTTTGGTGCTAATTAGTGCTTGCTTCAAGGCTAACAATACACATCATTAACTCATCAGAATTTCTTTAGAGCCAGTACTTTCCCACTTCACATTCTACACGTGGAGCTGCCTACTTCCGACTTCAAATTCTACACTTATTGCAATGTATTTGACATTTCACACTTCCAATTTTGTTCTCCATCACAAATATAATCAACAAGCTATATTATGTTGACTTATCTCACCTCTATCATTTTTTTTTACTTTCATCATGTTTCATCTCTGAGTACATTACAAAATGTACCTTTCAGTTTTATTACTTTAAATAACCTCTTGTCTGCTAGAAAGGCTTAAAAGTAGGAAAAATAATAACGTATTTTTTTAATATTTACTTACGGTCTTCATTCTGTCTTATACAACTTGCCATCTGTTATTTTTTTTTTTTTCATTTCAGCCTGAAAAGGTCCTTTAGCATTTTCTTGTAGTGAATTTCTGTTAACAATTAATTCTCTCTAATTTGCTCACATCAGAATGTATTTTTTTACTCTTGTTTCTAATAGATATTACTAGTTCTTATGGAATTTAGGTTTTTATCATGTGATGATGTCATAGTTTCTTTTTCATTGCCGAGACAAAATATCTCATGTCCACAACTTCAGGGAGGAAAGATTCATTTAAGCTCACAATTTCATGAATTCTCTGTTCATTCTTGGGTAGCGGACATTTCACACTGGTTAAGAACAGTTGCTCACAGGCCATGGTGGGCAGGAAGCTGAGTGAGTGAGGAAGGGCAGAGATAGCATATATCCATCCTTCCAGGTCAAACCCTGATGCTCTGCGCCTACCAACCAGGCCCCAATTCTATGAGCACAAGATAATCTGTAATATCCAAGCACATGAAGCTTTTGGGAGACCTGCGAGATTCAAACCATAACATTCCACTCCTTGCCCCCAAAAGACCTATATCGGCCTTTTGATGAAAAATGCATTTAGTCCATCTCTAAGCGTTGCTAAAAACCTAGCCATCCTAGCCATGTTAAAAAGTTCAAATCCAGATTCTTCTCCTATGTGACTCAAGCCCAACTCATATCTTGTGAGCACCCGTGAAAAATCAAAGAAAAGTTAAATACTTCCAGGATAGATTGGTTTAAGGTAAACAGTCCTCTTCCAAAAAGAGGAAGTAGGATAGAAACCAGTAATAATGAAAGCCAGCAAGACAAATACTAAATCCTCAAGTTTCATTAAATCCTACAGCTCCACGTGCAGCACCTGGCACAAGTTGTGGCGACATGTGAACTCCAAAGGGCTTGGGTAGCTCTGTGACCGTGACATTTCCACTGGACACGACTTCCATGGCTTTGCTTCTGGGTGTTTCCATCCGGTGGCCTTCTTCCGCAGACAATCCGTGTTTCTGGCATCTTCAATTTCTGGGCTCTCCACTGCTATTTCATCTTTGCCTTTATGTATGTATTCAGGGATTTCTCTCCCAGAGACACACTGCCTGTGCCTCTCGGTTTATTTTGGTCCCTTGAACACACATTGCAGCAGCCTTTGTGTTCTCAGGTAGCTGCATTCCAGATGGCTCTCTGGCACTCCAGGATACCCAGGGGAATATTCTCAGAGCAAGGTCTCTTGCCTTTCCATCCTTGAGCTGGTAAGGAGTGGGGTCTTACTGACTTTTGAGATATCCTTACTAGAATCCTGATTGCAAGTATGTGGCTTCTTTTTAATGGTCATCTTTTTCCTGTGCTCATTTGTCCCACTACTGCAGGTCTACTGTAAAGTTTTTGTATCATTTTTCTCTCTTTTTTCCCTGTTTTTCAGCATAGAGTTTGCTAAAAGCCAGAAACAGTACCTAAGTGACAGTGTAAACACCACTGTCCCCACCAGATTAAGTAGTTCACCACCCTTAATCTCAGTTTCAGGCCAAGTCTCCATACAAGGGAAAAATGCTGACAAACTTTCTACTAGAGCATAGCATGTATGGTTTATAGACCAGCTGCCAATACAATTATCCTTCCCATTGATGTTCCTGAGACTCACCTTTACAATTTACAATTCTATCCACATTCTGATCTACTGAGTTCCAACCAGAATCTCTCACCAAGCTTGACTCTTAGTATTCCAAGGCTTCTCCAGATGGCAACCTCAAGTGTTTGAAATCTCTCCCTGTGAATCAGTTAAAGGCTTCCAAACCACATGGTCAGGTAAATCAAAGCAATAACCCTCTTCCTGGCATTGAATTATGTTTTGGTTACTTTTTCATCACTGGAACAGAATATCTGATATCCCAAATTTAGGGAGGAAAAACTTGTTTTAGCTCTCATTTTTAGAATGTCATAGTCCGTTCATGGGTGGGCAGGTAAAAAATAGTGGAATGCAACTGAAGTAGTCCTTAGAGATAGAAATCCCAGAAGCAGCACACACCCCTCCGGGTCAAGCCCTAAGCATCTGCCCCTGCCAGCCAGGCCCCAGCTCCCAATAATACACAGTATCCTTAGGTTCATGACGCTTTGGGGATACTCCAGATCTAACCCACAACAGATATCAGTACTGATGTTTTCTGGAAGCCACCTTATAGACATAACCAGAAATAGTATTGACTAACTATCTAGGCATCACATTTTACTCAAACGGTCCAAAATTATTGAACTATATGAATGTATTCAGTTTCGGAACAACGATTTGCGGGTTTTTTAAACTTCTAGATAGCTTTGCTAGCCAGAATTTTTTAGGCAAGTTATTTCTGAACGTTGATTCTATTCTAAATACTATTCTGTGATTTTGAGATAAAAAGATAAAAGAGGCCCAAAAGAAACATGATCTTGAATCTTATTTGGCTTATAGATATGCATAAGAACAGAAAACGATAAAGCAATGATAAATGTTTGTGAATGTGGAAACTAGCAGGAAGGAGAAATATAGAATGTTAGAGAGAGTATAAATACGAACTAATTCATTCTGGTCAGCAACAATTTTGGTAGACTAATTACAGAAATGCTATGGTTTGAATATGAAATATCCCCCAAATATTCTGTATTGAGTGCTTGATTCCCAATGCAGCTCGACTTTGAGGCAGTATCTAGAGAGGTGGTTGAATCTAGGCTGTGCTGACTTTGCCATTGTCATTATCCACTGATGAGTTGCTAGCAAAATAAGGGGCTTATTTTGTGATAAAGCCTCAGGGACCCTGGGAGTGTGGCCTTAAAATGTGTATCATGCCCCTGGACCCTTCCCCTGTGGTTCTTTTCGTATTGCGCTACCTCCTGTCTTCCAGGAGGTGTGCAGCTTTGCTCTGTCCTACCTTTCTGACACTATGATGTCTCCGACTCTCCACAGGTCAGGGAGCAATAGAACCGTGGGAGCATGGACTGAATCCTCTGAGACTATGAGCCAAGGTAAATCTTTTCCCTTCATGTTTTCATGTCAGGAATGTGGCCCCAGGGATGTAAAGTTGGCTAGGACAAGGAATAAATACAAAGATTATCAGTGGAAATTGGCCAGTCAGGGGAAGGGTAGGTGTGTTCCATGTCCAGAGATACAAGGTTCATTCATGTCTTGAGGCCAACGAGAGCCTGGCATTCTCAACAGTAATCTTTAGTATCCGAACTAAAGAGAATGAAAGGAAAAGTAGACAGATTGGAGTGAAAGATTTTTACAAGATGCAGATGATTCGGAGCCAATCTGTCATTTGTATTTCAAATTCCATATTTTTCACTGCATCATCTTTTGGTATTTTACTTCAGAACACTATTATGAGGATTCAAGGTGCTTACTTAAATGCCAAAAGGCAAACGCGTAGTAAATGTGAGTTTTTCTCTTAGTACTTATTTTTAAAGCTGTAGGTCTAAGCAGGGGGTCAAGTATCTGGTTTTCAAAGCTATATAATGAATAAGCTTAACAGAAATGGTGACAGCTTGTCAGGAATGGTTTTACCAGTTGGAAGCAAGAGAAATTTCCTTTCTGCTTCATCATCTCTGAGAACTATTTGCCTAAACACCATGTACTTCACTTTATTATAGTAATAATTGGCATGAAATGCTTTCTATGAGTCTATTCTATTATGAAGGAAGGTGAATCTTTGTATATTTTGTACACTCAGTGGGTCTCCTGCTCAAGCCCTTTAGAACCAAGAGCTACTCATTTTTCTGCTTTCTTATTAAACTTTTCTAAAACCCAAGATTATTTTTTCCCATTTTATTGATATGTACAGGTGCAGAATTTAAGGTTTACAATGGAATTGAACATTTTGTGCACATACATATCTTGTCAAGGTGATAAGGGCTTTCCCGCTCTCCTTTTGTCCCTCCCCCTACCCTCCCTTCCCTCCCTCCACCCCCATCCTGTCCCCCTCTTTCGCTTTGTCTTTCATCTAAAGTTCCATGCGATAGTTGTGGTCTGGGTCTCTCATATCAGACAAACCATCCGATGTTTCACCTTCTGCTTCTGACTCACTTCACTAAGCATGAATATGGAAGTCACCCAGATACCCATCAACAGACCAGTGGATACACAAACTGTGGTACTTATACACAGTGGAATACTACACATCTGTAAGGTCCAACAGCGTGGAGGTTTTCACAGGCAAATGGACGAAACTTGAGAGTATCATGCTTAAAACCCAAGATTCTTAATTCTCACCTTTAAATCCAGATTCACTCCCTGTTTTCTGAGAGAAATACACATCCTTTCTAGAATTGATTTCCACCTAGTAGCTCATAAATGAATCCTGGTTTGTGTTACTATATCCTTCCTGGTATATTTATGGAGTATTTTCTGGAAAAGGATGCCTATTTCAATAGGTATGTTATCGCTATTGTAGTTCCACACTCTTCTGAAATCCAACTACCAGAGTATATGTAATCTTCCCAGATTATTTTTCTCCATTGGGAGAATTAGATGTGTGATGAGCTATTCAAAGCAAGACCCAGGAAGGAACAGCATTTATCCTAGCTCTGTCCTGTGACTGCTTTCTTGGAAATTCTTTTTAGTCTAGAGCAGAAGTAAGATTATACATTTTAGAGAACCATCTCCTTCACCAGTGGTAGATGTTAGAAAGAATATTGTGAAAAGGGGATGATTATCTATTTTTTTGCCTTGGAACTTTATGAACTCACACAGTTTAATGGCATTACATATAATCAAGAATAAGCATTCATTAGGCATCTGATGTTCATGCTGCTGAAAAAATGAAGCCAAACAGAATGAAAATAACAGGGACTCAAAATCCAAGATCATAGTTCCAGTCTCAGATTAGCAAGTAGAATTTGGAGATAATTTTTGTCTTAAAAAGAAAGAAGGAAAAATTAACTTGCATCTCTTTGGATTTACTTTTCTATTTATAAACTTTGGGGAAGAGACTGAGATGTTCGCCAAATCTAGCATTGCCCGTAATGCCTTTATAGAACTACAATTTAAACAAGTGTAAGAAACAAAGAAAAAATAATTCACATCATTTTGGATAAAGCTACAATGAACTTTAGAAAACATGCATTCCCCTCTCTCTTCCACTCTCTTTTTATCTCTATTGGTTTTTAAATGGAGGTAGCATGGCAAAGGTGGTTTTATTGGCATTGATTTTATTTGATCTTTATAAATAGTAATCATCCCCCAAATGGAACACACATTTGCATAGGTGATAAATTCTATGTGTCAATATCACTAGACCACATTGTCCAGATATTTAGTCAAATATTATCTGGATGTCTCTGTGAAGGTTATGGGGAGGGGGTGAAATTGATTTTCAGATACGTAAACTTTGAGTAAAGAAGAATCTCCTTCATATTATTAGAGGCCCTCAGCCAATCACTTGGAAGCATGCATGGAAAAATGGTTGACCTTCCTTAAATAAGTAGGAATTCCCAATTCAGAAGATGGCCTTACACTCCATCTGCTACTCTTTGCTTGGCTCTTCATCTTGTTTGCATAAGTCATCAGATTTTGGATTTGCCAAGCTTCCACAATTGTGTGAGCCAACTCTTTATAACAATTCTCTCTCTCTCTCTCTCTCTCTCTCTCTCTCTCTCTCTCTCTCTCTCTCCCTCTCCCTCTCCCTCTCTCTCTCCCTCTCTCTCTCCCTGTGTATATGTTTTACAGCCTGTTAGTTCTATTTCAGGGAGAATTATGACTAAAGAGTAGTAACATCCTGAGAACTCAAGCAAAGGATTTTAGATTAAGGATTATTGAGCTTGGATTGCTTATATGCTCATCCTGACACAAGTGCTTGGTGTAGATCTGCAGGGGTCAAAGTAATTGAGCAGGAGGTCCACAGGACTGTAAGGACTGCTTCTGGGAGACCATCAACAGTGGTGACCATGAAGAGAAAGGGGGCCACCAAAAAGCCGCAAGCATACATGATACTAAAATTAATCTATTTGATGATTCTACTCCTTGTCCTATGAAACATATCTCGTCTACAATAACTAAATCTAGTAATTAAAAATATACGTATTTTAAAAAATAGAATAGACAGAGATTCTGTCCTACGTTAGGATACATAGGCACATAATCAGCTATGTTTTTTTCCTTCTCTAGAAGACCAAGATTAATACATTTTATGAAGGTGTCCTATTACCTGTACAATGAAAGTAAAGATTGAATTCAGTACATGAACAATACCACAATTCTATTTAAAAATAATAACAAACATTACAAAACCGAATATTTTTTCCTGATACTGATCTATAACTTGAAATATTCCACCAAACTAACTTCAGTTATTCCTTCAAAGACCTTCAGTTATTCTTAGTGTTGCTCATTTCAAATAGAGAAAGAATATATTGGCTCTTTCTCTAGAGGTTTTGAAAAATTCAAACATTTATATTAAGTCATTTGGACAACCATATGATCTTATGCAAATATTTTGTTATGTATTTTGAAAAAAATAATTTATTCAGAAACATTAATTTAAGAAGATGCCACAAAAAGTCATGAAATTTCAGCAGCTGCAAATAATGAGTTTGTCTTATTGAAACCCAACTTAGTTTGAGAGGCAAAAACATGCTATGAGCCAGCCCTGATTGTATAGTGCAGTAATCCCAGTACTCTGGGAAGCTGAGGCAGCAGAATCAGAAATTTGTTCTCTCAGTGGGTGATTTACTGGGACTCTGGAGATTCACATAGTGTGAAGGCCCTGGAGTCATTGTACTTGTGTATATATGTATGTATGTATATACAATATGTATTATATATTGTATATACATATAATAATATATAAATATATGTATATCCGACTTATCTTGGCAGCTAATTGATATTACTAAGTATTATGTGCCAAAAATTGTCATCATAGAATATGTATAGAATATGTGTGTGAATTCCAGGTATTATGCGTATACTACATTTATTCTATATTTATTCTATGTAGATACATATATAGTGGTGACAATTTTTAAGGACATAATACTTAGTAATATCAATTAGCTGCCATGCTAATTTATTAGCACTCACAAAACTGCCTCTCAATGAGATTGCCTTTTGTTTATATCCACAAAGTACAGTATATGGCCAACAAAATTTTCTATTTTTTCTGAATATCCATTCTTAGTACTTTATTCATAAATGAGTATGCACCATATAGTAATTTGGCAAGCAATCACTGAATTTGCAAATGGGAATTAGCAGATAGACAATAAAGAGAAAGATGGGGCTGCACCTACTGTATACAAAAATTCTCACATTGTAATTTTTCACATGATCTTTTATGCCTTGGTGAATCACTATGCCCTGAATGAATTACACCTGACTCTTTTCATAGCTGGTACCCACTGTGCTGTATGTTCCTATATGTAGAATGTATAAATCAAGTACAGTTTTTTATTTAATGCATAATGTAGGCTATAAATATTCTTGCTCATAATTATTTTACTTAACAAAATCATAGACAGTCAACTAGTTTGCATTTGAGAATTTAAGTTATCAAGCTGGAGTTTGTGAAAGAAACAGTGGGGTTATCCTAAGAAAAAATGTGAATGAGGGAAATGCCCTATTTAAAACAGACAAAAAAGAAAGCAAAAATTCAAAACGAAGGCACTCAAGAGTAAATTTTCGTGTTGCATATCGAAATAAAAATCCTGCAACTTTAGCTGTTTCGTTTTTACTGTATTTTGTTATGTATATATATATATATATATATATATATATATATATATGCTTTAGTTTTGACCATTAATAAATTACTTTACCTCCCCCTTGAAGAGACTTGGAGTTAATCCATCTTTGTCTCATGGGATGAATGAATTTCCATGAATGGAAGAAACCAATCCTATTTCAAATTTTATCTCAGCAAGTATGACTATGCTGCAGCTGCATTTCCTTGTCATAATTAATTCCTGTTGGAAAACTTTACCGGGAGTTGGAAGGCTAACACAGCAGGCTTGGCTTCCTGAGGCCCGATCTCATCTACAGAGTGTACAGCTGCCGAGTTCCAGGAAGGGTGAAAGCTGTTCAGGAAGCCATGAGGCGAGCTCACAGGGCACCAGAGGGCAGAACTTGGCAGCTCCCAACTTGAGGCAAAAGTCTGTCTTTCTCTCCAAACTTTGACGTTTCTTGGGCTGTAGGTTTTTTGCCCAAGCTTACGGAGTGATGAGAACAGTAGTGTTGCATTGTCTGTGCTGATCTTTTGGATATCTCATATATTTCTCTTCATACAGATTTCTAGCTTTATTTTTCCTTAATTAAACGTAAGTATCATTTTATCTTATTCAGTTTTCTTTTGAGACAGGTCTTGCTATGCCGTCCAGGCTGGCTTTCAATTTCCTGTGTATCCTAGGCAGGCCTTGAGCTCAATTCTACTGCCTCGGCCTCCCAATACCTGGATTTCTAGATGTGCACCACCAGACTCAGAATAGGAGTTATGAAGTTATGCAGGCTGGGAAGTGCAAGATCAAATTTTGGCAGATGCCATTTCTAATAAAAGTGACCTTCCAAATAGACAGGGTTTTTTGAGGTGTGTCCTTTATATGGTAGAAGCATACATCCAGCTCTCTGGGATCTCTTTTAATAGCGGACTGCTGTGATCTAAATATTTGTGTTCCTCAGAAAATTCATGTTGATACCCAACTTCCAGGCTATGGTATTAGGAGGTTGGGTTTTGAGGAAATGACTGAACTTATCAAGGTCCTTGTTACCTTTGAATAAAAATACCGTCAATTATAAAAAGAGACCTGGGGCTGAAGGAATGGCTCAGAGGTTAAAGTGCTTATCCAGGAAGTGGTGAGTCAAGCACTCAGTATCCGGGTTTGATTCCCCAGCACCACATAAGCCAGGTGTGGTGTTGCAAACCTATAATCCCAGTACTCAGGAGGCTGAGACAGGAGGATTGCCATGAGTTCAAGGCCAGTCTGGACTCCATAGTGAGTTCAGGATCAGCCTGGGCTGCAGAGTGGGACCCTGTTTCAAAAAAAGACCTGGTGACAAAGGGACACCTACAGATCCAGCTCCTACAGGGGCTGCAGGAATCTTCTGTGGTCCCAGTGGACAGATAGGGATGTCAGCAGAATCCATATTTGTTGATAGGCCCAAAGTTTTTAGCCTAGTTTTGCTATTCCACAATCTGTATGTGTTTTAGGTTATTTGTAACAGTTTTCTTCACTTAGTCCAGGTTCTTTTCTCTTTATGTAACTTATTTTTACATTAAGACGGATTTAATTAGTGTTCCATTGGATGTCACTATATACATACTCTTTTATACCAGGCATTTTTAAATGTCTTTTCTCTCTCTCTATAACATTAATTTCCCTTTCTAAACAAATGGTATGGTGTAAATATGAAATGTCTCTTGAGAGTCTCCTGTTTCCCAGAGGTGAGAGGATGGCTGTGGTGCTGGAGTTACTCAGTGATGATTTCCCTGTTTTGTCAGGTGGAAAGGCAGATCTCTGTTACCAGGTCCTCCTTTCTCTCGCTGCTTCCTGGCTGCAGAGGATGGAATAAATTTCTCTCCTCTGCCCTTCTACCGTTGGAAAGGGCCAAACACACGTGATCTGAGACCTTTGAAACTGTGAACCAGAATGACTTCCCCTCCTTTAAGTGATGAGTGTCAGGTGTTGTATCACAGAGACGAGGAAAGTAACTAAGACATCAACCATTGTCTCATTTGACAGTATGACTGTCATTGTAATTTAAAAATGAAGCTGATACCTACTAAGGAAGTAACCAAACATTACACATTTAACCTGGAGTGTATATGCTTAGTCTAAAAACAAAAACAGAATGCAAAATACTTTTAACAAGTCTAGGTTGGTAAAAATGTAGCTGCAGAAATTGTGAATTTTTTTGAGTTGCAAATTGCAAGGACATGAGAAATGAATAGAGTATTTAGATATCAGTTGGTTCTTACAAGGAAGAAGAATGATAAATACATTTTTGGGACAGGTCATGGCAAAAAGAATATTTTCAGTTCAGAGGTTAGACTGGAATGCTAGTTATCAACTCAAATTCAGGATAAATAACAATCACACGTCTGTGTTTCGAAGTATCTACTCATAAATGTAATGTTGAATACATCATGCATCCCATATTTTTGGACAAATAAATTTTCACTATTCATTTATTCTTAAATGTAAATTATAGTCAAGGATCTTTTAATGAGATGCTGATAAAGTTGATAGTATGAGAAATACTAGGTTCTGGGGGCACTCTTCTGGGGGGAAGCAAAAGACAAAGTGCTTTTAATTTTTATTTTACTCTGGTAGCTCAAATATTGAGTATACAAACCAATAACTTTGGTCTTTTATGTTTTCTCAATAAATTTTCCTATTTTATTTATACATTGTGTTGATATACTGCATTTTACATCATTTGCATAGAAGTCTCACACTGGTTAATAGCAATACAATCTAAGAAGTGCACTGTTGGGCGATTTCATCAGTATGTTAGCATCATAGACTGTATGTTAGATGGGCTGGAGCAATAGCACATTGGTTAGAACATTTACCTAGCAAGCACAAGGCCCTGAGTTCAGTTTCGCAGCACTACATAAACTGGGTGAGATGCCTGTGTTCCCAACACTCAAAAAGCTTAGGCATAAGGATTGCCTTGAGTTTGAGGCCAGCCTGGGATCCACCATGAGTTCAGAATCAACCTGGGTTACAGAGAAAGACTCTACCTCAAAAAAAAGTACAGTCCAAACCCAGATGATACAAGTCAGTCAATGAACATGACCTCCTGATAAAGTCAAGACATAAAATCACATGAGAAACAGGAGAATACTGTAAATATAACACGACATAGTATTTAACAGTGGACTTGCCTCTTATGAGTAGGAATATTCCCTAAAATGATGATGAAGTATATGGTATAGCAAATGTATAAACTAATCACTTAGCATAATTTTGTATTGTACATGGTCACATGGTCTTTAGTTTTGTAGGACTACAGCACATTAGATGTATTTACAGAAGTATCACCCTAAGCATGGTGGGCGACAACATTATGATGGCTGTGAACTCATGATGACTTTGATAACACTGGGAAGTAGGAATTGGGAGCTCCTTGTGTCCATACCAGTACATAGTATTGACCAAAAAAATATTATTTGGAGCATTTCTGTACCAAGTATAATCATGTAATTTATAAACTTAATTGGATGTAGATCTCATTATTTCCACTAAAAAGCCCAGGAACCCAATGACGAAACTTTAATTTCTGTACTCAATTTCACTTTAGAAAAGCTTTTTTTCAGTTTTACAAATGTTCCTGGTATTAGTGAGGCTGTCACAAACACCAGGAAATTCTACTCACTGTAGTTGGTGTTGTGTGTCACGAAATGAAACCTTTGGAATTGAACAACTTAAGTACTTAAGTCATACTGTATAATTTGATGTTTACTCCCTGCTGATAATTCACTGTTTTCTCATGTTTCTGAAGATCTATTTGTAAAACACAGCAACAAGATGTCTCGTGCTTCTTTGTGCAAAGCTACACACTGAGCAAGTGGCAAGCCATCTTTATTGTTACTTGAAAACCCTTAAAGAACTGAAATGTCTAGAAAAGCAATAAAGTGATCACTGGATTATATGGTGGTATTTAATTTTTTTGTACAAGTTAAATACCACTGATAATTAACTGTTAGAAGTTTATTTTGAAGTGACATTTTCCTGGAATACCAGACCTTTACAACATAATTAAGGGTTTTCTCATTGTAATGGTGCCCTATTGCTTCCATGAAAGCTATTTAAAATTGTGAATCCACCTTATAAATTCTATATATATATATATGTATATATATATATATATATATATATATATATATATATATATATATATGCTTGTGTGTGTGTGTGTGTGTGTGTGTGTGTACACATCTATGTGTATATATTCAGATAACATGCAAATAATTCAGGTTTTATGGTGTTCTAATGAAATAGTTCTCCCAACAATTTAGGTAAGGTGGTTTCTTTCCTTGGACAGCACAATGGAATAGTGGAGGAAAATGAGAGATGGGAAGGATTTTGAGAAGCTAATTTCTGTACTTGAGAAAAAAATGAACATTTCATTCATTATTGAGCAGGGAAAATAATTATTGATGTAGTAATATTTATAGGCAACAATTTTTATCTTTACTGGAGTACACAGTACTGTTTTATACAGGGCATATAATGCCATTGTCTCTTATGCAATATTTGCTTCTTTCAGTTGGCTGTCTCATACTCTAATTAAGAGTTTGCATGTGTGTAACATGTATGTAATGCGAACCCATGTATTACCTAATTGGACTTGCATTAGCTAAGAAGGCATATTGCGAACTATAAGGAAAACACTAAGAAAAGTAGGAAAGAAAGTGTTGTTGAAACCATAATAGGGTATACAACATTCTTATTTAAATCCAGGAAAGAAAGGAGGAAAGTTGAAAAATAGCAGATACACAAACTATACATAAAAGAGTTACATATACAAAATATATTAAACCAATATATTAATAATCACTTCTAAAGTGAAGGTCTAAATAAAGAAATCAAAAGACTCAAATTTGTAGAATGAGATGGAAAATAGATGTAGCATGAATGGTCTACATGAAAATATATCTCAAACAAATATCAAATTATAGATTCAAATGCCTTTTTCCTCAATATGTTAGAGCTATGGGCTTTTGACTTAACCTAATAGATTAATGGTCTCTGCCTAGATGGGATGACCTTAAGAAAACTGGTGTCAAGGTAACTTTTATTTTACTGCTGCTTCCTTTTGAGACTACTGTAGTTTTTACATGGCATCTCTTGAATCTCTGAGGATGTGGTATTTTTAGAAGTCCCGACTATTCAATAGGAAGGTCGTTTTTACTTTTGTACTTCCAATTTTTTTTTAATTTTGCATTTACTCTGTTTACTATTTTAAACTCCGGTGGAAAAAAATATGTTTATTTGATCATGTCCTTTAATCTTCCATTTTTTGCCTGTTTTCTTAACTTTAAAAAATTGAGCCAGGCCCGGGGGTACAGGCCTTGATTTAATCGCTTATTTTCCACTGGGGTGTTATGTGTCCTCATGCCCAGCCTATGCGATGCTGGGGATTTGAACCTGTGATCCTGCACTTGCCAGGCAAATGCTTTCAATGAGCTGCACCTCCAGCCCCATTCTTTACATCTTTGTTTCTATCTCAGGTTTATTTTTCGAGAGTCATTTGATCAGAAGGTTTCCTATCTATTTGAATATACTCTGTGTTCTCTCGAACCATTTGCTGTATTATTCATCTCATAGATTTTAATATCTATACTGTTCATATCTCTTTGACTCTACTTCTTTGATTCTGCTTGGCTTTTTCTATATATCCTTCATCTTTATGAGTATATTTACTATGTTATTTTATATTATTTGTTTTGCTTCATTTATTCTAGTTGCATCAGTATAGGCAAACCTTCTTATGATATTCATTTCATGGCACATAAGCCCTGCTTTTATATTGTACATTTTTAAAAAATAAAGTGAAGTTCCCTTCAGACCAGGAGCCACCCAAGTAATCAATTTCTTTCCTTGATTTTGGAGGGTGGATACAGTGGAGATGGGACCTGCAGTATTCCTGTTGGGATCTGGAATGTGCCTCAAAAGTCTCATGTATTTGAATGTTGTAGATTGTCTATGGACCATGGGAAATTGGGGACTAGTCTGGAGGGGTGGACTACAGGCATGTAAATTAGGATCAAGCATTACAGGCCTGTGGTGGGGGTTTATCACACCTTCCACACCTGGATCCAGGAGGGGCTAATCACTGGGACGAGACCTGGAAGGATCTAGAAGCTGCTTCCTGCCTTCCTTGGAGGACCAGACACAACTTGCCCTGACTTGGCTTCCTGTGTGTGATGTTGTGAGAAGCTGCCTCCACCTCTGCCTCTGCCATGTACTTCCATGATTGCCAGCCACCCCTGAGTGGACTGTGACCTTCTGAAACTGTGAGCGAAAATAAACCTTTCCTCTTCTAAATTTGTGAATGTCAGGTATTGAGTCACAGCAATGAACAAGTAACTAAGACATGCAATCTTAGTTATTTATTTGTTTCTGAAACAGAATGCCCAGTCTCTATAGCTTAAGGGAGGAAAAATTTCTTTAGCTCACAGTTTCTACAGGTCTCACAGTCCACTCGTGGGCAGCGGCCAACAGTAGAGGTACACAGCAGAGGCTGTATTGCTGCTCACTGCATTGCTGAAAGAAAACCAAGTAAAGCAAGGGCCAAGTGAAGGGAGGAGTGAGCTGACCTCTGGGAACTCAGGTCAAGTCAGAGCCTTCACAGAAGGAAGCTATAACAGTGTTTTTCTTCCATCATTTACTTAATTTAAACTGACAGTTGCGCCCCCTCCCCCCCAATGGGTTCCTCTCTCTCACTTCCTGCCCTACCAGTCAATAACACTCACCTGGAAGCTCAGCCATGGGTGTCTTCCACCTGAACCCCCTCAAAAATATCCCTGCAGGTCAAGCCCCAAGAATCCACTCCATCCAACTAGGCCCTATCTCCCAGTGACACACGGTTTCATAGATATCCTATCACAGTCAAACACATGAAGCTCTTGGGGACACTCCAGATGCAAGCCATAACAGTGCCTCAAAGCAGGCGGATTCTAGTGTTGCCATAAGTCAGTCAATTTCTGATCATGTACTTACCATGTTGGCTCACCCTCTGGGAGCACGAAACGGCTCCTGTTTCTCTTCCCAAGGTAGAACACCTTTGTGTGGCTGTGGGCTTGATTTCCCTAATGAGTCCACAGGTCAAAATGGAGGATAAGGCAGGAAGGGGTGGACCCTCAGGGTCTGGAGAGCAGGCAAGACCTGTTCTCCACCAAGCTAGAGATGATACGGCTACAGGATCACATCAACTTGTGAATGCTTCAGAGTTCCTTTTTCCACCTGGGGCAAAGCAATGATAAATCATTTGCTCAAGACAATGTGAGAGAAGTTCAGAGAATGGCTTTCCTCAGTCTCTGTGGCTCGGATACACTGACTCACCGTGTATGATATTTGCATATGACTTAATTATTAAACATAGCCTTTGCCTCTGTTCCCTCTCTATATCACCTTTGAAGTTTGGTTGAAACAAATTTCTTTTTCTTTTTTTTTTTTTGCCCATTTTGAGTTTGTCAACTCTCAGATAAGGCTTTCCTCTGTTCGTCTACCTGCCCAACTTTCTCTGGAATACGTATGTTTAGTCATTGTTGAGGGACATGGTGGTTATTGCTGCTGGGAGATGGCGTGCTCTTTTATTTTGCTCATTCTTCTGTAGTGGAGAGCCAAGTGACTGCAAAACATGATCAAAATAAAACTTATAGCTGGTTACAGTGCACTTTGAAGAGCAAAGTTATGATAATTAGCTCTGTGTATGTCCTGAGAATTCTGGGTTCGCTGCCAGATTTTAAACTTTTTATTTTTATATTCCAACTGTCACTTTTTTATCACTTGCAGCTATTTCTGTGAATGTGGAGTTCTCATTTGGATGGAGTGTTCATCAGCTTTCTACTGGGTTATATTAAACGCTTTGCTCTCACATGGTACCTCTCTCGAAAGCACTTCATAAGTGCTAGATAATTGTCATGCCCCCAGGAATTGTTCAACATTACCACTTCCATCACTCGTATCATGAAACCAACATGCCAGGTAGTTAAAATGCTTCAATACGGACAGCATAGGGGTAGGTAGCAGAAAACCAAACAAAAATCTCTTCAGTTTTCAGTGCTTAGCACGGTATTTGAAAACCCGTGTCTGTCTCAATGATTGGAAGATCATTATTGTCTTTTATCCCGAACTCCTTGGAAGTTGGCCGTTTGCCACCCTATTGATTGATATCTTGGCATCCTGGCGGCCTCTGGGATATAACTAGACTACCTAGTCAAACACTTCATTGAAGGGAAAATTCTTACAAACAACAGCTCACTCTCCCCACCGCTAGTCATCGGGTATTATCTCTCAGCTCGATCCCCTTGTCGCTGGTCCTGCATTTGATTGATTTTTGAGACCCATTGCTATTCACATACATGACCTGAAGTCCTGTAGCTGGATATTAGTATGACTTGTTTGGTGACCTGTGAATCTGAGCATGGTCGTAGGTCATGGAAAAAACTACTTCTGTCTGTTATAGCCACTTATCTTCAATCTCTAGAGGAAAGAAAAGAAGTCATAGTTATTCTAAGCTAGGGCTGTAGAACATTAAACACACACACACACACACACACACACACACACACACACACACACACACTAAAAGTATATTTTAGGGTCTTTTAGAACGATTTTCACCCAGAAATGATTGAGTGACTATCATATTTCTTTATCCTTCTAACTCTGTTACGTAGCTGAAAACTTGCCTTAGAATTTTTATTTCACAACCTTTATATGTTTATTTTAGCAAAGAATTTTAAAAGAAGCTAGCTATGTTTACTTTTACTGTTGGCAAGAGTTTCAAAGGCTTTGTTTTGTCAAGCCCGTTATCAATTCACACATTTCTGTAACTCAACATCATAACATTATCCTGAATAAATTCAGGATAAATACTTATTAACGCTCAAAGATGTAATTGCTATGAATTTCACAGGCATAATGGCTCTAATCGACCAATGTAAGAAGGTCAACTAATAAGGAGAAAAAGGAGTAGAAAATTACAATGTAAAAAATGCTGAGAACACTAGATTGAGGGACCCGGCGCCAAATTAGAGATCCCACAAATAGAAGCACATGAACAAATAAAGCATATTGTGGCGTAAAAATACCAGGAGAGAATGATGCCGCGATGCATGAGAGGCCTGGCTAAGAAAGCTCTTAGGATGGTAAGACCTCGCTGTGTTGGGAGGAGTAGTTCTGTGAGATCTGTGTGCTAGGCTGCCTCATTGGAAGTGCTGTGAATCTCTGTGGGAACTCTGGCTAGGGGAGGTTCCTACTTCAGTGTGGGCATGGCCCCAGGGGTCCTGGGGGACTTAGCTCCCTGACACCAGCCAGCTGCTGCTTCTTCCTGTTTTTGCCTCCTGGCTTATGAGATGAATGGTTTGCTTCACCCCGATATCTTTTCACAATATGCTGCCTTGTGAGAAGTCAGAAGAAATGGGGCCACTCAATTCACATCTAGAATTCTCTAATATATATATATGTACATATATATATATATATATGTATATGTATGCACACATATATGTATATATATGTATGTATGTGTGTGTATATATATACATATATATATATATATGTATATATATATGTATGTATGTATGTATGTATGTATGTATGTATTTGAGATAGGGTCTTGCTCTGTAGCCCAGGCTGGTCCTGAACTATGCAGCTCAGGCTAACCCAACCTTGGACTCATAGTGATCCTCCTGCCTCAGCCTCCTGAAGCCTAGGATTACAGGCGTGCACCGCCATGCCTGGCTTTATGTGGTGCTGGGAAATCGAACTTGGGCCCATTGCACTTACTAGGCAAGCACTTTAACTGCTGTGCCATTCCTCTAGCCTCATTTTAAAAATGAATTAATTGCCCCAATGACTTCATTAAAGTGGCAGAAAGCCAACTAAATAGAAATTTCTTTTGTAAAATTACATTGTTTTTACTTGAACTGAGTTTCTAGAGATGTTTTACTCATTCATTTTAACTGATGTCAGCACCCCACCTACAAATCGAATTTTATAGGGAGAGAAAATTTGTGTTGAGAATATTTATATACTTTTGAACATCCAACTTATTTCATTGTTGTAGGCACTACTGTGTAGAGGACTTGAATGGGTAATCATGAAGATTGTGCCTAAACATGGACATGGTTGACTGAGCTTCCATGTCTAGAGGTCAATTTTCAGTTCTTTTAGTCGTAAGGTTCGTATTTTCTTGACCCTGGAAATGGTGCCTTCACCATTTGTGGTTACCACCTTCCATTCTCTTCAACACTCCGTTCCATCTACGGAAGCTGGAAGTCCTCTAGCTAGTGTGTCAGCTGTTAATGCCTTACTCTGTCAGTGAAAGCACAGTAGCTCCTTGTGGTCTGAGTACGTGACAGAGATTAACTTCTTTCCTATTTCCCTTATTGTCTTTCAAGGAAACACAAACTGAAGACACATCTGCATAAACTTGGCCTCAATGGCTTCATTGATTAAGTTCAGCCTTGTTTTTCTACAGGACACACAGACTTCTTATATCTTCTCTCACTCCACTTTGGACAAGTTTAGCAAATTAGGCTAGATAATGATTTTATTCTATTTTCAATAAATCTCCTATTTGGTTTTTACTTATCAATAAGTGTCAAGTTAAACTTTAATATATTTGGGGCAATTGATAAAATTTGTAACTCAGTCATTTTTGTTTCACCTTCATATTTCACATTCAAAGATTTTTAAAATTTATAATTCGTAACACAATAGAAACCACTAAGAAAAGGCACAAAATTATGTATTGACTCTGACTTGCTAATATTGCTGAATTCTTCTATTTTCCAGTGCAGGTTTAGAAAACAAAACCTTCAGATATTTTAGTTTATTTTGGCATATTTTGGTGTCAATATTCTTTTTCATTTATATATTTTCTGTTTATTCAAATTATCAACTGAAGATGTTAGTTTATTCAAACAGCCAGTTTAAACCTTTTCTCCTATGTTTTATAATCATGGTTATGTGTTCAGAAAATTGAGCTTAGGGTAAATTAAGAAGGCAGAGAGAGAGACAAATGTATTACTGCAAAATGTAATTCATAATATAATTCAAAATAGCAATTACATAGCACCATTCAGAGTGTTCTACATTCATTACTTAGGTTTCAAACTTTGCTTTTTAACTCTGTTTATTACTACACTCATGCCGAAGTAAGAGACCACAGCACAGACAAAGGACACACAAATTCCTAAACCCTTGTCCTGCTGTTCTTGAAAGCACAATTTGTGTTTTCTTCTGGAATAGTCATCGATCATATCTCTTTTTTTTTTCCCTAAGGCCTGTGACTGCTTGCTAGGCCCACAAGTGTCCAAGGAATAACTAAAAGTAGACCAAACTTGACCTTTAATTTACAAAACTCTGTCAAATTCTTTTCAGCTCCACCTGTTGGCGGGTTTATCACTAGGGCATCGACTGTCTAAAAGTTGGTAGAACAAAGTTTATTACCTCTAAATTCACCTAGCCTGTCTGGACACCCTTCAAAAGGAAGGGCCTTAGGAAAAGAATAAAGTAATTTTCAGAGTTCTCAGGTATATCTGATGTCCAGCTTTTATGGTATTCAGTTCCTTTCCTGGAGCTACTCTAAAAACTCTCCAGCCATTGTTATACCCATGGATTCTAGAAACAGCAGAACCTCACATGACTGAGGCTGCCTCAAGCAGAAACAGCCACTCCGTGGAAATGGGATGGTTTTTGTCTTAGTCACTGTCTCCTCACTGGGATACGTGCAGTACTCACACATGAATAAAAGAGGAAAGTTTATTTTGGATCCTACTTTAGAGGTCTCAGTCAGTTCATGGTCCTCACCAATGGCACCACGACATGGCTTGAAGGGCCTAGGCAGAGGCCAACTGCACATCCCACCAGAACCAGGGAGCAGAACTCCTGGGAAAGAACCAGTGGCAAAAATTGATATTTCCAAGTCGTGCCCCCTGTGACAGTGACCTGCTCCTTCCAGCTGGTCCGTACCTCTTAAAACCATATAAAATCAATGGATTAATCCCCTTCCTCCAATTAACCCACATCATCTAATCACCTTCCAAACATATGAAACTCTTAGAAAATATTCCAGATCCAAATTGTAAGACCTCCTCATACCCTGAGGAGTCCTCCAGGAATAGTAGGAGATCACGATGAGGATAATGGTTGATCAGATCTTGGCCCATCTCAATAATCAATAAAATAATCAACAAAACTGGCCTTCTACTATTTGTAAGTAGGCCAGTCAGACCTTTTTCACCAGTGTACCCTCTCCAACGACTCGGTGAACTGAATTTTCCTTTCCCTGTCTTCTCTCTGACTATCCAATTAAAGATTTCAACTGCAAACTCATATTTTCATGATAGTTTTAATTTCCATTATTACTGAAGTGAGGACCCATTGCAGCCAGGGATAAACTCACATTGCAGAAGGTCGGATCGTGCCAAGGCTACCAAGACGTGTGTATTTGACAGTGACTTGTAGAATTCACAAGCTTGATGAAAATATCATCACATTCATGAGAGGTATTCTTTACAGAAAAGGTTTTTCTTCTAAGTCCTCCAGCATTGAACATAAACTAAAAGCTCATATAATACCTTCTCTAGTTAGATAATACAACCAAAACTTAAAAGTTCATCTTTTAGATATTTGAGTATATATTATTCAACATTGTAGTCATGATAAAACTGGAGATGGACTCCTGACCATTGATTATTGACTTTGTGTTGCCATGTGTGTTCCCACTGGTGACATTCATCTAGCGAACGGTGCCTTTTTTGTCCCTTGGAATGGTGTATTCCTTTAGAAAATGAGAAATATGTGATCAGCTTGTTCTATTATAGTTCAGTAACTGTTAGATCATAATATAAATTAGTAATGATATTTTTGCTTCCTTATATGCTTTTTCATTGAATGGCTTCCCTGGCTTGTGGGACAGATTTTGGCCAAGGAAATGAATGAACGTGACAATTGCTGCATCAAAACATGGATTAAATTGTATCGCCTGGCGTAAAGGGAGCCTTTTGCTCCAGTGCTCAACTCTCAGAAGAACATGGCCTAGACTGTAGAACTCCTCCAAGACTGTATTCTGAGTTTCTAAACCATGTAGATTCCAGGCCTCAGGATCCAGGGTATCCAGGACAAGTGCAGGGAGAACTGCCCTAAGGGAACTTTAGCAGTAAGTAAGCAATTGGCATTCGTTATTATAGGCCCTTAAGAATTTGAGCATGTTATGCAGTCTGAAAAGGAAGGGGGAAAAATAATAGAATTATCGAGATTGAGTAAATTCTCTCTTAAGCAGAGGTCATTTTACAGATTTGGGGCATTTGAAATGGTGAAGAGTTGTTTTGGGGAAGAAATGGGAGTGGAAAATAAAGGCTTTCAAAAGTAGCATTTATGTTCCTTTGTTTACTATGTTTCTGTAGATAGATCATTCTTCTGTTTTAATTGGAAATGTCTCCCATGCCCCATACTTTTCTGGATTACTATGCTACACTTAAGTATTTTCCTACGGTATAGTTGATATTGCATTTCCACTTCCAAAATTTGTTCTATATTAAATTATTAGCCTTAATAATATAATATCAGTTGCTCTATGTCATGGAGAAGCATTGGTTTCAAATTTGAACTGTCACAGTTTTGTCCTAACTGCCATTGTTTCTTCTGTTTTGCTGTAATGTCCTACAAACAGAATTTGTAGCATAGAATCTGTAAAAAGACATTTAATTTTAACTTTGATATTTTCTTTTAATTTTTGTTTGTTTTATCTTTGTTACTGTTAGTTCATGCAAAGAGACCAACTCTACAACTAAAGATGCCATTTTCAACCTTTATTGATATTTCCCCACTTTATTTGATATGTATAAGTGCAAAACGTAAAGTTTACATTGATCTTGAGTATTTTGTGCACATATGTATCGTGGCAAAGTTACAAATCCTTCCCTTCTCCCTTTTCGACCCTCCCAGGCCCTCCACTCCCCTCCAGTTCCCATTATTCTCCACATTAAGTTCTATGAAATAATTGTGAACTGGATTTCTCATATTGGAGAAACCATTCAGTATTTCACCTTCTGCGTCTGACTCACTTCACTGAGCATGATGGTCTCAAGTTGCCTCCATTTCCCTGCAAAAGCCTGCAACCTATCTGTCTTTATAGATGAGTAGTGTTCCATTGAGTATAAACACCACAGTTCGTGTATCCATTGGTCTGTTGATGGGTATTTTGGTGTCTTCCACATTTTAGCTATTCTTAGTTGTGCTGCTGTGAACATGGATATACATGTATCTCTGTTATGTATTGCTTTTAACTCTTTTGGGAAAATCCTCAGAAAAGTTATCACTGGATTGAAGGAAATATTTATTTTCAGTCTTTTGTGAGACTTCCATACTGCTTTCCATAGCGGTTGTACCAGTTCACATTCCCACCAGCAGTGCAGGAGAGTTCCTTGTTCTCCACAGCCTCTCCAGCACTGATTGCTGTTTGTGTTCTTGATATACACCAGTGTCTCTGGAGTTAGATGGTATCTTAATGACATTTTGATATGCATTGATCTTATAGCCATTAAGAAAATATCAAAGTAAAGTCTGCTGCAGATAAACTTCCTCATACTCCCTTTAACTCCTCCAGTGCAGATTGCCTAACAAAGTTGGGATTATAAAAATGTTTGAAAATGAAACTAATAGTCTACCTGCTTTGATAAGACCTTTATATGTTTAAAAATAAATTACAAACAATTTCTCTTCAAAAATAAATTATTCAGTGTGTATATATATATATATATATATATATATATATATATATATATATTCACTCATGCTTTCCACAACATTGACCAATATTTTCTTTCAACATTTTTCAAGTTCAAACAAGTTTTACTTGTTCTTATCGAATAGGTCTTAATGTACCTCTTGGCACATATTTTTCAGTGGAAATTGACAGAGCACATTACTAAAAGGAAAATTGAGTTGCAACCCACAGACAGCACTCCCAGAAGTTTTAAATAGAGCTTGAGATCCCTTTTGTCCTGCACTTGCCACAAACAAGTTTCTCTAAATCTATAAAAATGTTTTGCCAATAAGTGACACCTTAGGGCTCTTGTTTTCTTCCTTTTTCTGCTCTCAGACTTCTAGTGAAGTTGTCTTCTGGGAAGATCTTGATATTTCTTTTTTTCTTCTGTGCATTCTCTATTCATATTTCTGACGTTTGGAAGTAGCTCGTTTCTTGTAAAACTTATTTTATATTAGATACATCATTATTTTTATTTATCTGCATGGTTAAATCTTTAATGAAACCGTGGTTAAAGAGACGTTGAAACAAAGTCATTTATAGAGTAATTATATGAGTTATATGATATGCATGGTATGCTTTTCTGGTAGCATTTGTACATCCTTTGAGGACCAGTTTAATTAGAAAAGAAGAAGAAGTCACAGAAAGTTTCAGGAAAACATTGAAAACAGACAAATCTAGATTACATTTCTACTCCACTATAGATTCAAAGCCATTTTGGGCAACTTAGCAAACATTGGCTCAAATTTAACATTTAAGAAATGAGGTGTAGCTCAGTAGTAGAATGCCCTTGGTTGAATCCTTAGTACTGAAAAAAAAGGAAGAAAGAAAAACAACAAAAAACAAAAATAGAGAAAGAAGAAAACTGTATTCTATATGAGTACAAATTTTTTCAGAATTCATTTTTAAATAATTTTCTCCCACTGTGGTACAAGTTCTTTTTACATTCCCATTTCTTCACAATCAAGCAACCTCGTAACAAGCTTTTATTAGAGGTCATATTAGAATCAGCATATAAGGAGGGACACAAGGAGAGCGGGAAAGCCCTTGTCACTTCGACAAGATACGTATGTGCACAAAATGCTCAACTCCATTGTAAACCTTAAATTCTGCACTTGTACGTATCAATAAAATGGGGAAGAAAAGAATCAGCATATAAGGAAATGAAATAGCATCAAATTAAATTTGAACTGTAAATACCAGACAAGAACGTATAACACAGCTTATCTCACATACAAAAATTATAATAGTAATTAAGCCTCCAAATACCATTTCAAAAATTCACATAATTACCTTTGAAAAAGTTAAGATGTATTACCCAATGCAGAATATTCATATAACTTCCTAGGAGCTTTTAATACAATGTACAAACACAGTATCTTTTAAGAGCATTCTGTTGCAATGATCTTCCAAGTCATTCGAACTCAAGAATAAGGAGTAGTGAGTAATTTTTGATCCTTCGAGAGGGGTGTCTTGTGTGTTTCATTGCTGTGGCTTGTCCCACGCATAAGGAAAACACAATGTGAAATTTCATCGCGTGGTACTGTTTAGTTCGCGTCTTCGCCACGCACGACTGTTAACCTTTCATAATTGCTTGGTTAGATTGGAAGTAGCTACTGAGAATCAACCACCAGTTCTTTCTACTCCCTGATCCATATGTTTGTTTTCATCAACAAAAATGTTCTCCTGCCCATCCGATGTCACTCTAAGACAGTTTAATTGTATCTGCCTAGTGTAATATAAATATAAACAGGAAGCGCATGTGATTTCAAGTAAAAGAAAACTTGTCAAGTAAGGCTGCATGTCGTGTCTATCTCTGTGACTCTGGTTCTGTCTGCAGGGCCTATTAGATGTGCAAAATGTAATTCAGTTTGGAGTGGAATAAATCAATCTTTAAAAAATAGTCATAGGGCAGTTTAAAGAATAGCAATTTGAAAAGGGATGCAACCCACAACATCTATGTCCAGTGTTCTAAATACTGAATTACGTAAGTTCTTTTTCAAGCATGCCTTTGTTGTGAAAGGAAGAAAACATTTTTTTTTTTTTTTTTGGAGGATGTACGGTAAGTGTCTCAGTGATGGGACATAGAGGGAGCTCTTACCAAAGGCAAAGTAACAGCGAAATGTTTCACTGAAATGTATTATTTGAAAACCTTGCGTCCAACTTCTGAATTGATAGCTAACATGCACTGATACAGTGGGATTGAAGTTGGTATTGTGGGGAGAAGACTATGATCAAAATTACTATTTGTTTTTGTGCTTAAGATTTTCATAAAAGAGCAGATTTTTTTCTGTCTCAAAGAATTGTACTTTTAAGAGGACTGAAGGATTTGTAGCATATTTTATTGCTCTCACTTTATGCCCAGTGACATGCCTCTGGGATTTATTTAAGAAAACATAACTTTGCCTCGTACCTCAAATTTAAATTTTGTACTTACACAGAGAAATACAGACTGATTTGTATTTATGTTATCCATGTTTGATTGTCATTAAAAGTAATAAAGTAATGATTTAAGTGATAGAAGGTGGAGAGAACACTTCTGAGAAGGTCAATATCGTGGAGATCTATGGCCTCATAATTGCCGCAAAGGTTCGTTACACGTATAAGACAAAGAAACATTTGGCTGATGGCAGGCACTGAAGACCAACGAGACAAACAGCTTACTGAAGGAATTGAACATGTAATCGGAAATTTGCAACACCTGGCTAGTCGGGAATTAGTCGACATGAATAGTCATATTTGCTAAGAATACACACCATCAATTAGAATTTGAATGTGAGCTGTGAAATAGATTTTCACAGGGCTAGAAAAATATAAGTAATTCATTTTTAAAAATCATTACAAAACCAGCGTTCTCACAAAAGACCCATCCAATGCCGGCTGATACTGATATCCTTCGTGTTTGTCTGTGACCACAGCAGCAGGCTGAGCCCGTGATGAGGATTGGTTAATCATGGCAGCTTGTCAACAGCTAGGATATCATTATTAATGATCTTGTCTTTTCTATTATAATTCAATAGAACATCTGAAAAGTGTACATGAAACTGCTCAAGGAGATGGATGTCAAAAATCTGTTTAGCCCTGGTTCCTGAGACATTAAGGGATTTTGAAAGCATCATTTTTAGTAGGTCTGTGGTTTACTTTGGCAGTTGGAGCTGCATACTCCGCTCGGTTTCCGGTGCATCTGTTCCTTGGAGTTGGATCCACTTCTGTAGTCGTTACCATTCTGTGCTATTAAGAAGGGAATTTCTTGAGCAGTAGCATTTCATGATGTGCCCCCCCACCCCCATCATTCCTGATCAAAGCCTTAGATTGCTTTGTGACCCATGTATTTGTGGTTTTTTCCTCCTCTTTGAATTCATGTTCCAATCCCTGGTGTAGAAATAGCTTATGATCCATACTACTTTCTTTCATACAGCACAGTGATATGTATGGGACGCCAAGATTTTTAGTGATTTTGTTAATTTTGTAAGAGATAGAAGAAAAATATTCAGCAGCAGTTGATATTTTTCTAAAAAAGCTGCCAGACAAATGAAGAAATGTTCAGAAGTGCCTCCACGTTGTTTCCCTCCCCCTAACACAGCTAGAAAGCTTCAGATAAAATACAACATATAATTTGCTTTGCATGTTGTTGGAGATGGGTTAGGTACAAATAATGAAGGTTATTTAAATGAGAATTGTCATTTCAATTGCTACTGAATCCCAAACATCCCCATTCGCTATCATAAGAAGTGATTAAAGCGAATCACCTGAAACTCTCAAATAATTTGTTCGCATAGAGGCTTCAGACTCAGAAACTTGATGTAATTTCGAGAAGATAAATGGTGGCTGAAAGGAAGAAAAATATCTATGAAGTGAATAAAAAGAAACATTACAGCAATAATTATAAAACTGAAAGATGTTGAAATCAATGAACGCTCAGTTTAAAAAGGAATGTGAAAGAAATTTGTCAAAAAATGATCGTGCTCAAAATTTTTGTTTGCTTGTTTTGCGGGGCTATAGAATGAACTCAGAGCTTCCTGCATACTAAGTAAATGCTCTACTACTGAGCTACATTGCAGCCCCTGTGCATAATGAATGCAAAATGTTACAACATTGAGGAGGAAGATTTGGCATTATGTAAAATAATTAAGTATGAATTTATCTTGGATCAGTAGTAAGTCCATCAGTAATTTCATTTACTTTCAAGGTAGACATTCACTAATACAAACTATGCACACACAGAGCTAGCTGCTGTAGGAATGTTTGTTATTTTAATGTGTGGCAAATGCCTTCCTTGTTTCTTTGCAAGAAATGACTAACATATAACATCATGAGTGTCTAGGTAAACCAGTGTGCAGCTTGAAGGTTCAGGAAGAGCTCCAGGAGATGGACTGATGAGGATGTATACTCAGAAAACAAAGCAAGATAAAAATTATATTTCATAAAGAGAGGACCGATGATTATACCCAACATGTTGATTTTTTTCCTCAAGAGGGAACTCAGGAATTCAAAAAGAATCCATTAAAAATGGTCACCTCAGGACAGGGAGTTGACAAACGTGGAGACAGGAGACATGAGAGACAGACGGTGGAAAACCCAGTCAGTCAGCCTGTGTGGCGAAATGTTGGCTGCTTCACAATACATATGAAAACATAAATGTAAGCAAAAAATGAAGGAATTTGCATACTACAGCCCATTGGGGGCCAGGAATTTCACCATGAATAAAATGAAAAGGGGAAAGGAATTGGAGAGATAAGAAGAAAGAGTATAGTGCTAGGTTGGAATTGGAAGTGGAAGATATGACTTTATGTCTTCCCTAGTTTTATTTCTAAGACTTTGGTAATAGTTGGTCCAATGAAATTTTGGTTTCCAAATACTGTTCCCTTTCCTCATTTGAAGAAATACAGAGCCCCTACAACAAGTGGTTAAGTGTAGGGCTCAATCAGAGAAAGCTCACACTGAACCCACATCAGATTGCTGGGCCAGAAATTAAATGTATATTAAGAAAAATAAACAAATTGTACATGGCAAAGGGAGAAACACTCACCAGCCAAATTTAAATAATAAAAACATTAAACATATTCTACATAAGAGATAACTGTATATGAAATGCAAAAAAAATCCTTGAAACCCCACTAAAATATATAAAAAGGAAATGACCAAGGAAAAGAGAAAAAAAGAGAAAATAAACACATTTTTTTCCAGATGAAAATGTCAGCAAATCATATAAAATTATTATGGCCGCTTTATAGTATTGCTTGATATCTGGAAATGTAATGCCATTTGGTTGTTTCCTGTTACTCAGCCTTGCTTGGCTCTTGTGGGACTTGTTTGGTCCCATATGAATTTTAGGATTGTTTTTCTCTAGTTGTGCCAAGTTGTTGTTGATATTTTGAGAGGAATTGTGTTTGATAGGAATCTGTGTATCAGTCTTAGCAGCATAGCCATTTTGATAATATTAGTTCAGCTTATCCAAGAACAGGGAATGTCTTTCCATTTTCTTTTTCCCCCCATTTTATTGATATGCATAAGTGTAATACATAAAATTTACAGGACTTTCTGATTTCTGACAACCTTTTCGATTTCTTTTTTTCAGCATAATGTAGGTTTCTGTGTAGAGTTTTCCCTTCCTTTATTAGGGTTGTTCCATGGTATTTAATGTTGTGAGGAGCTATTTTTCGTGTAGAAGAATGATATTATTCGTATTAATTTTGTATCCTGCAACTTGACTGAATTTGTTAATTAGTCTGAGAATTTCTTGGTGGAGTTTTTGAGATCTTGCAGGTAGAGAACGATGGTGTTGGTACAAAAACAGACAGGTTGACCCATGGAACAGAACAGAGGATGCAGACACAACCTGAAGTATCCTCAGCTATCTGATCTTTGACAAAATGACCAAAAACATCCTCTGGAGAAAATGCAGCGTGTGCAATAGATGGTGCTGGGAGAACTAGTTATTCACATGTAGAAGAAAGAACCTAGACTCAGCACTATTGCCGTGTAGTAAAATCAGATCAAAGTAGATCAAAGTATAAAAAAGGTAAAACTCTCTCTTGAAGATACAGGAATGAGCAAATACTCTCAACAGGACACCTGTTGTAAAAGAAACAACCCCCAAAATCAACAAATGAGATAATATCAAAATAAAATCTATTGCATGGCAAAGCAAACAACAGAGTGAAAGGTGAATTAGAAAGGGAAAAAATTATCACCCACACTTACTTTGGACAGGAGGTTAATAACTAGAATATACAAAATACTGAAGTAAAATACACATATCAAAATTAAAGACCCAGTTAATAAATGGGCAACTGAAATGAATAAACAATTTTCAAATGAAGAAGTACAAATGGCCAGCAAATACCTGAAAATATGCTCAACATCCTTAGCCATTAGAGAAATACAAATTAAAACAACAATGAAATACCACATTACCCCAGTGAGAATGGCTTATATCAAGAACATGAACATCAGTAGATGCTAGCAAGGTTATGGGAGAAAAAGGAACACCTGTACGTTGCTGATGGGCTGTACACTAGTACAACCACTCTGGAAAACAGTATGGAAAATCCTCAAAAAAGTAAAATAAAAAACCATATTCCATTCTCCCCAGTGATATCTCTTTAGGATCTTTCCAAAAGAGTTTACGTGAGTTTAAAAGACATTACAAGCATGAAATGTTTATAGCAGCACAACTAAACCTCGGAAGAAGCCAAAATATCTATCAATGGACCAATGAATTTTGAAATGTGGAACATATATACAATGGACTCTGTCATAAAGACAGATATGAATAATTTTTAAATAAGTGATACAACGTGAGGCCGCTATGCTTAGTGAGGGAGATCAGATTCAGAAATTAAAAATTACTTAGTTTCTAATTTGAGAAACACAGAGTGTAAATAAATAATAGAATCAAATAAGTGAGATGTTGGGAGTCGGGATGAGGAAGGGAGTGGGAGGGAAAGAAGTGGGACAGGAAAGGGGTACAAGGTGCACAGAATTCTTACGTTTTGTGTAACCGTAGTGTATCAGATACACATATTAATAAAAATGGAGACAAAAGCATATTGAATTAAATAAAATTTTCCTTTGCAACGAGAGATACAGTAATTGTTCAAGGCAAAGGCCATCAAAGAAAGTTACACTGTGAAGGGAGGAGCAGAGTGTCTACCCCATTGCAGTGTACCAATTTACTTATTTTTTGCGAATAAGAAAAGGCAAAGATAACTTTTTTATGAAAGTTCTGGCAGTCACAGTCTTAGCAACTATTAGGGAAAATAACACAGTATAACTCTTCATACAAAATAGAGAAAAACATACACCGTGTCACTAAGATAATCCTCTAAAAATGTTTTACCTCAAAGTAACCATAAGAAAAATCCCCCAAATCTAGGCTATGAATCAGTAAAATGATGATTTCACTTGCCCATTAATTTCTTCACTCTACGTTGGCTCATTAAGCACTCCTATGGTTCATGCACTGATCTATGTGTAGAGTTTACAGAAAAAATCTTAAACATCTTTTGTACTTGCCACTTTATGTCTAAATGTTTGGCAGGGAGCACAGTTAGAGGGAATGTGTTAAATGTCTTTTAGTGAAATGACCTGTAAGCAAATTCATAACAAAGGCTGTAGAATAATGAGACCCAAGTCAGGCATGTGCTTCCACATGTGAGGGACAGCAAGTCAGTCTGCCCTGTGGAAGACTGAGGGAAGAGAAGGGGTGTCAGGAAGGAGGATACTGGAACAATATCCTATCTGGCAAGCCATGGAAGTTGGTCAGCTTTCTGTTATAACAAAATAGCTGAGATAACCAACATATTAAAAGAGTTGTTTAACTTTGGCTCACAGTTTTAGTGCTTCTGGTTTGTGATAAGTTGACACCGTCGTGCTGGTACTGTGGTGCACAGTACATCATGGCTGATGTGTGTGGTGGACCAAAATTGCTTTTCTGATGCTGAAGAAAGAGAGGGTTAATAAAAACAACCTGGGTATCATAATTTCCCTTAAGGGAACGTTCCAATCATCTGAGGCTCAAAGGACTGCACAGTTCTGATGGCTTCAAGGGTGTCATTCTGAAGCCCAGCCTTCAGTACAAGGATTTCAGGGAAGCCTTCAAGGTTCACTAGAGCAACACAGTAAAGGATTTTGTTCTTTTTTGTTCTGTTCTTTTCTTTGGGGGGGGGGGGGGGGTGGGGAAGGGTGTACACAAAGAAAAATAATGGAAATGAAATGCCCCTGTTTACAAGAGATTCACATCTTATAGATTAAAAATGATTTATTTGTACTTTTTAATCTTTATTTTGAGGAGAATATAAGACATTGCTTACATCTCTTAAAACATTTATTTATTTGTGTAGATTTTTGCTGAGCATCTCAAGAGTCAACTATTCAGTTCTCGCGCAGTGAGAGTCTGGAGGAACTTTTCAATGGAAGTGTTGCCTCATAACACAATTAGATAGAAGTGGAGGCCGTGAATATGTGAAATTTAAAAAAAAATAGCAGGTTACGCACGTCTGACCCTACACGTCTCCCAAAGTTCCTTATTGACTTACCTGGTCGCTAACACTCATTGTCTCTGAATTTGTTAGGAATTTCAGCTGAGTCACTGTTTTGGCTATCTTTCCAGCTTTAACGTATCTTTGAAAACTCTAAATTGTATCACAGCAGAAAAAGTGTATGTGACAGCCTTGAATAAAATTTAATAAATAGCCAGTATGGCTGCAGGGAGGAGAGTGGCGGGTCCAGCAAGGCCACATCTTATCCAGCACCTCATTTGCTCGTGCAGGAGATTTGGGGGATGCTGGCAGGGGAGGAATTGAAAAAATCTCTGAAAATGCTTAATTTCATTTTCAATTTAACTAGCCAGAGCCTACTCAAAGAAATAGTCCCTGGAGTGAAATTTTGCAGCTGAGAAATTCTTTCAAATCTTTCCCATTCTGCTGCTAACATTCCTTAAAGCAAGAAATAGGCAGTTTGATTCTGTTCTTGTTTTAGTCACATCAGAGGGAAGAAAATCTCTCTGACACTTCCTTCTGTCTATCTTTACTAACGTCCCTGTGGATGCATGCACTGATGCTTACTGAACAAAATGTATGTGGACATGGTAGACCGTTTACGAGCATTTCTAAGGGCTAACCTGGCTCTCCATCCTCCCCGGATGCTCTCACTGAAGCCAGGCGGAGCCACATGCCTGAACCAAGGTGGGGCACATGGTCTCATGAATTTGCTACAAATGTAAACCTTTTTGAAGACCAAGAGAAAGAGGCATGACATAACCTCATCTCACAACTGGAAGTGGATTGAGGATACCCCCTCCACTGGTTAGGGTATATATCTTATTTTTAAAGGTATAGCTAAGGTAATGTAGTCACGTGTGAAAATAAGTCTGGGATGGCGTCACAAGCGCCATTATCCACCAAATCTGCAGGTCCCTCAGGACATAAAACTGGAAGAGTGTTCACATCTGGACAAATGGTGTGGCTTCAAGTACTCCTTGTCAGTGTTGCAGTGTATCCAGATTTTTAAAGCTCTGATCATTAATATTTTCTTTTAGATCTAGGGAATAATAGATTGCATTTGCTTTTCTTATGAGCTGTTCAGTAAGCTAGGCTCTCAACTGATTTGAATTTGAGTTTTGGTTGTCTCTCTACTTTCTGAACCTTGGTACATGTTTCTGAGTGCCAGTTTATCTTCCTGAAAAGGGGGAAAGCAGTTTGTATATTGGTAGGTCTACAGTTTGCCTTGATCATTCTCTTGATTAGTAGCTTTCTTGGAATGATTAGGTGGAAGGTATGTGTCTATTACTCTCCATTCTTTGGCTAGTTGCTTCTCTAAGTGGAGATTATTTCTTCCTATTCTACAGTGTGGATATTCTACAGTGTCTTGGCTGTATCAAGTTACAACCATTTCGATTATGCAAAAGTTGCATGAGGAAAATGTACAAGAGTTACATAATAATGATTGAAATCAGATTGCAGATGGGGTACTGTTAATCTTACTTTTGGGGAGAGAAACTTATTCACCAAGGAACTAATGAACCAAAAAGCAAATATCAAACTTCAAAATATGAAGAACTTAAAGCATGTTGCCTTAATCCTCCTGTTCAGCCATGTTTTTGAAGATTATTAGACCTTATTTCATGCAGGTGTTGGTAATGGGATATGGCTATCACGGCTTGGATCTGGAGTGTCCCCCCAAAACCTTATGTCCCTGTGGATACTGTGTAGGGTTGGGAGAGGAGGTCTGGCTGGAAGGGTTGAGGCATGGACTTAACTTGGAGGGCCAGGAGCTGGTTCCACCCTTTCTCCCAGTTTCTCTTTCTCTTCCACCATCTTGTAAGGATCTCTGCCGCTGGAGCTCTGGCTCTGGCCCTGCCTCTGCCCCAGCCCTGTCATGTGCTGCCACCATTTCTAGCCACCCACCTGGGAAACTGTAAGCGACAGTAAATATTTACTCCCTAAGTTGTGAAAGTCAGTTATTGAGTCACAGTGATGAAAAAGTAACTAAGACAATGGCTTTTTTATTTTTCTCTTCTTTTTTAAGTTGCTTCCTTGCTCGTTATAGAACTGTGTAGTTTATGGGCTCCAATTTTTTCCCCTATTCAAGAATTTTCAATCTGGTTTTCCATGACTGAATGAGCTCTGAGTTCCCAGCATTCCTGCACTTGGTTGGCATTAAAGTGAGTCACAGACACAACTTCATCTCCAATACTACCATCACCCACGGCAGGGAGGCTTTCTAAGCATAAACAAGATTCTCTATTCAAAAACAGTTTCCTCAACATGTGATGTGCTCAAAATGCCCCATTAGAATTCACTCCTTGAAGGCTGAATTATTTCCACTCTCCAAAGATTTCTCTATTAAAATGTAGATAGGGCTCGGAGATTTAACATCTAAGGTAAATTTCTGCAAGTCAACAAATACTCCGGCAGATTGAGGGAAAGATCTGATAAAAACAGAACAGACACTGGGGCACAGGAGGAGGGAGAGAAAGACAGAAGGAAAAGATCACAGCAAAGGCACACATAGTCCAACTCAAAAGGCAAGATACTAAAGCAGGAAACAATTCAGAATTAGTGGAGGTAGCCTCTCCCAGCTTTAAGTATCTACACTAGAATAGTATTTGTTAAAGGCCTTTCTCAGAAGCCTTGTTTATGAGGTCATCATGGTAAAAATAATTCTGTGTTCTAGTAAATTTAAGATACCTTCAGATTGTGTCTACTTTTAGCTTTACCTAGGACATTAGCGTGTTAAGGAATTCTGTAATTTTTTTTTTTTTTTTTTGAGACAGGATCTCATTCTGTAGTCTAGGCAGGTCCTGAACTTGCTGTGTAGCCCAGGCTGGCCTTGAATCCTTCTGACTCAGCTTTCTGACTGCTGGAGTTATAGGAGTACATGACAACTTCTAGGTTATAGGACGTTGGAGAATTGAACCCAGGGCCTTGTGTTAGCTAGGCAACTGCTTTAACCACTGAGCTACATCCCCTCAGCCTGATTACCTTTGCTTCTAAATGAGCTTTATCAAGTTTATGTACTGCAAACATTTAACAAGTGCACAGGGAAAAAATTGGCTTCACATTCATGCCTGCATCATTATGAGATGAGACCACTGTATATTGTAAAGAATTTTGCTTTGAAATCTGAAGCATTGAATTCAGGTTCTAGTTTTATTGATCTTTGCTCTGTATCAGTTAAAGAAAATGAAATTTTCCTTGAACATCCCTCATGCAAACGGCTCTGGAGGTTCTGGAAAGCCCTTGATAGAAAGATGTACAGGTGTAAGTTTTTATCTAACTGTCTTGAACTCATTACTCTGGGCATCACCAATTCTCTGAACTGTAAGAACTCTTCAGGGTTCCCTCAATCTGTGGAATAAGTGTGGAAACTCCAGATGAAATACTCTCCCCAAGGGATGAATTCCTCAATCACAATAAGTTGGCTGTGGAGAGCACAATCCCTGGGATCAACAAAATATGTTTCCTCAATATTCAAATGTTGAGTCTCTAACTCCCACACAATGGTAAGGTAGGACCTTTGAGAGGTAATTGAGTCGTGATTAAGAAGCCTTCATAATGATGGTAGCATCCAGATAAGACACAGAAAAGAGACCAGTGCCCACTCACTCTTTTCATTTTAGCCTTACTAAAAAGGCTGCCATAGATAAGCTATAAAGACAGGCCTCACCAGGAGCCCAGTGGGCTAGTATCTTGGTCTTGGACTTTGAGCCTCTCAATATCTTTGAAAAAGGAATTTCTGTCGTCCAATGTTTGATATTTTTGCTGTAGCAACTGAAGCACATGAATATGTATCAGAGTAACGAAAACTCTTTTTTTTAAAGCTGTTCTGGGCAGTTCTCATTATTAAAGCAGTGGTATTGAATCCAATTACTAAGGTGTAGATTTAATTAATATATATTAATAGCATCTGGTCACAGAGTGAAGCTTTTTCTTTAATAAAATTTTTGTACTGTATAAGCCAGTTAATAGGTGAACAAAAGGAAATATGACCTTCTTTCATGAAAATTGGGACAGATTAATGAATAGATCCATTTTTCATTGAAGACTGTTCCAAGAGACCATAAGTATAAGTTCCTATTTGGCTAAATTATCAGGCATTGGCTGAAACTGAGGAAGTAAATGGGACCTGTGTGTGTGTGTGTGTGTGTGTGTGTGTGTGTGTGTGTGTAGATAGAGATTTCCTGAAAGCAGATATATCACATGTGAGAATTAAAGTCAGATATGTATTTGGGCCTGAGATACAACTTGAGCACAGGGGAGGCGAGTTGACTTGAGCACATGGGAGGGAGGATTTAGTGGGTACCTCTTTGTGAAGGCCAGGCTCTTGAGATCTTTGTGTGGCTCAAAAGAAAGTTGATATGGAAAAGAACTTTAAGCTTTTTTTTCTTCTATGTGTCATAATTCATAACAAAAATAAGGCTTATTGAACGACTTCCTGGTTGACCCTAATAGAGGATGATGGCTGGGGAAAGAGAGGGATTTGATCTGTCCCGCATCGTTCTACCCTCCAGCAGCAGAGGATGCGTCAGTACCACCCTTGTGCAGCAACTGGAATAGCCCTCAGCATTCAGTGACTCTAGAGAGGTTCTCGGTATCAGAGTCAGGAGAGATGGCATATGGGAGACTGTTTAGATTCCTGGACTTTGGGAAAACTGTTCTTTAGAAAGAAAGAAAGGAAAAAAGAAAGAAAGAAAGAAAGAAAGAAAGAAAGAAAGAAAGAAAGAGAAACAACCAAGCAAGGTATTCCATTTAAAATACCACAGCATAATCTTGGGAAAAATTCAGTAGTTTCCAGCTCACAAAAAGCAGTAAGCTGTGCATTTCAGCCTCTGCAATATTTATCACAGTTGGGAAAGGTGGAAGGAATGATGGCGAACAATGCTGGTGCTGTTGTCCCTGGTGCTGTGTTTGATTTATTGTCAATGTAAAGGAACATTCGTTGAAAAAATGTATATGCAATAAAATAGTCTACAATATCAAAATTCAGCATAAGATTATGATAGATACAAAGCTACAAACCAATGAAAATGAAATCTCTTTTGATTTCTTATTGAGGAGTAAAACTGGGTCTATATAACATTTAAACTGAATTATGAAAAGACATTATGGAACAATATCTCTTAAAAATATGGTGCAAAACTCAGAAACAAAATAATACCAGAACAATGCTAATAATGTAAAAAAAAAAGAAGCTATAAGGTGAGGCCCAAGTAGAATTTTCCCTCGATGGATAAGGTGAGCTTAATAACTCAGTGTAACACAACAGGAGAAAAATGCATAGTTAACAGCCAAATCGATCTTGAAAAATAATAATGTTAGGTGTCTTACACTTTCTGACTATATCATTTAATATAAATCTACAGGGATTAAGAATTTTGATGCTAACATGTGGTATTACAAAAGATATGGTAAGTGTATTAAGAATGGCTCATTGACATGAGTCCCTCCCAAAGTACTCCCTGCAGTTCAAACACACGATTCCACATTCTTTGCCAAATTCAGAATCAGGTTTGGAAGTCTTCGTTGGTTGAATGTCTCCAGTTGCACGGTCGTTGCCGACTCAAGAACCTGCATCGACTCAAAATGTGTTCTCCAATAGCCATTCACACCTTGGAGAAGAAGTAAAAAGCGAATGGAACCAAATCTGAGGAGTAAGCTGACTGAGGACACACTGCAATGTGTTTGGCGGAAATGTTCCGGAGTGTTTTAAGTCAAGACATCAGGGCAGCTGTGGCAGAACTCCGGAAGACACTCACAAAAGAGGGCTTCCAGGGTTGCTTCAGAATGTGGGAAGAAAGATGGGATAAGTGTGTTTGAAACAAGTGGAGTATTTTGAGGAGGACTGGTGGTAATGAGTCTTTTAATAACTAAGCATTCCATCGTATTTGTTGATCATACCTCAAATAAGTTTAGACACATAATATAGATTAACAAAATTAAAGCTCTTTTCAGAACTAGCTAGGTTTTTTAATACGTAAGCCCAAGTAATTTTTGAACAAGGAAACTCATATCCTTCGCCATATAGAGATTCATCTTTTGAACAAATGGTCCTATTAGAATAGCATATACAAAAGAAAATAGTTGATGCCTCCTTAACACTGCATATAAAAATTAAATTCAACATTCTTGTACACCTACTACAAGAGCTAAATCCGGAAGCTAGAAGAAATTGTATAAGAAACTGTTTCATTTGAAGCAAGCGACATTTTTAGTTATGATCCCAAAAGCACAAACAGTGAAGGAGAAAAAAAATTGGCAGTTAGACTCCTTCAGATCTAGGATTGCAAAAGTGACAGCGTAATCCACTAAAGAAGTAAAACTATTTGCAAGTCGTGTGCCTGACGAGAGAGTCTCATGCACCAAGAACGTAAAAATGTGTTATGAGCTCATGATTGAAAAGACAGCTCTGTTGTGCAGTGATCAGTTGCTGTAAATGGACCTGCCTTCGAAGAGAAAGACAGTAATTATCAATAAGCACATGACATTATAGTCAATCAATCATCAGAGGAATGTGAGTTAAATCCACAATGATGTATTACTTGATCTCTATTAGATATCATGTTCATGTAATTTATGACATATATATTGATATATGTACACATATACATAGTGTGTGGGCAAGACTGTGGAGGAAAAAAGACCGCTAATACACTGATGGCAGGTGCAGGCACTTAGGAAAGGGAAGTGGCAGCTACTCAAAATTTTAACCATGGAATCACCTTGGAACCAGCAATTCTGCTGCCAGGTACATTTCTCCCTAAAAACAGAGATGAAAACATCAGTCCATAAAATAACTTATGCATAACCCTCTGTAGTTGCCTTATTCAGGCATAAAAATGCAAAAAATCCAAATGTACATCAGTGATAAATAATATAACATAATAATGCAATAATAATGTAAGATAGTCAGATGACAGCACATGATCTGGTAATAAAAATCAATGAAGTATTCATGTATAATTCAATACAAATTGACTTCCAAAACATTATGTCAAGTGAAAGAATCGAGCCACAACAGACCACATATTGTGAGCTTCCACTTGGAGAAAATTTACAAAAAGGGAAACTTCACAGAGACAGGAGTCGATCAGTATTTCCCAAGGTCTAAGAGGACAGAGAACTGAGAAGTCAGAGGCCATTGGCATCAAGTTTCTTTTTTAGAAGGATCAAAACATAGTCAAAGACAGTGGAAATGATTAAACAACTCTCTATGTTTTAAAACCCGATGAATTATAGAATTTATATCAATTTTAAGGTCTGTATATTATTCTTTGATAGTTCTGTAATAAAAAGTATCAAAAGTTACTTCTGATGTGAAAATGTTAGAAGTAGAAACTCTTGTACATAATTTTCAGTGTTTGGTGATTTTGTGGAAAACTTTTCTAAGAAAACTTTTATTATCTTAGGATTGTATAAACAGGGGACTAAAAGTTACACCTGTGTTCTCAATGTGGCCACTCCTTCAAATTTTTATGTTGAGTTTTTTAATACCTGGTACTTAGGAATGTGAGATAAAGGTTGCAACAATGTGATTAAGTTAAAGAGGCTATCACCTTTTCATCTCCGTCTCAGATCGTTAGGCATTAGTTCCACCTAAGGAGAGTGGATAGTACATCACTGGCATGTACCATAAGAGCAGGGTTTGTGGATCTGGGAGGAACTGGTGCATTCTAGTGAATTAAAGTGTTAGCGCAGCAATGGGGCGTGGCCGCCAATGCACAGGAAGGGTACCTCATTGGCCCACCTGCTCCAGCCTTCTGTTGTAAAGTCCAGTTCCTAACACACGATGGACTGCTACCAGTCATTGGCCCCAGGGTTGAGAAACCCTGGTTTAGGCTACCTAGTCAGTGTTAGTTTTTATAAGAGTCCTAATATCTAATAAACCCATTTTACAAAAACAAAAATAAACTCAATTAAGAAATGACTTCTGGAAGACCACCTTGATACTTTCAAATGAAGCACAGAATTACAGCAATGGCTGATTTGAAAGACCCCATGAAACCTCCTCATGAAATTATCAAAGACAACTGCTTGGCGTGTTCTCTAATCATGAGGACTCTCTGTTACAGGATTTTTTCCTCCCAATCTGTCTTGCTTTTAGGTCTAATTCTGAAGTGAGCTCACAGTAGCTCCAAGAGTATGCAAATACAGCATTGTGATTCATAGCAGAATAAAACTAGAAATAAATATCAGTTTAGGATGAAATAAGCTCAGATTGAAAGATGGGCTGTGAAAATAAACAACTTCCATGCCTGTCAATAATAGAGAATGAGAGCTATTTCATAATTTTTCATCATAAAATCCATTATCATAGTCTGAGGATCTACATCAAAATAGAGGCTATGAACTTAAGTTAGAAAACCTTAAGATTTTTCAGACTGAGAGATGGAATATATAGTTAACTTGAGTGTTGAAGAAGGCAAGATATTAATGTAAATGACAACTTAGTTATGTAGTCTCTGAAGGAATTTTTTGTTCTTCAGAATTTATGTGTTATTCATGTGACCTGTGTGACTAGAAATGCTTTCATAATTTTCTGGTGCTATCTTGTAATAGCTAATTTAAAACCTACCTCAAGTTACCTTACTGTTTGTAGAAATGAAGACATATTGATCTAAGGAAAAAAAATCCCGACTTTTTATATTTTCAAATTTTTGATTTTATTATTTGGAATATATTTTGTGAAAAACTGCAGATTGGAAACATATGGAAGATACGCATTAGGAAATGTGCATCTACATAATTTCTTGTTTGTAAAACCTCATGTTCTGGAGGAAATTACTTATTTATACCATCAATATACACATATTTTAATTTGAGAGATAGGGACTTTAACGCGTGTCCACCATATTATTAATTATTGTAAGCCATGATACAAATTCTTCCTTTTCATGTTAATTCTTTGTAGTGTCATTGACCTTCTGTAATAAATGAAATAACTGAGATTTATAAATATAAAGTGAATTGCTGAGTGGACTGATCATAGTAAGTGGTATGAAGTGATTTCAAACTCAGGTCTCTGATTCCAGTGTTTGAACTATTAAAAATCCACTCAACGCTTTTCCAGTTTTTTTCCAGACACAGCCTAATGAGATGCTGTTATGACTGTGGGTCGTGTCTACAACATTTGTTCTGATGACACCTCTTTGAGAGGACTGAGTTGAAACACGACTGCCGTAGGTCAAAAAGTTATTTCACTGTGTATCCCAGATTATTTTCTGTTAGGCGTGAATGTTACCATAGACATCGTGTGGGTGTTGCAGGCCGATATTGCAGCATGGGCTATCGGGTGGTGTCCACTCAATTAGCCTTGAGATCCCCTTGTGCTAGCGGGGGAACACTCTATCTTCTTGTGTTTTGGAGTGTCCTAGAGGCATGGTCTTAGGTTGGCTGTCTGGTCCCTTACCTCTTCCTCTCTAGCTCTGTTTTTCTTCTCTGCTTCCTGGGTACCACCAACTAAGCACCTTCTCTTTGTGATGCCTTCGGCCATGACATTACTCCCATGGAACCAGCCTGTGAAAACGGGAGACGAATGAATCATCTTTCTCTTTAAGGCATGGGAGTAGAATATTGTGTCTCAGTCACAAGAAATTTGACCAATACAGAGGAGTGTTACTGACAGTGAGGTCATTACTGTGACTGTGCCTGTTTTGTTACGTGGTATTAAGTTTACCATGGCATTCAATTTTAGCAAAAAAAAAAAAAAATCACAATATACTAAGTGGCATCAATTAAATTTCAGTACAGATAGAATAGAATACACTTTCCTAAACTTAACATTCTAGAACACTGACAGAATTTTTATTTTATTTTGGAATGACACCTGGTCTTTAAAAAAAAAGTGTGGCTTAAGGAGTTATGTCTAGGTATGAAATGATAAAGTAGTGGGATGTGATGGGTAGGGTAGAATGCAACTTGACTCACTGTGCCACTAGGAGGGAGGATCTTCATACCCATGTCTACAGGAGAACTCTTATAAAGACTCCGGAAGATGCGTTCCAAGCGTGAACTTTTGCTGAGGACTTTGCAACCTGTGCTTTGCCCCGTGACTTGCCCGTCAGATGGCTGCTTGAGAAAGAACACTTGCCTGACACATTGTCTTCTCACACAAATCAGCTGTGATAAGTCCCTGTGATCAATGTGCTCTTCATTCAAGACAAATATCATGCATTTCTCTTTTTTTATCTTTACAACTTTTCTTTTACCCCTACTGGATACCAAAATGGTCCCATGATGTACGCGCCGTAGATTAGAACCCTACCTGCTCTCCAAGTAAACTCAGTATTCCCTTTGCAGATTCTGTTACAGAATTGACATTTTACAGAAAGTTAAAGAATGTGCCACCATGAGGGAAAAAAAAAAAAAAACTGCACCTAGAGTCAGCAAAATACTTAAGCAGTCTGCGCCTTCTTTTCTTTCACAGCTCGGCTCTTGCCAACCAAGCTTTTTGTAACTCAGCACGTGTGTGTCAGTGTCAACAATAGTCGTGGCCAGTGGGTCAGTCTCCATAAAAACAGACTTGTACTGAGTTTTCCTCCGAAAGAGGAGAAAATATAAAATGACAAGAACCTCTTTTTTATGCTGTACTCCCTAGAAAATAGAAATCATCTTTCCATAATAGTGTTTTTTGTTCATTTGCTTAAACACAAGACAACATGGGTAAAGTATTTTCAGTCTAACAACACATAAGATATCCCAGAGCTGAAGTCAGTTGCTAAATCTGCAACAATAAAGCATCAAGTTGTCATGTTGTTCTGTTCTGGATTCCTCACATCTCCCACTCCACCTAATATTTCTGAGTTCTCCTTTGCCTAATTTTTATATTGTCATTAAATACTACGTCTATCACAAATAAGTTTTAACAGTCAGCTTTTGTTTTCTCTTCTACCGCCATGTGCATAAAACCCTTTGACAGATTTTTAAAAATAATTTTTGTTTGACACAGGATGAGTCATTTCATACAATACAGTGCATCAAAAAATAACCTACAGAAAAGACTGTAAAACGTATCTCGTGGCTTTTATTTGCTACGAACTGTACCATAGTGGGGTTAATAAAGTCATATTTGATGGGAACAGAGAGAAATAAGCAGTGATGAAAAATATTTTAACCATCCAGCTTTCCATGATACTAATGGCATCTGTAATCAATGTAAGAGGGCTGCTTTTCTTTGCTTTTAGTTTTAAGAATAACGGGGCTTTTGCTGCACAGGCAAGGTGAACTCTGTGACACTCAAAATATGGCTAATAAGCAGGGAGGAGATTTGAGGCACCAGGATTCCCGGAAGGTTCACTGGGAGAGAAGCTCAGTTGAACAAATCTTTTAATTTATTGTAATTATTTTGATGAAGCCCGAATTCTCTCTTTTCTCAACATTTTTATTCCATTAGTTGACAACTCTCAGCATTGGCGTTCATTAATATGCCATTCCTAAACAGTTAATGTTTCTGTAGCTTGAGTCTCAGAAACTCGTGCAGGATTGCAATCAGAAGTTCCTCCTCACAAAGCGATCACGGTCTTATTTGTAATCTGGATGTGATGAAGGCTTAGGACAGGCAGAACAGAGAGATGTCAACGTTTACTTCAGCATCTGCCTTCTGTGATACGAGTCATCTTAAGTCATGGTGTTTCCGATGTTGTGGTAAAATAAGAGTTGGAAATGGGTTTGATTTTGGCTGTCACTACTCATCCAAGCCACCCTCTGGTAGACATCCTAATGGACCGTGCTGTGATGTATGAAGGAAACCTGCAAGAAATTAGAGATCTGGACAATTCATTCACTGGTTAGTTTATAGCATCTTCTTTTTTTCCCCCCTCTATCACTAATTGGCAAAGATTGTTTGATTTAAAGTCTTCAATACTTGTGCAATATTCAGAGATCAGTTTCCTAATAAATTTCCAAGACTTAAAAACAATTCCTTCATTTTAAAGGACATGTAAAGAGGAAAACAAAGAAATTCAGGGGTCCCATGAATAGTGTTGACACAAGGAATCAAAAACCAAGAACATGTCTTTTATCACAAAACTGCAGCATCTCAGAACACAAAGACATGACTTGGAAGAGCCTTTGCCCCCAGACCATGATCTAACGTAGGGCTTAAGACTGAGATAAGGTTGAGTTAATATGTCGATGTGAAATCTATAAACATTCAAGTATAAAACATATAAATGTGTAAATGTGGTAAAAAAAAAAAACCAGAAGCCTAAATTTGACACAACCTTATGTCTTATGTTCTCACTTCGTCCGTATCTTTAATTGTAAATTTGTTCTGCAAGTTGCAGAACACATGGTTTATGACCAAAATGCCAAGTTCTATGGGATTTCATTTGTCTTCTTCCCGTAAGTAATAAACAGTCAAACCGATCTCTAGTTCACATCTCACAAACCAAAGGAATTAAGTCCAAACCAGGCCAAAGTAATTGCGTTTACGTAACACATGTAATAATATTTTAAAGTGACAATGACATATGTCATGGCTGTCCATAGCACTCAGTCTCTCAGTTATCTGAGATAATTTTTGCCTTAGTCACTTTCCCCGTGCTGGAACATAATATCTGGTACCCTCTTTCAGAGGGCTCAGTCTGTGCATGAACGGCCTTGCCAGGCCAGAAAACACAATGGCAAGAGGGCCTGTCATGGAGGAAGGCAGCTTGCAGCATGGAATCCAGGAGCAGAAAGAAAAGCAGAAGTTTAGGACAAGAATACACCCTTCCAGGTCAGAACTGTAGTGGCCCATCTGTCCACAAAGCCTTACCTTACCTTTTAGTAGCTCAAGAAACCACCCGTGAATCCATGTGGATGCATCCGTTGACGAATATAACTGTAACTTCTTCACAATCCAGTCACCTCCCAAACACAGGAAACTCATGAGAACATTTCAGATTTAAACTACAATATTATTTGACATGATTCTCTATCAGAAATATATATGTGCCTAATCCATGTATGCATTAGTGAAAAAATTAACATTTTCACTCTCTGAAGGCTAAAAACCAAGAAATATCTAGTACTCCGTGGTGCAGTTCCTTCTCTTTTCCCATCACCAAAGTGGGAAGATTTTATTGGCAGATACAGAGCTCTTCTTCCTGCCGGAGAAGCAACGTTAAATATGCCCTTGCTTGCTCAGCAATTACCCTTGAATTCGAAAGTATTAATTATTGAACTTAACTCACATTTGTTAGGAAAGTATTTTCCAGAATGCTGAAAATTCTCACACTGGGTTATATACTGCCTGCCTTCATTTGCTTATTTGACACGCATATCCCAGGACCAGATTGCCATGAAATCTTGTTGAAGTTAAGGAAAAGTAAGATTCTCCATGCTAAATCGTCTGCTTTGATCAGTTATTTCTACTCCATAATACCTGGAAAATTATTGCCTATTATAGTGAACCTGTCAAACAGATCATTTCAATCTAAATTTAGAGTTGGAAAGTGTTACCTGGGAAAAATGATTTTAAAGCTATTAAAATACTCTAAGCTTGAATAATTACGCAATCGTAAGGATCTATATAGGTTCATCTGCAAAATTGAATGTCGCAGCCTACTGACAAGTGGTTCAAGTGGAAAACTTTTGGCTGGCATTGTCGTTACTCCTAGAAGCAGTACCCTAAAGCAAGTCAGTGCCAGGCACATAATAGTTTTACCTAGGAACAATCTGTGTTGGAGAGGAAGTCCTTTTCTCCTCAAGTACCTGGATTTATAAACCAGAGAATCATCCAAAAATACAGCCATAAATCCCTCACTGTTCACGATTGAAATCTTATTTGAAGCTACGAATGCATGCATTTAAAAACCCTTGCAGTTGTATGGCAATATACCTATAAAAAAGTAACACACTAAAGGTAATGAGTGTTTACACAATTGTCTGTCGTCTAAAAGTTGAGCATAAAAGTGTACAGGATAGCTTAATCTGGTAACATCTTTTGTCTTTCTAATAATTTCCCTTGTGGCATTTCAAAATCCCATTGCTAACAAGAGGCAGTACTTTGAAAAGTAGATGAAAGTTCTTCCCTTTTGCTGTTTGACGACAGAATTGTGCGCAAAGAAGCTGTTAAGCCCCTAAATAATGTCTCTAAAATCCAAAATAGAAGACTAAATGTAGCAATATGTAAAGAAACTCATAGCTTTAAGATGGAAACTGCCTGTCCTTGATAAGAGCTGTCTGGACTTGAAGGAAGACACATTTAGGATTGTAGTGTAATCAGATTCCTTTTATCACTGTATTTTCACTCTGTGAGGATTGTGTTGCATGTTTGCCAATGGGACAAATGTGCGCATGTTGTGCCAGGGCTTAGACTAGGAAATTATCCGGAGGTAATTTGGTTTTCAACTCCTTTGTGTGCGTTAATGTCCTCTGAAGTTATGGTGCTCAAATGTTTAATAGCAGAACACTTCCTTTAGAGATAATTCTGCTTATGAACCCTGTATGCTAAGTAGAATGAAGTTGGGTTACTGTGGGAGGAAGAGAGTGGAGCAGTTATATTATGCCTCTTTCCTACAACTTCCTCTAGGAAGGCAAAGGACTTCCAGGTCCTTTGTTAGCATGGATGAAAAGCCACTGGTCACTCCCTTACTCGTCACACGTGTCTGCTTCCCTGTGGACTGTAACAGTAAACTCAGCACGGCAAAGGCCACTCAGCATGAACAAACAACTCTTTCTGTTATAGACTTGAGTCAAAATGTGCCTCCGGTGAATCTCCCACCGGTTTGGCCTGTTGCAGTTTATAGAATTATAAGCCTATCGACTGTCCCCAATGAGAGCCCTTCAAACGGCCAGCAGCTGGTGTAATAGCTAAAGGGAGTGCTCTTCTCAGTAACTTACAGGAAATATTGAAGCCCATTAATATGGAATTTTAATGTGCATTTTCTTAATATGTGCCAAGAATATGTGCTTTGTATTAACTGACAGCCATCAAATAATTAGATACCATTGTTGATACTGTTTTTCTTTTAGAGTTTAGAGGCCAGGTAAGTTTGGAAAAGTCAGAAACAAGATCTCAAGTTTTGTTTTTCATATGAACATTACTGAATTTTGATGCATATATAATGAAATATTTTCACTTTAATTATTTATTTGAATATTTGTGGAACTATATTTTCAAAATATCAGTGTTATATTAAAATACACTAATATATTATTATTTTGATATAGTTATATTAATATATAATATAAATAAATAGAAATAATATGCTATGAATAATGAGACATTGCTATTAATAATATCATCAATGATATATTATTACATTGAAAATAAAAATATAATAAAATATAGTTTCAAAAGCATTGAAATGAATAATTAAAATGGATATAATTTTCTTGTACATCTGTTTATATTTAAATATGCCTGGATATAAACTTATAAGTATCTGCATATTGAATGCCATAAAAAAATTACAAAATATTATTCTTCTGCTGTCTTGCTGATCCCCACCCCAATATCTCTGACTGATCTAATCTGAATCAATCTGCTATCCCTGACAATGTTTCTGCTCTTAATTTTATGTGCCTAAAATCAGCAAAATATTTTTCCTGGTCTGTTTTTTTCTTACTATAACAGAATACACACACTGGATAATTTGTAAAAAAAAAAATATCTGTGTGTATGTCAAACCATCACATTGAACTTCATTAGTACATACAACCAATATGCTAACTTAAAGTTGTATTTTGGCATTTCTATATAATAAAAACTAACTTTAAAAATAGTTATTTTAGCATAAAATTATTTGTTAAAACTTAATATTTTCCATAAAATGAATTAAAATTCAAACTGGAATACCAATTTTCCTTGGGATGGAATTGGAAAGTGTGTGCATATTCCAAATACATCTATATACATCATGTAGTGCTGTGTGTTATCTGCAGTATACGTTGTTAAAAGTAACGAAATGTGTTTCTTGTGGTTCTGGAAACTGGACAGCCTGTGGCCGAGGGACCATAGTAGGTGTAGGATTTCTTCCTCCATTGTGTTAATAACATGGCAGAGGATGGGCAAGAGCTCTCAGCACCAAGTGATCTGCACCACTGTGTGAGCAGGTTAAGTTTCCACCCCGTGAACTTTGGCGACCTGTTCTGACCGTGGTGGTGCTCCTTTGTCTGTGACTGCTTTTGTGAACCACAATCTTGCTCATCTTTAACTGTGTAGTGTCACGTACCGACTCTTCCTTTGTTACTGAGTTGTATTTCAGGGTACAGCTATAGTAGACCTTGCTTGTTCGTCTCTGAGCAAGTAAGCGCCTACTACTTTCCAGTTTAGGGCTGCTTTTAATACAAATACTTTACACATCCTTGAGTATATTCTTCTAAAAACTTTGCACTTTTTTCTTTTTGGGTAAATACTGCGTGAATTTCCTGAGTCACAGAAGAAACACACACTGGGTATTTCTTTAAGGTAGAATTCCTTCCAGCAGGGATCGTACCATATTAAAGTTCTGCGTGTTGTCCCTCAGGATCATCATAGATCGCTGCCCGTCATTTCTTCAAAACTTATTGTGTTTCAACGTCCATCCTTCTCATCACGAGTGAGGTGCCGCCCTTTTCCTCTAGCAGTTTTTCTTCTTTTGTTTTGTCGATTCTGTATTCAAATTTCCATCTATTTCACGGAGTGAAGTCTGAATTCTTGAGTGAAAGAATTCTTTAAATATGCTTAGATGAATCCTTTATCAGATCCAAAGTTCTGCCAGTATTTTCTGGCAAGTTGGACCTTGCCTTTCCATTTTTTTTTATTAAAAAATGTTTCTCTTTCTCTGCACCCTAACTCATGTTTTCTTTTTGTCTATGTTTTGTGCTTTTTGTTGTCTTTACTAAACTAGGAATCATGCAAGTATAGCTCTTTGGTACCAGTTATAGTTAATGATAATACAGTTATTCAGAGATAATGGTATGGCTTACTTTCTTTGCAAAATAGATTGCTGTTTTAGTCACTTCTGATTGCTGGAATACAGTAGCCAACATGTAAAAATAAAAGGAGGAAAAGTTGAGTTGGGTTCATGGTTTGAGAAGGGCTCGGTCTGTTGATGAGCCTCTGGCAACAGTGGAAGGTCATGGTGGAACATCTGCTGGAGGAAAGTTGCTCTTTCCATGGTGTCCAGGGAGAAGATTGACCGGCAGGAAAGAGCTGCTAGGGAGACATACCAGATCATGTCACTGCGATCGGATGCTTCCCACCAGTCTTTCACTACTTACCGGTGCTTGAAATCAATCGACTAGTTCACTTGATCCAATGAATCAATGCATGAAACTCTTGGGGGACATTCAAGTTCCAAACTACAGCAAATGCTATATGTTTTAATGCAGTGTGTTGAAAAACTGGCCTTTATTCATCAAATAAATATGTCTGGCACATATTTTAAAAATCAATTGTCTGAATACATGTTGGGATTTTTATTCTGCTCTGTGAAGTTACACCTACTCTTTATGCCAAAATTATAGTGTTTTATCATTTTGCATTTAAAATCAGCATTGATTCATTTCAAGTGAGCCTTGTAATTTTCTCTTTTTTAAAATAAACTAGAACATTTGGATTTTGATTAAAAATTAAAAGGTTGTCAAAACCCTAGAACAGTCAGGCAGTGTATTGATCAATAATACATCGAATCTAAATAACACTGTTAATGTTCCAAGCCATGCAATGGTACATACTTCTCCATTTATTATGTGTTTCATAATTCTCTTAGCAATGCTTTCTAGGTTTCATAATTTCAATAACCAGTTGTTTATACTATATAGTCATAAAATTAGTTTCTCTAATTAATCTTGAATTGTCAAATCTACCAATTCTCACATACTTGTTTGACTTTTTGCCTATTCTTTAATGGATCTCAAGAAAACTTCTTTAATATATTTCAAGCAATGTTATTTCTTTCATTCTAGTGTATATTCATTTGTTTTGTTCTGCCTTAGTGGCACATCTAAGAGTCAACGAACTGTTGAATAACAGTGCTAAGAGAGAATTTCTTTACTATTTTTCTGATTCTAGAAAGAATGCAAAGTCTTTCATTGTTAAGTATGACGTTAAGTGTGTACTTCCTCTAAGTGTCTTTTCTCAGTGTTAGAAAGGTCTCAATTGTTGAAGGTTTTCTTGTTTTGCTCTTTACAGGTCACATGAATTTATTGTAATAGATTTCAGGATTTGCTTCACATAGGCTCAACATATGAGTAAATATTGGGTCAAATGTAGAATTATCACCATTACCATCTCTACAAAAAACTGAGAGAAAGCTGTACCGCGAAGAAATTCTGATTGAGAGGAATTCTGAAGTCCTTCTTCTGAAAGTTGCTTGATTAGGTTTCAAAGCACTTCAAAAATTTACCACGGTTGCCAGGTCTCTTTTGAGGGTCTTATCTCTCTCTCTCCGACTCACCCCTTTATTCCTGCAAAGGGTAGCATTTATGACTATTTCCAACCAACTTACTTCCAGGAGAGTTTTAGAATTTGAGAGGCGTTTAGCATTTTGCAATATTTCTTTCCATCTAAGCTGTCAAAATTCTAATATAATTCTCAGAAAAACTCTGTTGTGTTTCTATCAACGTCATTGGTTTACATCCTCGGACACAGACCACACCCACAAAGTCTTCTAGAGCAAACTTTTTTTTTTTAACCTTGGACTTCTACCAAGATTATGGGGCAGAAAATTTATTCTTTCTAAAGAGGCACCTTAGCCGCCTCTTGTGATACAGAGGGTTGAGAACATGGATTAGGGAGGCATGATCTCTTGACACAGACTCGAGAGCGACTAAGAAGCAAAATCCTTGTAATTACAATTCTTGTTATTTACCTAGATGAGTTGAAATTTTGTGCAGTGATCTTACTAGCAACTTTATTCATAATTACCCAAAATAGTAATCAACCACAATAACCTTCAATAGATGAATGGGTAAACAAAATGTTAACACCCAAACATTGTGAATATTATTCAATATGTTCTTTATGCTAGATTTAAAAACATGGCTTTAAAGATTTTTAACAAGTTTTTACTTTGGTGACGAATGTAACCTGCAGTATAGTTACAAAACCGTGGAATGTCCTTATTTCTCACATCCCAGTTTACGTCCCGTTGACATCTTAAACAACCATGATACATTTGCTAGAACAAACTAATATCTACATGTGATTCATCCTTAGGCAAATTTCTCTTTTGCTGTGAACCTGGGGAATCAAATTACCTAGTTCCAAAATACAATGATGGAATAGGCAAAGGATAAATATTCTTATATCAAAAGAAAATTTGAAAATAAAGGTATTAAAAGTCCCAAGGAAGTACAAACTCAATCAGATGAACAGCACCAGGTCATAAAACTTAATAATAGCCTCTTTGGACTCTTATATCCCACCTTCAAGTCCACTGAGGCAAGACTTGGACCCCCAGAAGCTCTCAGCCCCTCTGTACTCATGGTTATGGGAGGAACAGCCAATGCCACGGACCTGGCAGCAGGTGGAATCTTGGGTCTGTTTGTACTTCTCTGCACTAGAATGCTACTTGTTGGTGCCAACACTCCAGAATGATGCTGGCAGCTCTCCTTTGGTGCGCCACGTGGCTTCTCTTATGGGAGCAGTCTTCAGTGGTCCTGCTTATACAAGGCTATTGTGCAGCCCCCAGCGGGGGCTCTATGCAGCAGCGCCACCTCCACGGCTCCACTGGCCTTACTTCAGTGGGTCTGTCCACGTGCGTCTGGATGTTCTGCCGGGATCTTCAGGGAATACAGGGAAATCGAGAAGGAGGCGGTCACGTGCCCACAGTTTGCTTATTCTGTACTCTCATGGAGATGGCAGTGCAGCTCCATGGCTGTGATGTTTACCATCTGCGTGTCTGGAGTTTTTAACCAATTGAGCCACAAATTGGGCGGACAAAGAAAGGGTTCGGGAAAAAGAGGTGAGGAGAGCCTGCGGTAGTAGCAGACAGGGAGTCCTGAGCCTTGTTGGGCACCTTAGCCTCTTCTTCTGATACAGCGGGTGAGAGAGGAAGAGAAAGACAGAGAGGAGGGAGGGAGGGAGAGAGAGAGAGAGAGAAAGAGGGAGGGAGGGAGGGAGGGAGAGGGGGAGAGGGGGGAGGAGGAGGCAGGGAAAGAAAAAAGAAGGACGAATTCTTGAGTGTGTAAAGCCTTAAGAAGAAAATGAATCAATCAGAAGTTGTGCTTGGCCTAACATGGCTGAAAATTCGCTAACTAGGATGAGGTGTAAATGGAGATTTATTTTTTGTGGGCCATTCGGGATACTGTGGATTTTGGTAAGTGATTTCAATTAAGGGATGGCAGGGTGCAAAAGCACTATTGAACTCAGCTGAAGAGGGAAGCAGTGACAATAGCGGCAGAGGCTAAGAGAGAACTTTGACGTGTTTCTTTGTAAAACAGAGCAAGGAAAAGAACGAAACAAATAATGCAAGAAATAAAAGAAGAAGAAGTTGTGGGGAGAAAGTCCTTGACAGCATGTCATCGAAAGAAATTCAAGCAAACAGTGGAAAAATGAGACTCACATATAAAAGGAAATGTTTCTTTTATATAATGTTAGGGACAAGTGTATTGGCCACGTTGCCCTTGGGGCTATATTTGTTGCTATTTTTAGATAAGATAGTTCTTATTTGATACTTTATATTTACTGAGAAGTGTGGAGGAAGACATTAGCTAAAAATAAAGGGGAACGTGCCCTTTGAAAAGAGGAATGTATGAAATAGTCATGGTGGACTTGAAAAGTGAACTTATTAGCAACATTAGATTTATTGTATGCCACGTTTCCGTGTCCATAAATTTTTACAGTTTATTCTTTGGTTAAGAAATATATTTGTTCTCAAGGACATATTTTTTTCTCCAAAAAATATTTTTCTCAGGAATAGGTATAGATAAGTGAAGAGACGACTGAAACTCGGGATAGAGTTTTGACTGTGGAAGAGAACAAAGAAATGAGTCAAGTGTATTAAAATATTGTCAAGGGAAGATTTTTAATGACAGATAATGGAAGAATAATACAATTTCAAATGATTTTGGTTTTACAGATTTGGAGAAAAGTAGGGAACAAAGGGGGTGACTGAATTCAAAGAAAGAACACAGTGGTTTGAGAGTAGATTATTTGAAAAGGTTGTATGACAAAATTAGGGATGGATGGCAAATTACTTTACATCTAGAAAGGGCAATGAAATAAAAATAGGATTTGGTTAGTTTATATCTCCATTGATTACTGTAGTACACATTGGAAGACATAATGTTACCAATTAATGACAGAGTGTTCTGGAGATATTGACAACAGCAGCAACCAATGAAAGAAAGATAAGGTTTGACATCAGGGAGGTTAAAGGGGCTGGGTGTTTTAGGATGAAAAATGTTTTTAAGGAAGTTTTTGGAACCAAGAAGGAAGTAGATCTAATGTAAAGACTTGGCACATGTGTTGTGCATGAGTGAACATGAGAATTTTGATAGACGTCAATCTTTTGATGAATTTTCTTTGCAAAGAATGTATTTAGCATAAGGAAGGAGAAGTATAAACAATTAAACATGTCAACCAACTAGCAGTTTTAAAAAATCCAAATGTTCTAAGTAAATGTTGGAAATGTTTAAGTGTACTTGCCAAATGTGAATTTTCCAGTTATTTTTTACTGTCTTAGTGGGGTGACCCAGCTGTCAAAAATAACTCACTTCCAATCTTGAGTTTTCTCTACCATATCTTTTTAATTTTCCATGTTGCTCATGAACATCATACCAAATCTCATATTCATTATTTCCTTGCTTTCAGTTTTGTGTAATCTTACCTGTCTATGAGCTTTCTTCTTCAAGGCTGTTTTCTTAATTAAATATTCTTAGCTTTACAGGTTGGATTTATATAAAATCTTTTGGGTCTGCCTTTTTTAACACTACGTTACTAGAATGTATTAATTCTGTTTCAGTATTATATGTGAATACGCTATAGTTAAAGCAAATCTCTGCCAACCTTGAGTTGCTTACTTTTTTTGCATGGATATATTTCACATTAAGTGTGTGCCAGTATTTTTCTTAGGAAATAAAGACAGTAAGAAATTAATGGCTCATAAAATATATCAGCACTCAACTAAATCAAAAGAAATCAGCAAATGAAGCAAAGAGACAAATGTCGCAATCCTACTATTGTGATTACTACTGCAGGATGGCTTCAACTTTTACATAATTTTAAAGAAAATAATACTTTTACATCTTTTCCTGAGATAACTTCATCTTTGCTCTGGCTTGGTTATAGTCATCTAGCTTGTCCCCCCCTCCCCCCGCCCCCCGCCAAGGGTAATGGGCTAAAGGTTTGTCCTTAATGTTATAGTATTGTGTGAAGGTGGGATTTCAATGAAATGAGTCCTAGTTGGAGGTGTTTAGGTCATAGTCACGTCCTTCATAGACGAATAGTGTCTTTCTTATCAAAATTGGCTTAGTTTTCCTAAGAATAGATGAAAACTTACAGTGCTGAATTCATTACTCTAAGAGCGGGTTGTTAGCGAGCAAGTCAGCCTCCCCTCTGTCCCTCGTGTGAGCGTTCATACCACGTGGACCTCATCATTTTCTACTTCTCTGCCATGAGGCATGGCGGCGCAAGGGCCTCTTCAGAAGCTGAGCAGATTGCTGGCACAATGTCTGGGACTTTCAGACAGCAATAAAGAATGAAACTGAGTTTACCAGCCTCGGGTGTTTTGTTAAAGTGATGGAAAATGAGCTAATATAATGCTTAACTCCGCGAAAGACTTACTTGCCTAAAGAAAAAAAAAATAGAAATATCTAAGGAAGCCAAAACCAGGGTAGAGTCGTAGTTTCCTTTTCCACTAGAGAGGCGGTAAGAGGGGTTGTCTGTGCTCTGGAGCCAGAATTTCTGGCCTCACAGTCACGTTTACCATTTTCTCACAGGTGGCCATTGTGAAGCTCCCCAACTATGCTCAACAGAGTTACTTCACTGTGAAAAGGGAACATTGATTGAGGTTAGTCAGGAAATAAAATGCCACTACAAGTTTTATGGAAATAAAACAGCTTGGGGAGAAATTAAGGCCTACAAGAATGGAAAGAAGTGAGGGAGTGAAGATATAGAGTTAAAATAAGCAGAAACTGTAGAACCAGTGAAGTAACCTCAATAAACTTGGCACTGTACACGAACAGATGGAGAAGTCAGGCCTTAGACAAAGCCTGAGAGCTGGAGGCAGTTCTTCTGAGAAAAGCCAGGTCAGGTGGTTCACGGTAGCTCAGTGAAAATATTTTTGACAAAAGGAAAAAGCAATGAATGCATACAACCTGGGACTCAGAGCAGATCTTTATTTCATATAGGAACAGAAGTTAGTCCAGAAAAGTCAGTGTACCATGGCGCTCAAGTTTACAACGTGAAGGCAGTGTAGTGAATTCGAGTCTGAAATTTACTATCTGCAGGTCAGAAATCATGGAGAATTCATTCAACTCCCCATGCCTCTGTGACCTGCATGGATTAAAAGTAACTGCCTCGTAGCGTTAAATGTAAACAAAATTAATTTTAACTAATATGTTTTGCATTCTACTTGGAGTCTCTGGTGCATAATATTCTCCAAGTTTATCATTTTTCCTTATTACTATTAATTTTGAGAGCAAACTTATTGGTATAAAAAATACCTTGCCACAGATCCATGAAACAACTACATCCAATGGTATGTTCCATTTTGGATGAGGTTAGCAGGCATTTACTCTGAACACAAAACAAAGAGAAATATTGGAAAGCAGAAAAATCAGCAGAATGAGTAGTAATAGTACAAAGAAAGAAGAATAAAGACAAGAGAGGAAGGACTGAGTTAGCAGAATAAAGTCACATTCTTCATGGGAGAAAGATGATAGAAGGTGGAACAGGTCTCATGAGCTTTACTAGCATCTCTGATCTTGCCACTCAATAGAGAGATACACTTACGTAATTGACAAATAGTTTTTATTATACTTTTTCTTGCATTCCTGTTATCTACATAGGATTTCTCAATTGTTTGAAATCAACTCAATATCCCTTTGTTACTAATGATATGGAGGTATATATATATATATATATAATTACAGTAGGAAAACATTATTTGAGGTACAATGAAATAGGAGAGCTAAGTAGTATAGCTTTCATTTTTCTTCTTTCAACAATATCTCCAAATCACGACTCTACCCTCATCAACAGATTCACCCAGCATAGATTCTGTGGCTGTTCCAAAAATGCAAGTTTGCAGAAATACTACTTGTGTCATTTGATTGTGCTCAGAAAATAAGTGCTGTTGCTTAAAGAAGGAAGATGCTGATGGAGAAAAGGCACAAGCAGGGTTTTAGAGAAAGATTAAAGATATGTCATGTTCATATGATGTCTTTGATATTTATGCTATTGTCAATATATATTTATTATTGTCATGATCTATTTGCTTAGACCCTTCATTCTTCAAGCTGAACAATTTTTGTAAGTATAAATTTTAACTATGGCAACATGTATCATGATTGTATATTATAATGATTTAATTACATTATATATTTCACTGATATAATTAGAAAACAAACCAGTTCTTCAGGGATAGCGTCTACTTTGGAAGTGGAAAATTTTGATACTTGGAAAACTGTGTTAAAATTCTGCATACCTTTTTCCTTCCCAGTGTCTGGCAAGTGTAGATTAGAAACCACAATCTCCCTGACATCTGATCTCTCTTAAACTCAGTAAGATTATGGGGCAATTACAATTACTTATGTATGTAATTACTTAAGTATGCATCTTTGAGTCCAAAACAGGTTTAGTTGCAAGGACTCATATGAAGCTTTTATACACCATGTGATTTTTCTCCTTTCACATGTAGCCGTGGCTTCTCTACGTAAGCAAACATCATTCATCAATCACAAATATATGAAGAAAAATGTAATGATGCATCATTGACTATTCACTGGTCAATTCATCTCTTCTTACATTGTCACCAGGAGAACCTTAGCTTCTGTCACTCATTCTATAGTCAGAGTTGTCAGCCTGGAGGAGTAGCTCAGTGGTTAAAGTGCTTGTGTAATAAGCACAGGGCCCTGAGTTCAACTCCCCAGAATCACACAACTGGGAGTGGTGGTGGACAGCTCTCGGGAGGCTGAGGCAGGAGAATTGTTGTGAGTTCAAGGCCAGCCTGGACTACAAAGCTGTCTCAGAAGAACAAAAACAAAACGAGTTGTCATCACACACCCTAAGTGTTATTTGGAGTGCTGTTAAGAACTTACCAGCATGGGAAATTCTGTAGTAATCCAGAGGGTGTCTTTGCATCTGTTTCTGTTCTGCATTATTTAAAGATATGAATGATGAAAACATTAAGCTTGATTTCTGATGATATAAAGTCCTGCAATGGGCAAGGCATTAAAGTGGTTGCAGAGACATTATCACATAACAGCTGGTTTCATTCATTCATTCATTCATTCATTCACTGATTCATTCATTTTATTCCTTCTTTTCTAGCAGCTTATGCATATTTCGTAAAAATCACTGACATAATATCAACATCTAAAATATTGGGATAATAATGCTTCCAAAACTATATACTTTCTAATCTATTTATTCAGTAGGTAAACACTGATCATTATATGTGGCCTATAATAGGCCAATAAGGTAACTTGAGTCCAGTCATATCTTTTTTTCTTTTGATTGATATGTATAAATGCAAAATTTAAGGTTTACAATGAAGTTGAGCATTTTGTGCACATATGTATCTTGTCAGTATCTTGTCAAGTGACAAGGACTTTCCCACTCTCCTTTGTTCCTCCCCCTACCTACCCCTCCCTCCCTCCCCGCCCTACCCCCCTGTTTCACTTTGTTTTTCACTTTAAGTTCTATGATATAGTTGTGATCTGGGTCTCTCATATCAGAGAGACCATTCGATGTTTCACCTTCTGCTTCTGACTCACTTCACTAAGCATGATGTTCTCAAGCTTCTTCCATTTGCCTGTAAAAGTCTCCATGCTGTTGGACTTTATAGATGCATAGTATTCCATTGTGTATAAATGCCACAGTTTGCATATCCATTGGTCTGTTGATGGGTATTTTGGTGTCTTCCATATTTTAGCTATTGTTAGTTGTGCTGCTATGAACATGGGTATACATGCACCTCTGTTATGTGTTGTTTTGACCTCTTTTGGAAATATTCCCAGGAGGGGTGTCGCTGGATCGAAGGGGATATTTATTTCCATTCTTTTGAGAGATCTCCATACTTCTTTACAGAGTGGTTGTACGAATTTACATTCCCACCAGCAGTGCCGGAGGGTTCCTTTCTCCCCACAGCCTCGCCAGCACTGATTACTACTTGACTTCTTGATATAGGATATTCTGTCTGGAGTGAGATGATATCTTAGCATTGTTTTGATTTGCATTTCTCTTATGGCTAGGGATGTTGAACATCTTTATGAGTAAACTGCCTCTTCATTTCATTTGCCCACATGCAGAAGAATGAAACTAGTCACACACCTATCACCATGCACCAAAATCAAAGTGGATCACAGACCTAGACATTAAAAGTGAAACACTGAACCTCCTAGAAGACAAATTAGGCAAATATCTAAAAGACGTGGGCGTAGGCGAAGACTTCCTTGCCAAGACACCAAAAGCAAAAGAAATTATTCCCATTTTTAACAAATGGGATCTCATCAAATTAAAAAGTTTCTGCACAGCAAAGGAAGCTGTCAGCAATGTAAAAAGAGTTCCAGAAGACTGGGAAAAAAACTTCATCACCAACGTCTCATATAGGAAGCTCATAACTAGAATATACAGTCATATCTTCAGCAAAATTATCCATATAACAAGATATCATTCTTACTTGGAAATTGTAATCTATCTAAGAAAATTGTGGTAAATCAAAATTCATATTTATTTTTAAAAACTACATTTTAATCTAAGATCCAATAGGGTATCTAGGATATTTATTTGCACTGAAGGATAGCATCTCAGACCAGATCTCTGGTGGTCTCTGTTCAGTTTGGAATTGAACAGATCAGATAAAAAGGCTTCCTGTGATCCTTCATCCTGTCCCACCCAAGCTGACTGCACCATGATGGTTGCTAAGATTAAGTCTGGATTTTTCCTTGCCTTATAACTTCTCATTAAAACAAGACACCAGCTCTAATCGGAATGAGAGGTAGATTTTTCCACATTGACAAAGCCTTGCCTTTTATTTAGAAGAAATACTTTAAAGCACCTTCATTTATTTCACTGATAGAAATATAAAGGTTTCCAGCCGTTAGTTGACCCTGATTTGCTCCCCCCTTCCATCTTTAATAAAAGGAAGAAATTGTCTGAAACAAAATATGGATGGCTGAAAATATTTTAAAGGCTTAACTCAGAAGCAGGAGCATTGATTTTTCTTAGATCCAATAATATACTAAAAGGCGATTCCTCATTTCTGGTTTGGCAGAGAATGTACTTTAATTTTATGACCTTCTTAAGCTATTCCCATCAGTCATACAGCTCTGACTTATTTTATCAGGCCAAACATTTAAAAGGTGAAGGTCATCGCTGCTTCTAGGACACAAAGCCCTTGACTCCTGGCTCAAACCCATCTAGGTTTTATTTGTTGCAATCTATTGTTTATTGCCTTTAGCCTCTTGACAGAAGGGCCTTCAGTTTACATTGAAGTTGACATCTTGAAGGATGTTTATTATCAATAGACCAGACTAAGGTGAGAATGTCACACAGATCTATCGTCAGTTACCTAATTTCTGAAAAAATATCTGCATATAAACAACTTGATTTTCCCTTCTCCCTATGGAGGGAATATGTATTTTTGAAAGAAAATGGTTTGTAACTCCAGTTTGCCTTTCGTTAAAAATTTGATCTTAAATAATGACTCCCATTGGATCAATGAAACAATTTACATCTTCAAGGCTTTTTGTAATGTACCTTTTCCTCCGTAGCAGAAGTCCTATGCTTAATTGTCGTGTACTTTAAGAACAACATGCTTTTCTGTTCTATACGAAGCTATAGAACACAAATTAGTTAATTCCTGGTAATAAGTTTCATGATAACATTCAAGATGTTTATGCAGCAGTTTCCAGTTAAGAGAATGAGTGTGGAGTCAGTTGCTAGCAGTTGTTTTCAGGAAAGACTTTACCTTTGTCTGAATGTCTTTATTCTAATTGTTTTACAGGAACAAACAAGCTGATTGTTCCTGAAAGTTCACTTCTCAGATTATTCCCTAAAAAAAAAAAAGAACGAAAGAAAAAAAGAAAGAAAGAAAACTCTGCCCCCACATTTCCACACTTAACTTCCAATCATTTGCCTTTCTTTTCCAAATGCATATGGCTTCTCTTACTGCCAGAGCAGGATCTCTGATTTGGTGTTTCATACATCTTCGTATTCAAAGCCCAAATACAACACCTACAATAAGGCAAAGGCTTAATAAAATGAATGAATTTAAACTCCATCTTGACAACACTAGCAACCACATATGAGGAAAGTCCCCAGAGAAATCAAATAATTGGGTTCCATTGAGATGTTATTGAAATAAATATATTCCTTAATAAAACAATCATTTATATCCTTTTAGCCTTTTTACTCGTGTACCATAAAGTAGGAAAACTGAGCCACGCTAAGAACTAACTTTAGCTTATTGACTTTTTTGGAAAATACTAATCTGGCATGCATTTTATCTGTATTTTTCAAACATTAAAATTCTAATGTCGGCGAGAGAGATGAGGCGTAATTGTTGATGCTATTGGACAGCGAGACCGAACGTAGAGCGCAGAATTCAGCACAGCAAGGGTACTTAGCTGAAACTGGATCCAGGGGTGGGTTGCAGAGAATCTGTAAATTCCCTAAAAATTGTGCGATGTCATTTCCAAAAGATAACCACAAAAATTCAAGAACTGCTTCCACAAAACCAAGTGCTCCTTGATTTTTTTTTTATAACACAATCCCACAGGCACCCAAGGACAATTTTATTATTTTTCAGTTTCCATGTAATTGCAGGATTAGGTTTGTTCAACAGACAAAACCAGGGAAAACATTTTGGTGGAAATACTAGATGTGTTGAATTTACTTACAATCGAGTTAACAGAGACGCGTTCTCTTAGAAATGTGCTTGAACAAAGGAAGAGCTAGTACTTTTTTTCACACTTTTTTGACTGAGTATGCAAAAGTAGAAACAAACAAAATAACAAGCATAGTTTGTCTAAAATATTCTGTTGCTTCTTGTACTATTTATAGACTAGACAGCAAGACAGAAAGCCTGTTCTGTGGAATAACTTGGCACAATTGCCAAGCCAATTGGTATTCTGTTCTTTTCTGCTAATCTATATGTGTAGTTTAACTCTAATGCCACTCACTGTCTTGCACAGCGTAGCTGCACAATGATCCCTTAAAGTTGCTTTTCTTACTCTTGTGTAAAGTAAAACTACTATTTTTTAGCCCATGCGCCGCTCTGCATTCCCATATAAATTTTAAAGTCAACGTGACAACTTCTGTTAAAAAAAAAAAAAGCTGCTGGGTTTTTTATTTTAAATACAAGAACTGTCTTAAAGATATCCTAGTTGAAATTTGGTGTTCATGATACCCCCCACCCCAATCTATTTAGAGTCTTTGTTATTTCTTGAAACAATTTTTGAGATTTTCTTATACACATCTTACATTATGTTTTATATATATATGTAGAATTTCATGATATCAGGTGACAGGCAAATAATGTTATATTTATTGTTTATGACATGGATGAAAAAGTACCAGTGAAATTACCTTTTGATTAAAATTGTCTGGAAAACACAAAATCCTCAACTTCATTGTAAACCTTAAATCTTGCACAAATGCATATCAATTAAATGGGGGAAATTTTAAAAAATAAATAAAATTATCTGGAAAAATTCTCTAGACAAAGTTATCAAGCTATTGTAAGGATTTTCTTAAAATTTAAATAAATTATATAACCTCACGCACACGCAGTCAGAGTATAATAAAGATATATTTCAACACTGAAAAAAGTAATGCATTTTAAATTTTATTTCCAGTTGCTGGCTGCTAATATACAGAAATGTATGAATTTCTGTATCTTAATTTTCTGATCTTGTTAAATATTAACTGTCAAGCAGGAGTGAGGAATGCCCAAGCAGGTCATATAGAGCCATGACATCACTTGGACTGGGGCGTCACTCAGGGCTTCACCAAAGAGAAACAATTTTAGGCATTACATTAGGGATGAGGTAACTAATTAAATGCTTTATCAAATCTTGTGGTCTAATTTTTAAGTTAGTTTTGTCGGGTGGCCCATGAATGATGTCATAAATATCCAAATAGCTCTTGTCACAAAAAAGTTCCCCACCACTACCCTAGACTCTTTTTTATAGAAACTTTGAGAATTTTCTATACATACATTTTTAACTGTGAGTAAAAACTTGTTGATTTCTTTCTTGTCAGTATGAATACTTCTGCCCCCTTTATACTTTTGGCTATGGCCTTTGATACTTTATCAAACAAAACCATTTCAGTTTTGAACATCCTAGCCTTATTATTGACTATTAGGTTAGTCCTTGTTTCATTTATATAAGTTTTTGTTTGGAGTTCTCTATAGTTTTGTCATAAATTAATACTAAATTTTGTCAAATTATTTTTTGCACTATTAAGGTCACCATAGGCTCAGTTTTTATTATTTTGTTAACATGAAGCATTATATTCACTAGTTTTTTTCAATGTTATGCCAAACTTTGGATTCCTCATATAATCTCCCAATAGTTATCGATGAGTTTAGTTATCGATGGTGCTCCAGAGTAGACCTCCTTGGCACTTTTGACAAGAGCAGTAGAAGGCCACTCTCATCTCTGAGCATCTCATGAAACCCTCAAGTAAGAGGTGTCCAGTCTCCACCCAGAGGAACTTCCCTATCCCTGAAGACGCAAGGACACAGAAAATAACCTGAACAACCCAGCCTTGCTAAATCTCCCTCGTTTATGATTATTTGTGTTAGCTTTCTAATTTTGCAACAAAATGCAGTAGCTAATCAAAAGGAAGAAAGATGCAGTTTGGCTTACATGGTTTCAGGGGGTTTTCCTCGTTTGCTCTGACTGTTTTGGCCTTGTGAAGATGCAGAACAGTGCGGTAGGAAACTCGGTAACGGCCGTTCGCTTGTGATAGTTAGAAGAGAAAGGAGGGGAGAAAGGCTGCAGTGCCAGTGTCCTCTGTAAGGGCTCGTCCCTGGACACTTAGTGTCCTCCCGCTTATCTTCGCTGCTTAGAGGCGTCCCAGTCTCCTGACACAGCCACGGGGTGGTGACCGTGCTTTCAACACGTGGCTTTTGTAGGGCATTCATATCCAAGCCACAACCTTATTAGATCACACTCCTTTAATCCCAGTGATACATCTTAGTATTTGCACTGCAGTACACACACACACACACACATATGTGCACACATGCACACACGCACACACGTGCACAAACATATATATATATATATACTTGTATACTGTCTGTTTAGATTTTCATTTCTTTATGAAGCCTCTTGTGCCATGTTACATTTGTTATTTTGCACAGATTTGTACGTTCTTCCCTTGCTCACTCGCTTTTATTACAGGTTTCCCAGTCATAAAATTACTTCCGTGTGAGCAGTCTTTCTCATGCCATGATGTGCTGTCCTGTTTTGTGCAGGATTGAGTTTGACTACCTCGTGTTCATTCAATGATGCACGTGTGCCTGTTGTTCAGGAAAGATCTCTTATCTATAGTCTGGTAACCTCTGAGAACGTTATTGATCTCATAAAGAAAATAATCCCTCATTTTCTGTTTTTCTGCAAGAGTTTAAATTGGAACGGCGCTATTTGCTTAATTGTTTGGCATAATTTACTAGCAAAACTGGTCCTAGAACATTTTTTGTGAAAAGATTTAAAATTGGAAGTGTAATTTCTTTCTTTCATCTATGTCTAATCACACTATCTATGTCTTCTTGAATGAATTTTTTGTCTTTGAATTTTCATCTTTCAATAGATTTTTCCACTTTATCCAAGCTTTAAGTTGACCGGCATGAAGTTATAAGTGTTTTACTCTGAGCACTGTGTAGGTTCTTTTAGACTTTATAGTGATTTCTACCTTCATTCCTTATACTCTTCTGTCAATTATCATCATTGAGTGAAGTAAAAAAAAGCTTTTGATTACATGATTTTTATTATGTACCTATATCTAGCTCTCTTTTTATTATAATTCAGTTTCTTCTCTTTCCATCAGCATCTATGCTTTTTCTGTTTTCTTTTATTTTCCCATTTTATTAATGTGTATATGTGTGATACATAATGTTTACATTAAATTTCAGTCTTTTGTGCACACATCTATCGCATCAGCATTACAAACCCTTCTCCTGTTTGATTTTCCAAATCTCTCTCCCTCCCCATAACTCCCACTAGCCCCCTTATTTAGTTCTATGAAATGACTGTATCCTGGGTTTCTCATATTAGAGAAACCATTCAGTATTTAACCATTCAATATTTTTGTGTCTGACTCACTGCACTGAGCATGATGATTTTTAAGTTGGGGCCATTTACCTGCAAAAGCCTCGAAATAATATGTCTTTCTAGATGCGTAGTACTCCATTGTGTACGTATACCACAGTTTTTGTGTCCATTGGTCTGTTCATGGGCATTTTGGTGTCTTCCACCTTTTAGCTGTTGTTAGTTGTGCTGCTATGAACATAGGTATGCATGTATCTCTGCTCTATGCTGCTTTTAACTCTTTTGGGAAGGTTCCCAGAAGAGGTATCACTGGATCAAAAAAAAAAGTCTATTTTCAGTCTTTTGAGGAATTTCCATACTGCCCTCCATAGTGACTGTACCAGTTTACACTCCGACCAGCAGTGTAAGAGGGTCCCCTTTTCCCCTCGCCTCACCAGCATTGATTGCTGTTTGAGTTCTTGATAACCCCATTTCCTTTGGGGTTAGGTGACACCTTAGTGATATTTTGGTTTGCATTTCTCTAATGGCTGAGGATGTTGAACATCTTTTCATGTATTTGCTAGCCATTTGAACTTCTTTTGTGAATTGCTTATTCATTTCTGTTGCCCAATTTTAATCAGGTTTTTAAATTTGAGGGGTCTATTTTTCGTCAGCTCCTCATATATTCTTGTTATTAACCACCTTCCTGAGATATAGCTGGTGGAAATTATTTCTCATTCTGTTGGTTTCCACTTTGCCCTGCTGACAATTCCTTTTGCCATGCAGAAACTTTTTAAATTTTATATAATTCCATTTATTGATACTTGAGCTATTCTTTTTGCATTAGGCGTATTATTAAGAAAGCCCTTGCCGACATGTACATCCTTTAGGTTTTTTGCCTAATTGCCTTCCAGAAGGTTCAGTGTTTCAGTCTTGATATCTAGGTCTTTGATTCACTTTGATTTGATTTTGGTGCATGATTCTATTTTCTAAACATAATCTTTAATTTTAGACCTGCCATTTTTTGTAACATGAAAATTTTAAAGTTAGTATGTGTTTTCATTAAGTGCTGTAGCTAGATCAACAAATTTGGTATGTTTTGCTATTACTTTCATTTAGTTTAAAAATATGTCCTGGGCTGGATGAATGGCAGTGTGGTAAAGTGCTTGCCTTGCGAGCAC